>CM077174.1:31426400-32026400 GCA_039654105.1 Coreius guichenoti
CTGTCTGTCTATCTATCTATCTATCCATGTCTGTCTGTCTGTCTATATCTGTGTCTCTATCTATCTATCTATCTATCTATCTATCTATCTATCTATCTATCTATCTATCTATCTATCTATCTATGTCTGTCTGTCTGTCTAAAGCTTGACCGATGTGGTCACTTATCCCAAAGATGCAAGATTTTTCTACTTTAGCATTTCACAGAAAAAAATATGAATAGTTTGAAAGGTGAGTAAATAATGGCAGAATTTTAATTTGGGGGTAACAATTTTTTGTCAAGTTGATGAGGTATTCAAATATAATTGAAACTTCCTGACATATAACATAGTATTAAGTATTTTTATCATTCATGTCACATTGATATTGCCTCAAAAAGTATGACTTTGCAAATATTTGTAGTACCTTTGACCACAGCAGCCTTATAAAGCAAAAAAAAATAAAAAATCCAATATTGGCAGAAGATCCCAGTTATCATGTGCGCAGTCACATTACTGAGAAAACATTTCCTCAAATATTTGATTGACCGCAGGCTAAACTGAAAAGCTTTTGCACCATTGGCTATGGGTTTAATAGAGACCACTGATAAATGAGCAAGAAAAATAATAAAGTATATCGCAAAAAGCGTCTTAAATCTGCTCCATGCCATGGATGAGAAGATATAAAGACGAGTGTGAAGCACGGATGAAGTGTGACTAACTGCGGCCTGTTCTTCCTCATTCGCCTCATGTGACTGTGTGTCATTGTGGTTTGGCATAGTCAGTGCATGCTGACTGATATAGACTTACAACTCACCCAATACACAGAGAACATTTCGAAACATCTACCTGTTTACAGTCCTCACAGTGTTCATTTTATGTTTTGATTTATATAGTCTGGGACTTTGAGCTTTGAATTAAATTATGATGCTCTCTTGTGTCACACTGTTATCTTGTTTTCACTCACTTTTTTGCTGTCTCAGCCAATACTGAGACTATGAAATGTTTGAAAACATTCCTTGTGAATGCTAAAAACGGTAATCCACTCATGTGGTTTGTTTCGCCACCATTTTCTTTTGTCTGCAGCATGACAGATGAGCACTAAACTGGATCACAGAGGAATGCTGAAAAACAGGATATAGTCAGTACTGTCTCCATGACGACGCTGAACAATCGGTTGTGATCATAGTAAAATCATAACATAAAAACAAAAACAAACCAAAACAGAAAACAAAGCAAACAAAATAAAGGATTCCAAAGCAAAACCATGTTGCTGAGTAAGTAAATAATTACATATTTACAAAAATAATATACATTTATTTAACTTCATACATTTTAAATATTTAAATGTTCAACCTGATAAAATTAAATTACATTTTTAAAACATTCATCATACGTACAGAACAGTAAATCTGTGGTTTTCAACTGGTCCAACCCAAAAACTATTCGCAGGCCTGTTCCGAGTATTGCCAAAAACAATTCTAAATAGAAATAAGGATTTTTCATCCGATTAATCGAAAAAATAATCGACACATTAATCGATTATAAAAATAATCGTTAGTTGCAGCCCTCTCATTAGAGTATTAGTAGACTGTCTGCTTAATATCTACTAACACTTTATTATGATGGTCCCGCAACAGACATTCGGACTATTTTTTTCAAGTACAAGTCAACTTATTCTACTAACCCGAACCCTAACCAAATAGTCAACTAATACTCTAATGAGAGTTAGCTAAAATCTAGTTGCAAATGAATGAGAGTTAGATGACATTAGGGATGTCAGTTTACACAAATTCCCATGATCGATCATCGTTTAAATTAATGATCAATTAACCGATTAATCTTTAGCCTTAATACTGCGTCTACAGCAGTAGCTTATAGCCAACAACATGACAGGGTGTGCAAATGCTGCTCAAAACGCCATGTTTCTCACCAAATGAATGAGAAGCGTATGAATGAATATAACATGTCACCACCGCCGCCTCAGATGCGTGCTGGTCAGAATGTGTGGACGCGCTCTTCCTGGAACAACACGCTGAAAACGGCAACTAAGCTCAATGAATTCACAACGATTTATTAAAGTAGTGTTCTCATTAATGTTATGTAATATGACAGTCCCAATCAGTTATTATTAATTGTGCATTGCTGTTTGAGCTGCGCACACTGAATGAACACCGGTACACTGAAGTTCTTTGCTAACATGTTATTTAGCTCAAAGAAACGCATCCTATATGAGATTAATCAGATATATACAAAATAAACATAATATTACAAATTACATCTGCACAAAATGACGCGAATGAACAAGTGAACTTGAGCGTTACGTGCTATTCAGAATGCATGACTCATGTTGTGCACGCGCTCTTCCTGGAGCAACGCGATAAAACACAGCAACTAAACAAAAATAATTCACAATGTTTTATTGCAACATTGTTCTCTTTATAATTTTATGTAATATGATAGTGCCAATCATAGTCATTATTAGTTGTGCATTGCTTTTTGAGAAGATGATCACCGGTACGCTTTACTACGCTCTAATTCTTAACCAAATGCATCCTATATGAGATAAATCAGATATAGATAGGCCTACACAAATTAAACACAATATTACAACTTGCATTTGCACAAAACAAAAGGCTGCGAATGCACACGCAAACTTATAGTCATGATGAAGGTGTAACTCCAGCTGTAAAATGGTCCCAAACATAACTCCGGCCCACTCGCTTCATGTTTCGCGGTTTAGCAGCACGCTAAGTTTATAAGTTTTATCAATTAAATGTATTATCGACAATTAATCGTTAACATCCCTAGTTGACATGTCACAATGTCTAAAGTGGACTGTCGAAATAAAGTGTAACCATTAAGTTAAATAGCCTTTTTGACTTTTAAAAAAAAAAGAGGAGACTCTTCCCTTATCTTTTGTTGCTGGTGTCAAACCAAACTCAGAATTTTTGGCAAAATTCATCTGTCACTTGGGAGAAACTAAAGGCAAATTGGACGGACGCCAACATGGCAATACTGCGTGACGTGACATGCCCTCGTCCTCAAAAACCAAAACTATGCAGGGTAAAACTTGCAGTGAAGATAAACATGGTTTGTGTCGACCACAATGTTTTGTGTGGTGAATTATTGGCTGTTTGGAACAAGAAACCATCAAAATTCAAGAGATATTTAGAAACCAAGTCAGTTTTGCTATTCAGCCTACGTCATGTTCGTAATTTTGCATATTGTTGAGCCTTTTCTTGATAATATTAATACATTTCAATGTTTGAGTTTTAACCCTCCTTTTATGTTCGGGTCAACTTGACCCACATTTAATAAACAAATTTTGTATTATTTAATTTTGTGACGTTCTCATTCAGAGTCATGAACGTTCATGCAATGTTTCGACACATACAGTAGATGTGTTTTTGAAAGGCTGTACAAATTTTGTGTCTACGATGGTGTTATATCCCATGCCGTTTGCCAAAAACAAACACTTTAAAAGTCAGGTTAAATAAATAAAAACCCAGAATACCTTAATTGTAGCTTGTCAAAGACTAAAATATGATATATAGGCTATTATTTTGGTACTTGATGAGTTGTTTACATTGGTGCAGTGTAAAATATGATATTGCATTTCATTAATACTATGACTGTTTACAGATGAAGCTGTGTTATGTTGCCATCATGACATGGAGGAGAACCTGTTCATGAAGAATGAGTCAGATCATAAGGTACATGTATAGTCAAACATTACACACTAGTACAGTGATTCACTGCTGGGTTGTTTACAACATTGTAGAAGTTTTTTTAGACCCTGAGTGAGATGTTTGCTTATAAAACATGACTTTTGCACAAACTTGGCAAAACAATTGGTGGCAAACTATGATATAATCTAGTCAGGTTCAAGAGTGCTCTACCGCAAATATGTGCATTAAGAAACTGGCCAGAGATCATCTAGAAACACAGATATCATCTAAAGACACCAAAATATGACACGTGATCTGGAATCTACAGCTCCGGTTTAACTATGTTCTTCCTGGTAAATTCTCCACCTTTCTTACTGTTACAGCTTTTTACTTCCTTGGAATTTCTTCTTAAATCTGCAGTTTGCTCTAACCATCATTTTGATTTGGTCCTAACAAATAATCTTCCATGGAAATGCACGGAATGTGGGTTGGACTAAAGAACTTCTTGGGAAATTCTTAGGACACTGTGGTCCTCTGGAACAATATGTTCCCCTGCATTCACTAAAATTCTACATCCTGTTACGCAATCCTGTGCTTACATCAGCTGGTGTGCCGCCACTCACAAATTTTATGGCATTTGATTTTTTTTTATACACTACAAAAAAAAGGCCTCTGAATTTAGACACTAATGCTAGATGGTGACCAGAGTGAAAATGCAGCTGTAAAAAACAGCTAAACCAACAACAAATGCTTGCATAAAACCAATAATTAATCAAAGGTGCTCCGTGGTGAAACAGAAATATAGCAGAATTCAGCTTCAGCTATCCAGAAGATCCATTATTGTTCGGAAAAAGCTGTTGAAAACACTCTTTTTTAAATTATTTCCATTGTACCCTCACCTACAAAAAGGTTTAAAAAGAAAAAGAAAAAAAAGCAAAGCCGCCTAGTTTCTAATCTTTCTACAGCACACTATCTGTCTGCCCCAGAGGCAGATAACTCGAGATTTACATAGTTCCCCCAAAATGCCCATTACTCATGCTAAGCAGTGTGTAAAATGCTTTGGGCAGTCACTCGCATTGTAAATGCAATCCATTTGTCCGTATCCTCCTCCATCTCATCCTCATGCACACTAACAGGCTGTGACCAACACCGCCCAGCTATATTTCACTGACAAATGAAAAGAGATTCCAGATGATAGACTGTGAAAGAAATGAGAAACACATGAAAACAAAAGCTCAGCTGAATTCCAGACACCACAACTGGACTTTCACAATGATTTTGGTCTGAGAGACTCGGCTATCTCCTACACTCACTTTCCAAATGATTTTGCATAATCTGCAATGAATATACAGTCAAACCAAAAATGATTCAGACACCAGATATCATTTTTTACTTGTGGGTGCAGGACACTATAGTTCATTTATGTAAGTGAGGATAGCAAAATAAAGTAAACTGTGACATATTATACCCAAACATTCTTCATACAGTGGACTACCAGTAAAATTGATAAAAATTTGGGACCAAAATTATTCAGACACTTTGACCTGACTATGTTTTGCTTAAGTGTTTTTTTCTTTAAATGCTAATGCGACCTTTTACACCACAGACTGAACAAAATGAAGCATTGCTTGGTCATTGTTTGACCTGAATTGGTATTATCTAATTGTGTACTTAAATTTAACAGCTGACAGCTGATTGGTTGATTGTAATCCATTACATACCTTTCTATCAAAGTTATCTGACATTATCAAGATGAATTTGTTCTGACACAGTTTAACTCTGAGTAATTGAATTTTATTACCATTTTCTAAACTATAGCGAATAAAATGTGATAATGTAAGAAAATGTTGAAGGGGTCTGAATAAATTTTGGTTTGACTGTATAAAATAAAAAGCAGACATGGAATAATAAAACACAGGGATTTGATTCAGTGAAAATAAAAACCAAGATGGAAAAAAAAAAAAAAAAAAAAAAAAAAATTCCCTCCTTCTCCACCAATTTAACTAGAAAAAGTCCATAAAGGCCCAACCCGATCTCACGGCAATTCGTACGTATTTGTACGAGGTGGCTAATTAGTACAAATTTGTACGACCTCACTCGTACGAATTTGTAAGTTGCCCAATTCGTATGAAGTGAGGTCGTACGAATTCGTACGAATTAGCCACCTCGTACAAATACGTACGAATTGGTCGTGAGATAGCATTGAAAGGCCCTGTTCCAAATGGAACTCCAAGCCCTTGCGATCTTCCTCCAAGTCCACACTTTCGTGACGTAATGCCACTTTGACTGTCGGGTCGAGTGCGCATATCGGCTGCAAAAGGGGCGCTCGCAAGCACCCTTCTAAAACCTAAAATGACAAATGGGACACCCTACGGTCTTGTTGACTTAACAAACATGTGCACACGGTGCCCATTGTAAGTCCACAAGACCGCAAGTGCACATTAAATGCCAGATTTACTAAAAGCTTGCACCAGCGCAAACCCTCTTTTGGCATTAAAAACTACTGTCAGGATTTACTAAAGACACGCAGTGATAAATTAGCACTGAAAAGGCGTGGTCAGAGTTATTTTTGCGATTTATGGAGGAACGCAGAACGCATTTTTTGCAGTGAGAGGCGCCTTTTTTAAATAGCTTTCTATTGGCAGTGAGCGCTTTGCACGCTGTTTATGCGCCCCGGGCGCCTCGTGTTTTTGCAGCAGCGCTCTGAGCACCTGAAGTTGAAAAAAAATCAACTCTGAGCAGAAAAGCGCCCGATGTCATTCGCATTTTTTTCCATTGTCCGATCGAATTAATGGAGAGGGGGGCCTTCCGTTGTGGTGACGGTTATCTTGATTAGACTGACAGAACAGCTGATTCGGGGATTTCCTAGCAACATTTAAAAAAACGCACTGCTCTTTTCTAAATTAAAAAACGTCAACCAAAAAAAGGCAGTGCGTTGCGCCTCGCGTTTTCAAACCTGAAAAACGCATTCTGTCTGATCAGGGCCTAAGTGTGCTTTTTGAGATAGGGCCATAGTAGCTCTCACAATAGTCACACTATTGTCTTTCACAAAAACCATTAAGCATGTAAGTCCTAAAACACCTACAATATCCCCAAAAAGTATTTGGACACAACCCAAAATGAATCTATATAAACAAATCTATATACCACTCACAACTAAAGAATTGAATAATACTTTAAAGACAAGAATGATGAACATTCACATGAGAGGAGAACTTCAGTGTGTGGCCTATAAAGCAAATTTATTCTACATCCTCGCGGTGGTCCTTCTTGGATCACATGACCAGCAAAGTCGGAACGGAACTTAATAAACACTTTCTCTGAACTTGATCTAAAGCTATTTGGAATTGTTAGTAACATCATTCATGATGTAATTACGAATATTGACTGTACAGTGTAGTCTGAATGTAACATTTTCTGTTATTGAAGACGACTTATAAGGTGTGAAACTACATCTCCCATCATGCTCATTATGTGCAGCACGAGTATGATAAAATCAACAGATAGCTTTGGTTACACACCACATTTGCATAATTTTCTCTTAATTTTGTTGCACTAGTACTAAAAACCACTTTCCGGGAAGTGAAAGTGCAAAAAGTACACAGTTCTTTAACTTTAAAGCCATAGAAAGAGCAAAGAAGAGGTTGCCAGTAACTTGCTCACCATCCAAACATCAGAGCTAAGAATTAAAGACACGATTGAAGGTAATGAAAAAATGACAGCATCCATTTTACAGTAAACATTAAACAGGTTGCATTAGGCAGTCCTTGGGAATGTCCTTTAGTTGATTGGGTTATGTAGAGAAGGGGATTCTCCCAAAGCCATGTGCTGATGTGGATTGAGCAACTGTGGCCTGCGTTAAATACATTCCTTTAGCTGCAGGATGAGTCAGTGTGCACTGTGCTAACCAGGACTCTGACTCATCTCCACATGAGTCAACACGATCAGCCCCAGCCAGAGGGCACAGGGCGACTGACCCCACCTGCCTAGTCGCCGTCAAAACATCACCACAGGCCTAGGCTGCTTGTGACATGTCATTTATTTTCTATTGCTCCACACAAATGTGTGCTTACTGTAGTAAAAACTAGGGCTGAGTGATACATATTCTTGATTTAATCATGATGATTGCTGATGATTGAGCAGAATTGTGAATATCACAATGACTTCAATGCACTTTTCGTTCGCCCATTACGTTTCCTAAGCACACATTATTAGTGATTTGTTGACACTATTGGTGCAGAAATGTCACACTTTAACTTCAATCTTCAGTAAATGACGATAGAGTTGGTAAGTTTGATTCATTACCGTGAATCACTTTAAATTGATGGTTTCAGTGGATTATTGATTATTCATTCAAAACTCTGACACCAATTCTAATTGGTGTCATCAACTCAGAAATGTTTACAGAAATGTTCACCCTGCATATTTTTCATTAGGCACTACAGGCGCTATGTATATATAAATCGCATATTTACTACATTCTCACACTGTAAACCCTAACGCTCAAAATAATTCATTGGTTTGAGTAGAGCCAACTCAAATTAAAGAAATTAGTTCAAACAAATGAACTTTTAGAACTTTCTTTTTCTTTTGAGTTCTCAAAACTGACACATTTTAAGTCATCTGAATTGTTTCATTGTTTTGAGTTTCATGAACTTTTTTCTTTTAATTTAGACTGACTTAAATTTAACCGAAACTGGGCTGGGATTTCTATTTCCCAGCAAGCTTTGCCATGACACTCAAAAGGGACAGTAAATGCCAAAGTTAAGTGTTATATTATGTTTTTGGTTTTTTTGTGCAAGATAAACATTAAGTGGGAGATTTAGTAGTGCTTAATGTTTTGTTATGCTAGTTTAAAAGAGTTTCTGTTATGTTGTTTTTTTGTAATAATAATAATAATAATTTGTTACATTTACATAGCGCTTTTCTGGGTACTCAAAGTGCTTTTTACATGGAAGGGGGGAGTCTCCTCAACCACCACCAATGTGCAGCATCCACCTGGATGATACGACGGCAGCCATATTGCGCCAGAACGCCCACCACACACCAGCTGATTGGTGAAGACACAGAGTGATGAAGCCAATCAGTATATGAGGATGATTAGGAGGCCATGACGGACAGAGGCCAATGGGCAAATTTGGCCAGGATGCCGGGGTTACACCCCTACTCTTTTTTCGAAGGACATCCTGGGATTTTTAATGACCACAGAGAGTCAGGACCTTGGTTTAACGTCTCATCCGAAGGACGGTGCTTGTTACAGTATAGTGTCCCCATCACTATACTGGGGCGTTAGGACCCACACAGACCACAGGGTGAGCTGTGCTGGCCTCACTAACACCTCTTCCAGCAGCTACCTAGTTTTCCCAGGAGGTCTCCCATCCAGGTACTGACCAGGCTCAGCCCTGCTTAGCTTCAGTGGGAAACCAGTCTTGGGCTACAGGGTGATATGGCTGCTGGCACATAGGGTTACGTTTGTAGGGTAGGGTTACGTTTGTAGGGTTACCATCATGGTGACGAGTGGAGTATAAGCTTAGTTTGAGATGTAACCAATTAGCAAGGTAGCATTTTTTTTGAATTAGCTAGTTAAAGCTCAAATTTTCACTACTAAAAATTTGAGATTACATTATATTTTTAAGTTAAATGTATGAATTAGTTTACTCAAATATTTCAAGTTCAGAGCAATTCAAATGTATGATTACAAAATAAAAATCTGCAAGGTCTGCTTACTTAAAAAATTTGATGTAACTGATTGCCTCAATTTTTTTGAGTTTTGTGAACTTATTCGGGTTTACAGTGCGCCTAAAAACTCTTAAAACTACATTCCGTGACACAACAGTAGTATTTGTAAAAATTATAGTCCTCCGCCATTGACGCTCGCTGTGAGAACTGCTGCCAGTATAGATATAGCGGAAACAAGTGGAGTGATACAAATTGTGAAATGGTTTCCGTGTGATATTAGTAGAATATCGCATGGCTGGTAAAGGCTCGCCTCTTATATAGAGTTCCATATACGTATATATTCCCATTCATGAAATCTAGAGTGGGCCTTTAGTATATATATATATATATATATACTAAAGTTTGAATATATACTAAAGTTTGTTCAATTTCATGAATGAGAACAAACACGTTTGGAAACAGTTGAAACTCAAACATGTGACCCGCCATCTCACCTGATCTAAAAGTACATCAACAGTGATACCTCCCAAAATAAAATAAATAATTGGTCGTCTGTCAACTTTGAGTTTTCTGCAAGTTCTTAATGTAAACGTATTCAGAAAGCTTTTCCTCTGTATTCCTCCTGTGGCCGATGACCAATCTTAACTAACTCCCGTGTCATTATGAGATGGTAAATAAGGGTGCTGAGCTCACGGAAAGATGGATTTAAAGCACTAAGGTTAGACCACATGTTGTCAACATTTTATTTATTAATGTCTTCATTCAGGCCATTTGGCCAAAGTGGAAACTTTCAAAAGAATATCCAACAGAGTGCCTTTGAGTCACATATGTGACACTGCATAACACAGTGATAATGGAAACTAAATGAAAGTGGGACGTTTCCTCAAGTGCTGACTTCCTTGCCTGGCACTGAAACTGGTTGCACCTGTTATATGTCATGGTTGTACACCGGTACATTTGAATTAACAACACTCTTATGCAATGAAAGGCACACCCAAAGTGCTAAACTGGAATGTCAAGTGGAAAGGGTGTGAAGTAAAAGCTAGAAATGAAAATGATCAAATATATATTTTTTATATTTTAAATGAAATATTAACTGATTAATTTTGTTTTCATGTGTTCAAAGCTATTTTTTGTTTCAAGGCATGAATCATTGTGCTTTGAGATTACTGTCAGAACTGTCATGCAAGCCCTCCACTGATCGTAAAGGAGATTTTGCCCAACATGTAGCTCAACATATGGTACCAAAAATGAATGGGACTTCCCACAGGAGACATAAATCACCCTCAGTCATATATGAAGAACATTACTAATTCTGTGTTGAGAAGCAACAGTCGGTAGGTTCTCCCTCTAAACTAAATAAAACAATATATCATAAAGTCATGCAATATATAAAATAATAATAAGATATGAAATAAAGAATCCGAAAAGTCTATGATTGTTGATGTACCCTACACTCTCAGAAAAAAATGTAAAAAAGCTGTCACTGGGGTGGTACCTTTTCAAAAAGTACAACTTTGTACCTACAGAGTGCATATTAGTCTCTCAAAGGTAAATATTGGTACCAAAAGTGTACATATTAGTACCTAAATGGTACATATTAGAACCTTTTTGAAGGGCACTGTCCCAGCGACAGCTTTTGTACCTTTTTTTTCTGAGAGTGTACAAACATTCTGCCCTGCTAAAGTAAAACATCTTAAACCAGCCTAAACAGGTTTGATAGTCTTAGCTGATCTGTTGGCTGGTTTAAACTGGTCTGGTTTAGAGTGGTTTTAGACACTTTTCAGCTGGTCATGCTGGGAGACCAGCTTGAGAGACCAGTTAAACAAGCTGAGATCAGTAAACCGGCCTAGGCTGGTTTAAACCATTTTTTAAGCCATCCGTTTTTTGTGTGTGTTTTCTTTTTTAAGCAGGGTGAAAACAATTGTCTTGTTTTAAACAAACTCAAATCCTTGACACTCAAAGGGCCCTTTGAAATCTAAAGAAAGCAAATCCTTAGTTTTGTTCATAGGGAATGACTCAGATGTGTGTAAATCACAGAGGGCATTTCCATATGGAGCCAATTAAACATATCCCCACACACACACACACACACTTATCCGCTCAGGAATGATTCATTTCAGGCCTGACAAGTTACAGAGAGTCCAGCAAAAACGAAACCCACACTTATGTGTTGACCTGAGAGCCTTCGCTCTCACGAAACTCTGTCACTGAGATGGTGTGGTAATACTGGTGGCTTTTAAAGCAGAGTCAGATGAAGGCCGGTTTATGGAGGATTTCCTCAGGTATAAGCACGCAGTTCACACACCACCTGCGTCCTGCTCGAGCCGACGAGTCAAGTCCGGCCTTGAGAAAGGGTCCCATTCATGGAGCCAGGGATGTTCTGGTGAAAACTCAAACCACAAGGGCCGTTTGAAGTGTGATCCGTTGGACTGCACAGCAGCACTCTTGGGCTTAGCACAGCACACAACTCCAACGCTAAATCTGACACTTAGCTTAGCGTTTGCACAGGGGTAGGCCGGTGTGCTTTCTCTCAGAGAGATGTATTTGCACTCCGCCGTCACAGGCAAACAGTCACATGCATGATTACGCTGTGAATGCGATAAGCTATCGCATGTGTCCAAGCACACAGAGCAAAGTATCACTGAAAGTCAAAACGGTTTTGAAAGACTACAGGTTTCTGGGTAGAGCTCAACGAGTCAATCTGTGTGTCAATGTTTTGACTTTGTATACGTTTTGTATGGAAACCTGTTTCTCACTTTGATTAAACTTTAAAAGGAAAAAAAGTCACACTCTAAAGTTGCAATTGTGAGATAAGACATTTTGAGTCACATTTAGTCACTTTTTGAGTTATAAGTCAAAATATGAGAAATAAATGTGGCAAATGTGAGATATAAAGTCACAAGAATTAGTTGCAATTATGAGAAAGTCACATTGTGAGATATTAAGTCATACTCATAATTACGAGAAGCTGCAATTGTAAGATATAAATTTTTATTAAGAGAAATAAAGTAACAATATTTTATTATTATGTTAAGTAACATTGTTATAAAGTCACATTGTGAGATATAGTCACAATTCTGGGAAATAAAGTTTCAATACTGAGATATAGTAACAATATGAGAAATAAAGTCGTAATTATGAAAAAATACATGATGTTGTGAGATATAAAGTGACAGTTACTAAAAAATAAAGCTGCAATAATAAGCAATAAAGTAGCAATTTTGAGATAAAAAGTCACACATACAAAAATAGAAAATAGTAACATATAATGATGCGTAGTTACGATGAGAAGTTGCAGTTGTAAGATATAAAGTCACAATTACCTTTATTATTATTATTATTATTATTTATTTATTTATTTTATTTTTTTTATTTATTCAAGCATTTATTTATTTTTTGCCAAACAGAGCAAGAGAGTCGTACCAAATAACCTGAACTGGGATAAGTTTTTTTTTTTTTTTTTTTTTTTATGTTTTAGTGTTTATTGTGTTTGTGTTTTTTGCATATAATTACTTTTTTTGAGATCATAGATGTCAAATGTATAAGGTTACTAATTACAGGGAGAAAATGAGGGACAATCGCAGACTAGACTCGTTTACATCCTCTTTGTGAAAGAGGAAGATGACAAAACATTCGGGAAATGAGCCTTTAGGTCTTGCGTAAGAAAGCCTATTCAGCTCAACAAATTGTCACTTTTCTGTGAAGAATTTCTGCAAGCTTATATAAAATTGCTGTTACTGCTAAGATTGCGCAACATGAAACACAAACAAAGAAAGTGGGTTTGGATACACTGGTTGACAAGCAACCAAAGCACAAGAAATTTCCTGGCATAAGCATGATTACACTCCGAAAAGAAAACAGCCAGTTGGAGTGATTTTTTTCATGTCCCAATTCTCTCACTTGCTATTGTGTACTCAAAAATAGCCTAATAAAATAGATCCTTTGGCTCTAATAATCATTAATACAAATGACAAACCAAAGAACTGCATGAGTACAGAGTCAGGATTTGAGTACAGACAAGTGTGCACTACTGAGGCTAATAATGCAAGTTATAATCAGTAGGAAATTATGAACTCTCAAACTGTAGCTTTCACCTGCACCTGACTGAAAACTGCACAGAATCGTGTTCAAGCATGTGTAACATCTGGGCACATAATAGTTAGGTATGTTTCCTTCATTAGGTGCATGCATACTTTTCCTTTAAAGGAGTTGGCTGGGAGGGTCGCTGTGTTATCAGAGAGTGGGGAATGTTGACAGGCAGGATGGTGCAGAGATAACACTCGCACATCCCTGAGAGCAAGAGGCCATGAGTGACGCACGCAAGACTCTCACGCCTACTGTTTTCCTCCCTTATCCCAATCCATCTCTTTATTATCCATCTTTTTTATCCTTCTTTTCGTTTTATCATCTCTCCAAATATGAAACGTTTGATTTACTAACAGAGTGGTTTCCTAATTCTTTTTTTTCCCAGAGAATCTTACCGTCAATAATCTTGACCCCCAAGGGATAGAATTGGGTTTGACTTAATTTATGGGTTTATGGATGTTTTGACATTATCACTGGAATCTCTCTGCAAGTTTCACAATATTTGGGGTTTTTCTTCTGCGTTAAATTCGTAGACTGAGGAAAATTTTGTGATTGCAGAATAGGCTAGACTTAGTATCTGTTTCTTATGCCCTTTTCTTCATGTTCAAAACAGGAAGTCCTCTGAGGCCATTAGCTTTGTTTCTACTGTGAGTTGGATCCGTCATATAAATGCGTCCCAATTCACTTACTTATACTATGCCCTAAAAGTGTGTACTGTTTTGTGAAGAAAAAGTACATACTTTTGATTGTGTAGCAGAATAGTTGTAGTCATAACTGTGTCTTTAACGGACAGCTCTGTCGCTTAGGTTATGTGCATCCTGTCACCGTTTAAACTGCCCTGTCAATCATCTTGTCACAGTTAAAATCCTCCACATTCAGTTTAATTTAATTTCCTACTCTATCGGGAGAGAAATGTAGCAGCACGTTGATCTGCCAGTCGTGGGTCTTTCATGCGGAGACTCTCCTCCTCATGTGTTTGCATGATGCATTTAAAGTTAATGACCAAACGCATCTTTATAAAAGTTCACAATGCTGTTGCAGATTAAATATAATGTGGATAACATTAAATAACTAGATAAAAAAGTTAATCAAGACAAACTTTGATGTTGGCTTGAGAAAGCCAGACCAGACAGTTTGAATACGTTTTAAAAGCTTGAAGTTTGATGGTTATGAAGGCAATACAGTCTATCAGAAAACTGACAGACATGATTTAGCATGTTGCTAGCATGATTTAGCACATTGCTAACATGTTGCTAGCATGATTTAACATTTTGCTAACATGATTTAACATCTTGCTAACACAATTTAACACACTGTTAGCATGATAAGGATGTTTCTAGCATGATTTATTATGTTGCTAGCATTATGTAACACATTGCTTACATGCTTTAACACATTGCTATAAGATTTAACACATTGCTAGCATGATTTAACATTTTGCTAACGTGTTGCTAACATGATTTAACATCATGCTAACATCATTTAACTTGTTGCTAGCATTATTTAGCATTTTGCTAGCAGGATTTAACATGCTGCTAGCATGATTTAACATCTTGCTAGCATGATTTAACACATTGCTAGCATGATTAGCATGTTTCCAATATGATTTACCATTAACAATATGTGTTAAATCTTGCTAGCAATGTGTTAAATTATGCTAACAACATGTACTAGCATGTTGCGAACATGATTTAACACATTGCTAGCATGATTAGCATGTTTCTAGCATGATGTAGCACATTGCTTGCATGCTTTAAAACATTGTTATAAGATTTAACACATTGCTAGCATGTTGCTAGCATGATTTGGCATTGTTGCTAGCATGATTAGCATGTTTCTAACATGATTTACCATGTTGCTAACATAATTTAACACATTGCTAGCAGGATTCAACACATTGCTAGCATGTTGCGAGCTTAATTTAGCACATTGCTAGCATTGTTTAACACGTTGCTAACATGATTTGGCATTTATCTAGCATAATTCAACACATTGCTAGCATGTTGCTTGCATGATCTGGCATGTTGCTAGCATTATTAAACATCTTGCTAACATGATTTAACACATTGCTAGTATGATTAGCATGTTTTAATGTGATTTACCATGTTGCTAGCATAATTTAACACATTGCTAGCAAAATTCAACACATTGCAAGTATGTTGTGAGCATGATGTAGCACATTGCTAGCGTGATTTAACATGTTGCTAACATGATTTGGCATGTATCTAGCATAATTTAACATTGCTGGCAAGATTCAACACATTGCTGGCATGATTTGGCAATTTGTTAGCATGATTTAACACATTGCTAGCATGATTTAATGCTAGCATGATTAGCATGTTTCTAACATGATTTACCATGTTGCTAGCATAATTTAACACATTGTTATCAAGATTCAACACATTGCTAGCATGTTGCTAGCATGATTTAACACATTGCTAACATGATTTAGCATGTTGCTAACATGATTTAGCATGTTGTTAGCCAAATTTAACATGATAGATAGATAGATAGATAGATAGATAGATAGATAGATAGATAGATAGATAGATAGATAGATAGATAGATAGAGAGATAGAGAGATAGAGAGATCAGAACAAATCACTCTGCGGGATACATGCTTACAGAGTGGATATTCGCACACTAATGCCTCAAAAAACAATTATACAGCAAGAAACAAAGCACCCCCCTAGCACGAGCATAACAAACAACCTCTTCTTCCATTAAGAACTGTTCTGTGTGGGTTTTATACAATAAACCTCAATAAAATGTTTGTGGTTGCACGACTTCCAGCTTCGAGAGCAAAGGAGTAAAAGAGAGAGCTGACAGATGGAGCACTACTGCTGGTTAAATGCAGGACCTCACTCTAGAATGAGAGATTCTGCACCCAGTCTTGAGGACCATACCGCGCTCATCTGTGAGCTCTGGGCCCAAATATTCCCACAGAAGAGATGCAATATGGCCACAACAATTTTATAATGAACCAATGGGAATTTAGTAGTGATTCATAATAAAAATGACTTGTATATTTATGGTCATAACCAAGGGTTACATGTGAGATAAGGCCAACTGAACTATGAAATCCACCGATTTTGCCTTATGCAACTGAAATTACACTGTCAAAGCTCAAGCTGCCTCTGAAAAAAATAAGTACACTTTAGCATAATTTTTAGTATTTATTATGGAAATAATATATTATGGAGTAATATTTATTGTGTAGTAATATTTAATATTATGGAATATTTATTATGGAGTATTTGTTATGGAAATAATCTAATACTAAACTGAATGTAATATTTTGGACACTTAATGGCAATTAAATTAAAATGTTTTATAGTTTAAATGCAATTAGCTGAACTTTAGAGTGTTTTTGACCCACTTAAGTAGGATTTATGTACATCTTTATATGTCATTTGATTATTATTGTCTTTGAAATATGGTTTGTTTGAAATATGTCTATTGAAATAAGCACTGACAAACATTTATGGGAAACTAAAATATACTTCAATGTCATTTCTATTGAAACTTGTATGTCATGTATTTAAATGAAATTACACATTTGTTGCAATTTAGCACGGCAATCGATTAATCGCAATTAATCGCATCCAAAATAAAAGTTTTTGTTTACATAATATGTGTACTGTGTATAATTATTATGTATATATAAATACACACTCATTTATGTATATATTTAAGAAATATTTGCATGTATATACTGTATATATATATTTATATAATTTATATATAAATATAAATATTTTATATATAAATATAACATATTTTTCTTAAATATATACATGCATGTGTGTGTATTTATATATACATAATAATTATACACAGTACACACATATATATTATGCAAACTTTTATTTTGGATGCGATTAATCGATTGCCCAGCACTAAAATATACTAAATGTAATATTGAACAGCACAGTTAAAATTATAATCAAGTACTTTGCATGTGCTTTAGTTAACACATCAAAATAAGTGCACTTCTTTAAAGCATGATAAAAGATTATTAAAACAATGATTTAAAATGTAATGCATCATTACAAAGTGCACTTATTTAAAGTGTACTTAAGTGTGTAGCAGAAGTGAAGTCTACTATCTTTAAGTACACTTAAGTGGTCTTTTATTTCAATAACATATTCTCTGCAAGTACACTTTTTGAAAAATATGCGTTTAAGATTTGAAGTACACTAAAACTGCACATTAAACACTTATTTTTCACAACGGAACGCATTTCAGTTCATGACATCCTTTTCTTAGTGTTAAATAGGCATCGTCATCGTCGAGTTAGTCTCCTGAATGTGTTTCTACATACTTATTTTCACCAGAAATTCTTCAGAACCTACTATTGCAGAAACATGATAGCTGTAAAATATAAGTATGTCAGTGCCAAACAGGTCTCTGCAAAACATATCCAGTGCAACAGGAAATCGGTGGTTTATTTGTTTTGGTTTGGACTGCAGTAAAGTTACTCAAATGGCATGATGGTGGACTTAGCTGTCCATATTGAGGATCTAAAAGACGTTTGAAAGTGGTGAGAGATTTCAATCAGAAGACTCATAGTAGTGCAACTGTACTAGCCCACTATGATTGCTCTGGGAGTGTGTTTGTGTGTGTAAACACATGGACTGCATAAACAGAGTTATTGCACAGAGAGAAGGCTGGTATTTGGTGGATAAGGCTGAGTTTGTTCTTCAGTGAATATTTCACACTGTGGAAATGTGTTTCAGAGGGATGTGTAAAATCTAAAGACCTTAAGTGAAAACAGAGCAGAGGAGAGAAGTGCAAACACATGAAGTTTACAGTATAGCTATCCTTTAACTTGCTGTGTTCCTACTGACATATTATTATAGTGGCTTGAAAACTGCCGAAAAGCTTTACATTTCCTTACGGGACATAGCTGTCACATATTTCACAGGCAGGAAAAAACATAACGGATAATGTTGATAAAGTAATTTTCACAAATGAACCACATTATTAAATTATATTATATTCCCACAGCAACACAGTGTCGGCCCAGATCTGGGCCACATCTGGTACATGTGGATTCAATGCGTACCAGATGTGGGCCGGGCTGACACTATGTGGCTGTCTGTATTATATTATATTATATTATATTATATTATATTATATTATATTATATTATATTATATTTAGTGCTGTCAAATCGATTAATCGCATCCAAAATAAAAGACGTGTGTGTGTACTGTGTATAATTATTATGTATATATAAATACACACTCATATATATATGTATTCAGACACCTTCAACATTTTCTCCCATTATCATAGTTTATTCGCTATAGTTTAGAAAATGGTAAACTGTGTCAGAACAAATTCATCTTGATAAAGTCAGATAACTTTGATAGAAAGGTGTGTAATGGATTACAATCAACCAATCAGCTGTCAGCTGTTAAATTTCTGTAAGTCTGTGGTGTAAAAGGTCGCATTAGCAATTAAAGAAAAAACACTTAAGCAAAACATAGTCAGGTCAAAGTGTCTGAATAATTTTGGTCCCAAATTTATATGATTTTTACTGGTAGTCCACTGTATGAAGAATGTTTGGGTATAATATGTCACAGTTTACTTTGTTTTGCTATCCTCACTTACATAAATGAACTATAGTGTCCTGCACCCACAAGTAAAAAATTATATCTGGTGTCTGAATAATTTTTGGTTTGACTGTATATTTAAGAAAAATATATTTAAAAATATTTATATTTATATTAGTGTTGGGCAATCGATTAATCACGATTAATCGCATCCATTTATATAATTTATCTTATATATATATATATATAACTTATTTTTCTTAAATATATACATGCATGTGTGTGTATTTATATATACATAATAACTACACACAGTACACACACATATATTATGTAAACACAAACTTTTATTTTGGATGCGATTAATCACAATTAATCGATTGCCCAGCACTAATTTATATATAATATAAATTATATAAAAATATATACAGTATATGCAATTATCCCTTAAATATAAACATGAATGAGTGTGTATTTATATACATATATATATATATATATATATATACATAATAATTATACACAGTACACACACACATATATTATGTAAACACAAAATAATTATATTATATTATATTATATTATAAATAATTAATCACATGAGCAGAAAGAGAAGATCGATATGAGAAAGGAGCGAGGAAATTGGTTAGAAATATTTAACTGCTGAATTCTGCAATTGACCAATCTGAATCAAGCATCCCATGAGCCGTGTAATTAATACAATCATACAAATATAATATTTGTGTGTATAAATGTGTTTTTCTTACATGCTTAATAACAAAGTTTTGTCTTAGTGGTGTTATGCAAGGGTTAGTCAAAAAAGGAAATGCACCAGGTGTACGTTAGGGGACATGATTAAAATGCTGTGTATTCTAAATATAACCCCCACCCGTCAGCATTTCCCATATGAAAGTAAAAGTGGAATAGGAGATCAATTCAACTCATAGAACTAATTAAAATTGAAGATACCAGACAAGGAATAATCTCAATAGAGGGAATAACGCTAATAAATCCGCTCAGTTGACCAAGATTTGACTAATCATTTATTCTGATTGCCGAACAAGAAACTTAGGTACTTTCCCAACAGAGCCTGTCTAAATATGAGCTTTGGCCCTAAGACACTGTCCTGGTCCTGTTGAGTCATATAACATGTTATTATATACAGAAAGAAAACTAAAGATGCCACTGTAGAAGTGCAAATGAATCTAGACAGAAGCACCAAACATTGACGTATTACTAATGTTATGATTCAAGACTTAAACAACCTCTAATGTGACGTCATTATGTCCCATTTTGCTTTAGGGAGACAATATAACTCACATTTCTCACATTACAAGCCAAAAAACAAAATAGCAGTGTATATTAAATTAGGCCCGATTAAGAAGAAAAAAAAAAAAAAAAAAACATCACTAAAGACACGTACTTAGTTTTGAAAATAATGTGGATCCGAAATGGATATGGTGCTAATTTAGGAGGAATAAATAAATGTGGAATAGCTCCATTTAGGAAATCCCCTCATGTTGGTAAAGGTGACATACCATTGCTCACAAGAAAGAAAAGCTCAAGCCATCTGTACAACCATCTATATGTTTGTTTGAATACATGCCGTGGCGAGCATGTGAGCATGAGCAAGCAAAGCAAACCGCTGATGGTTGATGAGGAAGAGTTTCCGTACTTGCGGGAATGCTGCCAATGAGCCAAGATCCCTGAAGAAATGTGTCTGATGACACACGTGAGAATTTCCATGTCTCATGCACCATTTTTAACATCCATGCCCAGCCAAATTGGACAAAGTCATGGAGAGAGGCAGCTATTTTTAAGTGAACATGAGATGGCTTGCCTGTTTTAGTCAATGCAGCAACTACAGATGCAGTTGACCATGCAACAAAAGAAAATCAGTGAACACGAGTGAAGGCAACATTTGCTAAAACTTCCAGAGGAATCAGCAGTTGAAGTGAAGAGATTTACATTTGTGCTGTGGCATTATACTATCCATTTAGTCATGTAAAAATAACATATACATAAATAGAATTTAAAAAATAAATTGTAATTTATGGATTTTTTAAACATTTAATGATTTTTTTAAAAACATTTACTGCAGTTAAATGTGTGATGTATAGTCTCACCCTCTCATATTTAATCTAATTTAGCCTATGCCTAATGTTTTTCCTTTTCAGTACAAATTATGTATTTTCAGTTCTCATCATGGCCACAAGTGGCAGGAGTGGAGCCTTAATTCAACATGAGTCAGACTGATACCACAAAAATGAAACCAGGGCCGACTGTCACACACTGCTGTCATAGACACTTTTGTTGTTGAATAAATAGACCAAACCATATAAAATTACATTCATAACATCTTGAAACAGTATGTAAGGCATAAAATACAGTCAGCAGGGCTTTATTGCAAAATAAACCCAGACAGGGTCATCTTTTTAAAGGGGTTTATTTTGTGATATGATTTTCCAGACAGACAGACAGACAGACAGACAGATAGATAGATAGATAGATAGATAGATAGATAGATAGATAGATAGATAGATAGATTAAAAAAAACGTATTATTTAAATGCAAGGTGTTATTGGTTATTTCAAACGTATATGAATTTGATTTCGTCTTACAGTGACAAGAAAAAAACATAAACAGTACCGTTCTCAACCAAACGGGGTTCTCGGCCTATAGGCCATGGGAAAATGTCTGTCGGGGCAGTTATCGCGACAGATTACTGTAAATTAATCACACTACTCTCTTGTTTTGCCTGTCGGTGAAACTGAAACACTTGCCACTAGCTAAAAATACTCAGGCTGTGCTTTACGAGGCAACGTCGACAATCGGTGGGAGCGGCGTACGGGAATATATCGCCCCGCCTACAGTACTTTGTTTGCTCTAGAGCATAAAAAGTCGCTGGAGCAGCACAACGCTACCAGCCCTCGTTCGCAACTTCTGACAGCATATCATTCCTTTACAACAACAACAACACTTCACTATGTCCGATACGCTTGGCGAAAGTCTCATACGGGTAAGTTACATTGAGTTTACGTGTGTTTTGTTTGTCTGTCTGTCTGTCTTTGGGGACCGTGGTAGAATTGCCATGTGTGTTTCATTCTCCTAATTTATATTGTTATTCTTTTACAGAATCTCATCAACCTGGGTTTAGATGAGTCGTTTCCACCGCTATCCCGCCCGTTCGCTTCGAAGAGCATCAGTTCTGAGCGGCTCAGCGACGACGCCTGGCCGGCGGACGCCTGGAACGACAGAGCGCCCGGTAAACCCCAGTTCAAAGCAGACCGATCCATGAGTCTGACCGACACCTTTAACAGAATGAAGCCACACGATGTCCCCCCACCGCCCGGATTTCCTCCCCTGGCAACCCTACCTTCGAACCGGTACAAGACTGAGCTGTGCCGAAGCTTTCATGAGCACGGCAGCTGCAAATATGGCACCAAATGTCAGTTTGCCCACGGCGAGAGCGAGCTGCGAGGTCTTTACCGCCACCCCAAATACAAAACTCAAGCTTGTCGCACTTTCTACCAGTTTGGATACTGTCCCTACGGAAGCCGCTGTCACTTCATCCACGAGGAGAAAAGCTCTGTGCTCGGGCTTGACCAGAACCCGCGTCTGCTGCGTCAAAGCGTCAGCTTCGCCGGTTTCACTCGTAGCAACTCTCCCCCGACCTTGTACGAGCCCCTGAGCTTCACCCGCGCGCCCTCTGTCTCGCCTCCTCCCGCCGATATCTTGTCCCCCGTCTTCAGTGACTCTTCCCGCGACATGTTCCCCTTCAGCCGCCACAGTAGCGGAGATATCCAAAACAACGCGCCCTTCACGCCAGAGCCTCGGTCACGATGTGTCTGCGGACACGGAAATAACTTCCAGGGCTCCAGCAACGGGCTATACATGAAGGAAGAGCGAAACAAAGCCAACCTGTGTCGCTTTTCCTCAGAAGACTCGCTGTCAGACCGCGAAAGTTACAGCAGCACCGGCAGCTCGAGCGGCTCCGAGTCTCCCACCTTCGACGGCACGAACGGGAAGCGCCTCACCGTTTTCGCGCGGATGTCTGTGTCTGACTAAAGGACTTTACCGCGATTCCTTCCCAATCATTCAATCAGTCAAAAAAATAATGTGCAACGAGTCTTAATACTGTTAATTTATTATTATTATATACTTGCTAAAGGAGATTATTTTGATACCAAGCTGCCCTCCAAAGCCTAAATAGGCATTGATTTTTATAATAATGGTGTATTATTATTATTATTATTATTATTGTCTGTGATATTGTCTTCCATTTGCTTTTGCTTTTCTTGCTTTTCAACGTTGTTTGGCAGTAAGCATTGCAGACAAGTGCCTTAAAAATATCATAACCTATGCTAGTGGCATAAGCAGAGCTTGTGTCAAAAATATGTGTACATATATAATTATGTATGTGTATCATATATCCAGTGTGTGAATTAGGGGGATTTGCTTTTTAAAAGGGTTTCGAACGTTTTTGAGAGGGGTCAGATCCCCCAAACAATTTGCACCCTGCATATATATATCAACCAACAATGTGACAAACTTGAGAAAATGACCATACATTCACTCACAAAGAATGCACTTTACAAAACTATACTGGGAGAATGTTTCCATGTAGCATTTTAACCAAAGCATTATGATGTTAGGTACCTGTTTTGTACGAGAAAACTAAGAAACAAACCTAAAAAAAACAATATATTTATATTGGACAAGAGCTGTCAAGTTAATGATTTGACAACCCTGGTTGGGTCCTTACTCAAGGAAACTTGTCTTTTATCAGGGACTGTAACAGTACAGTATTTCTGTAGAGTAGTTTGCTTCATTTGCGATGTTTTTGTAATTGTATAGACCTAACTAATATATTTATTAAGTATTTATTGAAGTTATAGCAATGTATTTTTTACTTATTTATCAACATGTGTCACAGCCTTTGAGAAAATTCAAGAAGCATTGACACAAAATGATGGAAATGATTTCAATTGACCAAAATAATATAATAAATGCAAATTGTGAAAAACAACAATATTGTATTGTGTTGAACTCCATGTCAGTTGCACCACAAAATCACAAGAATATCCCTGCAAAGTGTTCCTCATAACTGCTTACATTTCAAAAATCAGTTCATCATTTTGCTAAGAAAAATGCTGTTTTGTAAATAGGAGCAGGATTAAGATCATATTTGGCATACACAAGAGGTTTCACACAACAACAGATCTGACCTGCATCTCCCAGACAACTATGCATATAACAAAACAATGTCTGAAGCAATTGATAGCTGTCTTTAGAGATAAAATCTGTCCTGTGTCGCAACTGAGGCCGTCAGCATCTAGATCTGTGAGTTGGCCAGTTTAATGGAGTGCAGTAAGATCTTATCAAGCTCCACAGGCCTATGGCAGTGTCATGCATTACGTAAGCCTACGCATTGCCTCCTTATTACATTGAATGTTACTAAACCCTTACTTTTGAACTGTATGCTATATTTTTTTGCTATAACCCTTCCCCTTTATGACGCTTAATGCTTGTTTTACTGACCGCAGCCTCACTATGTTCATAATCCAGTGCAAACATACTACAATACATCCCAATATGCAAACATCAGTTTATTGTGAAACCAGAATCAAATGACTTAAAATCATTTGCATGGTGCTTTTGATGATAGCAGGTTTACAAAGTATAACATCATACAACACTCACCCAACCACCCTGTATGTATGTATATATATATATATATATATATACATACATACATACATACATACATACCACCAAAGAAGGCTTGGAATGAGTAAATGATGACAGACTTTTTCTTCTTTTGGGGGTGAACTAGCCCTTTAAAACACCATCCCTTGGTTTCACAGACAAGGCTTAAACTAGTCCCAGACTAAAATGCATGTTTGAGCTGTTTTACCTGAAATTACAATATGAAATATATCAGTGTCATTGTTTTGTCTCAAGATGCACACCAGTATTTTTTTTTTTTTCTAAGGCACGTTTATAAAAGCTACTTAAATGTCCTAATTGAACTAAGGCCTAATCCTGGCTTAATCTAAACCCTGTCTGTGAAACCAGACCCATATCAGCAATATATGGCACATATGTCATTGTGTCATGACATGTAGGTCATATTATCCAACTTAAGATTTAAATTTAACTGAGGAAATGCATTAAGTTTAGGCCATATTAACAAAAAAAACAAAAAAATGCAAACAATGAAAAAACTGAAAACTTTCCAGACATAGGCCTGGTTTCACAGACATGGCTTAGATTAAAGCCCTATAGGGTAGATGGAGTAACGTAATTTTACCACAGGACGTCTGTAATATTGATGGCCAATTCGCACGGGATAAGAAATCTCAGTAAAACTAGCAGAAGTAGGAGCGGTAACTCGATTTACAGTGTAGTGACAAATTGGGTCAGCTCAAACATGCATTTTAGTCTGGGACTAGGCTTAAGCCTTGTTTGTGAAACCAGAGGATAGTATGCAGTAAGTGGCTATTTTATTCTCTGTAGTATTTATATTGTTACAGGACATATTAAATCTACTGCATGAGGGGACCTTTAAATGTACAGAACTTACATAAAGTGAAAGACTCTGATCCACCCTTAAAGTGTTGTAGTTCTGAGCTAAAAACACTATGTGATCTTCTCCTCCTCACACTTCTCAACTTATCTATTCTGATAAGGTTAAATATGGCCACTGTAACTCAAAATAAACATAACGGTGTCATGTGTGAAAAGATGGCACTTTAAGATATCATGTCACTTTGGCCCTAAATGAGGAAGTGTGGGCCCTGCCAAATGCCACAGGAAAATCTGATCAATTTGACAAAAAAAAAGACATTCCACCCAGTAGAAGTCTGTAGTTCTGTGGGTAAGTTACTATACGTTTAATATTTGTGGTGTAGAAGCCATTGTCGCGTTTAAGAGTTAAATGAACTTTATAGTCTATTACGCTACTCTCGTCTTCTAAGCCAGAACACACACAGGATGTGTAACCATAACAACAGTGGCAGTCCAGTAAAAGCAAATAACCAGACGAACACACAAATGGCCTGTCTTCTCCTTCTCTCTTCTTTTCAATGTGCTTTAGGACGCTATTGGTGCGCCTGACACAGCAAACAGTGGCAGCTGTTGTACAGCACAGTAAAGCCAGGCCTGAAAATTGCAATAACAGTGAGTAGTGATTACCTCACTGTTTACTAATGCTTCTGTACTTTGACAGCTCTCCCTGGGTAGAAAAGAAGCTTATTTAACCAGCTCAGAATGTACACCCTGCTAATTTTGAAAAGGGAGTTCCATAAAAAGTCACATTTGATCAACAGGTTTGCTTTGTAATCGTTTTTAGTCATCCGTGACTAAAAGGTAACTTCTCAAAGGTAAAAGCACAGATCGAAATGCTTAACTGTTGATTCTAAAATGAATATATTATCTATAGCAAACCAACTGCGCTTGCTTTTTCAGCTCCTCTAGACTTGTTACAGTTAAAGAATGTAAAGAAAACACACAGTTCTCCAAATAGACTCAGCGGTTTCGATGAGGAAGTAGATAGTTGCAAAAGGCCACACGTTAAATCGCTTCTCAAACGCCCTTTGTCACTAACGTCAACAATTATATAGGCTACTATATTTTGGGTGCTATCATCACACTTTTATGATACAGTTCATATCCATCTTTTTGGGTGTTTCCTTGAACAAACCACTTTAAGACACTGAGTGGGACACGTACCCCCCAAAGAAATCAGATTAATGTCAAAGTCAACGTAATTTATTGTCATGTGTACAACTTACCAAGTACACAATGAAAAACTTACTTGAATGCTACTCCAAAGACTATAGACAGACAAAATACAGCAAACCTCACTGCTATGTACACAGAAATATACATATACACAAAATAATTAATAAGACAATAAGTAACAAAGGTGACATTAAATGGTTAACCAACCTGAGTTTTTAATGGTTGATTTGGAGATTATTACATCTGGGCACCCTGAATTCTGAATATTTGGTAACATTTAGAGAAAAAAGAAACCAAATAAGATCCATATTGAGTAAACAATTAAATTGAAATTTAATTAAACAACAATAGACAGAAAAGCAATGAGGAAGTCTCACATGCTGAAACAACAAAAGAAGGAAGTGTAGAGAGCAACAAATAGTTACCATGGGGTTACAAAAGCGACAAACCTAAAGTCAGACTAATGTTTTGTGTGTTTCCTCCTACTTCTGGTCTAAAAGGTGATTGACGTGACGTGAAATTCATAATTTCTGAACTGATAGCATTAGCTATAACATAACTTTACCGTTTTGGACTCTTGGGCTATAAATGCGTAAGCCATTGTTCAAAACAAAACCCATGATTGAATTTGTTTCTGGTAAGTTACCCGTCCACCCCATTCTATCAATGTTTAACAGACCATAGTGTTTTATAAAGTACTGTAACCTTTCACTTGTTTACGAGCCTGTTTCAAGACACACTACAATGAACTGTGTTAGTAACCGCCTGGACCGTAGATGTCTAATGTTTAACCTGCCTGTTGCAATACGTTTGTGTTCAGTGAATAAATAATGAATAGAAACGTCAAAGAAAAGCGAACACAGGATTCTGTTAATGTTCCATCGGTTAGATTTTATAAGCTTGCCTTATCAAATTACCATGAAAATGGCCAAATGCAAGTGATCGAGAATAACAGTGGCCTTAAAAGGAATATTACAGTCTGGGTTCAACATTAAAGGGAAGCTTAATCGACAGCATTTGTGGCATAATATTGATTACCACAAAAAAATTAACTCATCCCTGATTAAAAATAAATAAATAAATAATCATGAGGCACTTATACAAAGGAAGTAAATGAGCCAATTTTTCAGAAGTGTAAAACGTATCATTTTATAAGCACTTTAAAATCTGTTAGAGCATGCATATTATTGGAGCTGTAAAGTTGTTCTCCTCATTGCTGTGGTTGCTTCAGGGTTTACAGTGCTGCAATTGAATAGAACTTCACAGAAAAGGTTAGAAAGTGATAAAACTTAAGTGAAAATTGAGTGTGTGTGTGTTTGGGGGGGGTTCAGGTAATGTCCCCACAATGACAGCGCAATATCCAAAACCCTTGACCATGGGGACATTTTTGGTTTAGGGGTAGGGTTAGTGTGTTTTTTAAATTCAAAAAATGCAGAAAGTTTTCTGTGATGGGCATTGTTTGTGTCTTGTGGCTATACTATTGAAACAATGTATTTTAACATTTAAGGATTCATTTCCATTGTAACCTTGTTGCTAAAGAAAATAAGGGACAAGTCGAATTCATTTTGTGGTAATAAGCACTATGCCACAACAAGTACAGTCTAATAAACCTGTCTTGAACCCGGAATATTCCTTTAAGATGAACAATCAGGTTGTAGGTGATATTCAGTTTGCAGGAAGTCCTAAGAGGGGTTTCACATTATCCACGTGATTTCAGATTTTCAAGGTGTGCTTTAAAGTCTCAGCTGGGGCAAGGTTAAGATTGTGGAAATTGCGTTTCTGGTTCAAGTAGCATAAAGGGAATTGCACAACCCTGCTCAGTGCAGACGTGCACAGCGTCATGGAAACGCATCTGGCTTTTATTCTGCCTGTGCTAGTTGCTGTCTAAGCCTGTCAAGGATTTGCCTGCCAAGAACAATACGAGGTCGGATCCCAAGCACTGAGTGTGGAAGGAACACATGTGGCCGAAAATATGAGAGCCGAGTGAGAGATTGCTTAAATCACAGTCGGCCGCTGCCAAATGTCTTGCATCTGTGGTAAAGTATTCTCGCTGCTGACTGGAGGGAGTGTTTCCATTTCAAATGTTACAATCCTATGAAAACTTCCTGTAAAACACACCTATTTTAGGAAAACTGAATTAAGCACTTGAGTTGTATCGAATGGGATATTATATGGCATTCAGAGTATCCTGTTTGTATTTTACCATACTCACAGTTATGACCCTTATATGCTACAAAATCTGTAAACCTTTACGTAATAATACCACACCCTGACATGGCCAGAGGGTAAAAGTAAAAGTTAGAATTAAGAGTGGGTTTTTTCCCTCTTCTTTCCCTTCACTGTCTGTGCTTTTGCGTCACAACCAAGCAGGACCTCTCCTCCCTAGGGCTGCTGGGACGAGCTCTGTTAGGAATGTACCAAAGAGAGAGCATGTCTATAAAAGGAAGGCACTTCCACCGCTCAGTGTTGACGTCAGTCGGCAACTATTTCCCCCTTTTCCTTCACTCTGCTTTCGGCCTGAAATCAAGGCCGTAGGGAGCATCTTCGCTTCTGCTTCCTGTTCTCTTTTTTACAAAAATATATTTGGACCTATTAAATATATACGTCATAATACTTATCTAAATTGATACGATACAAAAGCAATGATACAATTTTTTTTATTGAACCACAAAGTTCAGAAAAGTTTATTTAATCTGTAAATCTGCTTTTTTCAATCAGTTAATGGAAGATGGAATGATGACCCTGCCTTTTTTTATTTGCAAAAATATTTTTGGAGCACAGAAACTATTTATAATTTATAGTGCTGTCTAGATTAAAACAATATACATTTTTCAGTATATCTGTATTTTTGTATATCTTATTATTATCAATAGTAATTGTGATAATAATTGTTTCTTTTTATTATTTTTATTAATGTTATTTATGTGTATATTCTATGTATAAAACACTTGTGTATACCAAAATAATAAGTAAAAATGGCAATCTCTCTACAAAACAATCAACCTAGTTATCTGTGTAATAATATACATAAATAAAATAATAATAATAATAAAGAAATGGATAAGCAGCAGTAGTAGTATAGCAACAACAACAACAACAACAATAATAATAATAATAATTATTATTATTATTATTATTATTATTAATCTATGTAAAAACAATGTAATATAACAAAATACAGAACAAAAAGGTAATCTCTTTATAAAACAATCAACCTTGTTATCTGTGTAATAATAAAATATAATAATAACTAAAATAATAATGAAATGCATAAACAACAACAATAAAACTAATACATTAGTAGTAGTAGTAGTAGTAGCAACAACAACACCAATAATAATAATAATAATAATTATTATTATTATTATTATATTTTATTATTATAAAAACATTGTAGTATAACAAAATATTAAACAAAAAGCCAATCTCTCTATAAAACAATCAACCTTGTTATCTTTGTAATAATACAATATAATAACAAAAATAATAATGAAATGCATAAACAACAACAATAAAACTAATAAATTATTATTAATAGAAATAGTAACAACAACACCAATAATAATAATTATTATTTTTATTATTATTATTATTATTATTATTATTCATCTATAAAAACATTGTAGTATATAAAATATTGAACAAAAGTGTATCTCTTTATAAAACCATCTACCTGATTATTGTCACAGTTATGTTCAGTTTGTCTTAGTTATCATGGACTTTTAGTTTGTTTTCATTCATCTTTATGTGTTCCTTTGTTTGATTTTCCCGCCACTCCTTTGTTACCATGGTCACCGTCTTTATGAGTTCATTTGGTTCAGCTGTGTTCTATTAATCATCTTGTTTGAGTTCCTATTTAAGTTGTACCCTCATGTTCATTCTCTGTCTGGTCACGTTCACATTTAGTGTGTGTTGTGCCTGCCTGTTTGCCTGTTTTGTGGATCATTGATATTAAACTCATGTTGGAACGATAATCTTCGTCTTCGTCTGCCTTCCTGCAACCACCCGTGACAATTACATGTGTCTTCTCTTACATCAAATTATCATCGTAATTATAATTTGTGCCAAACGTACCATCCTATTGTGACGGCTTCCTTTAATTATAATGGGTCATCAACAATATGTTTGTATGGTATGTAAAAAATACAACATTTACACTGAAATACAAGCACATTTTTAAAGCAAAGTATTTCACAAAAAGAAGTTGTTTGTTTTCAATATAAAACAACAGAACTATTCAAAATGGCAAGACGGATTTGGACGCATTCTGACAGTCCAACGTAATGTGTTAACCTTCATCTCTGGTTACTTACTCTGCTCACATGTGAACCTAGAGGAAATGACTTCATTCTAAAATAATCTTTAGACTGGTTAAAATCATTCATTTGCAGATGCCAATTGGTTTTGATGTTTTGTTGTCAATGCAGTTCATTTAAACTGTCTTAAGTGTTGGTGGGCCACTGTATACAGGAATCTTTACAGATAATCAAATTAAAGATGTTGTACATCTTGTGCGAACAAATACACAACTTTTTCAAATATATTCTTCTTATAAAATACTGGTTGTTATGTGGCTAGACCAGGAAAAATACAGTATAGGAACATTTTTAGCAAACATGTGCGTAAATGGAAAAGAGAACAAAATAATAGTGTAAAGACATTATCTTCTTTGCATAAGTTCTCCTGATAGACCTCAGTTTTTGACACACTTGTGGATGTGTACGTCATGTTCTTTGTGTAAAAGGACAAAACAGCAGTGAGTAGGTCTAAATATAAAAGAACACATATTGTTCTCTGTCTCAAATGTGCAGAAGTTATAATTCTTCCTGTTTCAGGTTCCCTTGTGAAAGATAATGCTTGAGTTCTATATCTGTTGCTTCCAGAACTGTTTTATTCCCATATTAGGATTTAATCAGTGTGCATGATTAAACAAAAATGTAATGGCACCAAATTATGTCACGTCTCAAACTGGCTACAAAACATGATGATATGTCTCATTAATGATTAATTAGTGAATCAACTAAAAGCTTAACAACTAGAAAATTGGCAGGAAGGTTGACTGCAGTATACTTTACAATGCCATGTATGATTCTTTGGACGTTTATGAGTCAATTAGTGAATGTAGTCATGCCATTTAATTATTGTCTTGTGTGTGTGTGTGTGTGTGTGTGTGTGTGTGTGTGTGTGTGTGTGTGTCTGTGGTGAAAAGACAATAATTAATATATATATATATATATATATGCCTATTTATATATAAATATATATTCAAACTTTAGTTGTGCTGCTTAATAATTTTTTTATAACCTGTGATATTTTTTTTCAGGATTCTTTGATGAATAAAGAGTTTACAAAAAACAGCATTTATTTAAAATGGAAAACTTTTGTAACAATATAGACTACCGTTCAAAGGTTTGGGGTCAGTACATTTTTTGAAAGAAATTAATACTTTTATTCAGCAAGGATGTGTTAAATTGATTTAAAAAAAAAAAAAAAAAAAAATGATAGTAACGATTTATATTGTTATAAAATATTTCAATTTTGAATAAATGCTGTTCTTTTTAACTTTTTATTCATCAATCCTGAACAAAAATATTCACTGATTAATAAAATGTTTCCAACATTGATAATAAATCAGCATATTAGAATGATTTCTGAAGGATCATGTGACACTGAAGACTGGAGTAATGATGCTGAAAATTCAGCTTTGCATCACAGGAATAAATTATATTTTAAAGTATATTAAAATAGAAAACAGTTATTTTAAATTTTAATAATATTTTACAATTTTTTTCTGTATTTTTGATCAAATAAATGCAGGCTTGATAAGAGACTTCTTTCAAAGACATTAAAAATAGTACTGTTCCCAAATTCATTGACATATATACACAGACATATATATTTAATTGGCAGACAGAAACCCATATGCGCTCCATCCAGATTGTTTTGCTGAGGCATGATTTTTTCGTGGCATGTGAAACAGCCTTTCAGCATGAGACATGAAACCAGTCTCAGCATATGGCCAGATGGTCAGACTTCAAACAAGTAATTACAATCTTGTTTATGTTGAGTCTAAAATAAGTTCCCTCTAGGGTATTCTGAAATACTGCACATGACATTGCAAGTGTATGGTGGTGAACAATTCCTCTTTATGGCCACTGAGGCTGGGTATTTGAACAGGTGTGTGAATTTTGAGAGGGAAGTATGAATGTGAGTGGAGTTTGAAAGAGGCACTTTTCGCAGACGCTCTCCTCGTCGCACACAGAGGCGGTTATTGCAGGCAAGGGCAAATTCCTTCCCACTGCTCTGAAAATGAGCTGTCGTGGAAATTACCTGCTGCCATTAGATGATAGAAAAGGAATGATGAGATTAAGTATTATTAGATGTAGACCAGATTGTTTCAAAGGGGAAATTTTCTGCTTTTAAATGTTGCTCACTTAAGCAGCCCGAGCTCTTCCAGGAAAAAGACAGACTGCGTTCTCTGAGGGATCTACATTGCAAACTAAGCATGCAGAGAGTCTCCATTATTTCAGCATTTTAAAAGGCATGTTTAAACCAGTGCAAATTATTCACCATCTGCTCTGTCAACACCCAACAACATGAAAACGGTTGAAGTTGTCATGCTTCTTAATTTATTGAATATTTCTCAGGGTAGGTTTATTTTATATAATGTGATAACATTCCCTAATAGATGGAAACTGCCACTAAACAGAATATTATCTGCTTTTCAGCTAAATCTGAACAGTAAAACAAATGTATTTTGTTGGTCAAGATTTTTGAAAACATTAGAAATTGACAAGTTTACACACACACACAAAAAGCTATGCATATGCAAAATAATAATAATAATTAGGGTGTTCGGAATGGTTGTTAGTGCATTGCTATGTGATTGCTTGCTGGCCGAAGTAAAAAGAGTTGTTGATGTATTGCTGTGTGTTGCTAAGGTGATCTGAGTGGTTGTTAGTGTGTTGTTATGCAGTTTTTATGGGGTTCTAATTGTTTTTTAGGCATTGCTATGCGGTAGCTAGGGTGTTCTGGGTAGCTGTCAGATGGTTACTTATTGGCCGAAGTAAAAAGAGTTGTTGATGTATTGCTGTTGTTGATAAGATGATCTGAGTGATTGTTAGTGTGTTGCTATGCAGTTGTTAAGGGGTTCTAATTGGTTTTTAGGCATTGCTTTGTGGTAGCTAGGGTGTTCTGGCTAGCTGCTAAATGGTTACTTACAGGCCCAAGTAAAAAGAGCTGTTAGTGTATTGCTGTGTGTTGCTAAGGTGATCTGAGCGGTTGGTAGTGTGTTGCTATGCAGTTGCTAAGGGGTTCTAATTGGTTTTTAGGCATTGCTTTGCGGTTGCTAGGGTGTTCTGGGTAGCTGCTAGATGGTTACTTACTGGCCGAAGTAAAAAGAGTTGTTAGTGTATTGCTGTGTTGCTAAGGCGATCTGAGTGGTTGTCAGTGTGTTGCTATGCAGTTGCTAAGGGGTTCTAAGTGGTTTTTAGTGTGTTGCTATGCTGATGCTAGTGTGTCCTGGGTAGCTGCTAGATGGTTACTTTCTGGCCAAAGTTAAAAAAACGTTTTGTTTGTGTGTTGCTATGGCAATCTGAGTAGTTTTTAGTGCATTGCTATGCAGTTGTTAAGGGGTTCTAATTGGTTTTTAGGCATTGCTTTGTGGTAGCTAGGGTGTTCTGGCTAGCTGCTAAATGGTTACTTACAGGCCCAAGTAAAAAGAGCTGTTAGTGTATTGCTGTGTGTTGCTAAGGTGATCTGAGCGGTTGGTAGTGTGTTGCTATGCAGTTGCTAAGGGGTTCTAATTGGTTTTAAGGCATTGCTATGCGGTTGCTAGGGTGTTCTGGGTAGCTGCTAGATGGTTACTTACTGGCCGAAGTAAAATGAGTTGTTAGTGTATTGTTGTGTTGCTAAGGCGATCTGAGTGGTTGTCAGTGTGTTGCTATGCAGTTGCTAAGGGGTTCTAAGTGGTTTTTAGTTTGTTGCTATGCTGATGCTAGTGTGTCCTGGGTAGCTGCTAGATGGTTACTTTCTGGCCAAAGTTAAAAAAACGTTTTGTTTGTGTGTTGCTATGGCAATCTGAGTAGTTTTTAGTGCATTGCTATGTGGTTGCTAGGGTGTTCTGGGTATCTGTTAGATGGTTACTTTCTGGCCAAATAGAAAAAGTTTTGTTTGTGTGTTGCTATGTGTTTATATGGCAATCTGAGTGGTTTTAGTGTGTTGCTATGTGGTTGCTAGGGTGTCCTGGGTAGCTGTTAGATGTTACTTACTGGCAGAAGTAAAAAAAAAAAAAAAGTTGTTAGTGTGTTGCTAAGGTGATCTGAGTGGCTGTGAGTGTGTTGTTATGCAGTTGCTAGGATATTGAGGGGGGTTGTTAGTGTGCTGCTATGCAGTCACTAAGGTGTTCTAAGTGGTTTTTAGTGTGTTGCTATGCGGTTGCTAGGGTGTTTTGGGTAGCGGCTAGATGGTTACTTTCTGGCCAGAGTGAAAAAGGGTTGTTTGTGTGTTGATATGGCAATATGTGTAGTTTTTAGTGTGTTGCTATGCGTTTTATAGATGGTTACTTACTGGCTCAAGTAAGAAAGGGTCTTTTGACCATGGCTGTTCTTACGTTGTTATGCGGTTGGTAAATTATTCGGGGTGGTTGTTGGTGCATTGCTGTGCAGTTGCTAAGACAGTGGTAGTGGTTGTTAGTGTGTTGCTATGCGGTTGCTAGGATGCTCAGAATTGTTGCTAGTGCATTGCTATGCAGTTGCTAAGGTGATCTGAGTGGCTGTTTGTACATTGCTTTGTGGTTGCTAAGCTATTCAGAGTGGTTGTTAGTACATTGCTATGCAGTTGCTAAGATAGTCGTAGTGGTTGTTAGTGTGTTGCTATGTGGTTGCTAGGATGTTCTGAATGGTTGTTAGTGCATTGCTATGCAGTTGGAGGTTTTTTGCTGTGCGTTTCCCAAAGCCAACTATGGTTGTAAGTTCCATTGAATTCTGTTGGCTTTGGGAAACGCACCCCTGGACAGTTGCTAGATGGTTTACTAACTTGCCCAAGTATGAAGTAAGAGCCCACTCATGATTTGTTTTCTCTCTTGTGTCTTATTATCCACCAGTTTAAAAAAAAGGGGAAAATTTTGAAAAACCCTAGCCCTAAATATAGGCAACATGAATAACGATGATTGCCTAAGAAAACACCATTAATAATAATAATAATAATAATAATAATAATAATAATAATAATAATAATAATAATAATAATAATAAAAGGGAAACTGGAAAGACAAGAGCAAAAGAGGCTGTTTTTGAAGAACTGACTCTAAATTAAGAACTTGTTACAGAGAAAAAGAAAAAAGTTATTCCAGTGGAAATATAGGGGTAAAAGGCCATTTCTTAAACACTTTTAAAACATTCATCCAGTCGGGCCTTCACCGCTTTTCAAACAAAAGCACCTCTGATTTAAACCACCTGACACGGTTCCATTCTGGTGCTCAGCGGTGGAGCGAATGTAACCACTTCAGCAACAGCTGCGTGACTCTGCTTACCTTTTTTCCACCTCAGAAGTGCAAAGCTATTCCATTCTAGAGGTTACAACAGTATTTGGCAATCAGAGAGGAAACGTCTGAGGAAACAGGGTAAAAAAAATCGTTAGAGAACCATAACAGGGTCTCAAAGGAAACTTTCAGACATATTTTGTCGTGGTGTTGCATAGACTCATTTGAGCACAGGAAGTTTGCCTGCCGACGGGAGTGTATACAGCACAATCCTGAGATAATACAATTCTAGGGAATTTCAGATCCTTTGCTGAATCAGCACAGGTTATTGGCAAACTCATATTGTCAAAACTGGCCTAGACAAGACTGGCATTATCTGTCAAATTAGGTTACACCTTCAAATACAAAAGTTCTCATGAGAAAAATAGTCATAGTAAGATCAACATTGTGGTATCGGTGCTCTGAATTGGTATCCAAGAGTGCTTTCCCTTGCAGCAATGTGTCTTTGGTTGATGTCAGTATGTACGTCTGCATTCACATCAGGTGTGAGGTCACACTACACTTCCTTTACTCTGTTTACTCTCGCTTTGTTTACACAGACAGCCCCCTAGTCAAAACATAGTGCTCCTTGCTAGGCAGCATGCTAGCGCTTGCACAATTTCTCAGAATAACCAGGTCAGTTCAGTGAGTTTTATTTTTTAACTTCTCAAGCGAAGCTCTCGTAACCCTGATTATGTGTAATATTTGAGGAAGGCTTGCGCAAATGCTAAGTGATATTTCCATGAAATAAATAAATAAATAAATAAATAAATAAAAATAATAATAATAAATATTTTTCTCTCATGGTTACTATATGTTCATTTCATGTCAAAAAGGTAAAGGCTGAATAAGCAGATATGTAGAAATATATATTTTATTTTACCTAATTTGTTAATGTAATTACATTTTATTTTACTTAAATATACTTTAAATATATTAATATAAACAGTATAAATATAAATTCAATTGGCTGTATTCTTATGTACATTTAATTTAATAAATATTTGATTTTAAAAAATAGATTTATAGATTGATTTATAAAATAATTTAATATAAATATTTATACATACATTAATTCATTTATAAATACTTTATTTATTGTACTAATGTAATTAGTACTATAGTAATTTATATTGGTGCTGTCAAATCTCACATCAAACAAAAGTTTGTAAATATATAATATATGTGTGTGTGTTTATATACATACATACACACAAAAAAAATGTGTGTGTGTGTGTGTGTGTGTGTGTGTGTGTGTGTGTGTGTGTGTGTGTGTGTGTGTGTACATACAAAATTTAATGCTGGGTGCAATTAATCATGATTAATCGATTTGTCAGCATATTTTATATATATATATATATATATGACTGCAAAAGAAAACAAGTTACTATATTATAAATTAATATCAAAAGACTTAAAGATTTTTATATACATCTGACTGCTATTTTACGCTATTTCATTTAATTGGTTGATGTAATATACATAATTAAATTCTAAAATTAAATTTATTATAAACAGAATAAAAAATTCAGAATAAAATTAGTAATATATTACTGTATACAGTAATTGAATGTTTTCGTCATGTGCAAAATTAAATAAATAAATGAACAAACAAACAAACAAACAAATAAATATATAAATAAATTCATGGTACTAATGTGCTATCTATTGGGAATTTATATAAAATATATATCAGGAATATTTATGTGAGAACCTTTGTACATATACTATTAAAAAATACATATACTATTATAAAAAATACATATAGTCATTCGACTGCATTCGTCATGTGAAACATCACATTTAAAATAAATAAAATTAATTCATTCATTTATTGTATTAATGTAATGTCTATTGGGAATATATCCAAATAGTATTATTATTATTATTATATATGTATATGTATATTACATATACATATGTATGATAATAATTATAGTCATAGTACAAAAGACATTTAGTACAAAACAGTTACGATATATTAAAACACTTTTGTAAACATATGACTATCAAACTTGCATAATTTGAAGTTATTTTCTGTGAGGGAATTTTCTAAGCGGCAAGCACACATTTGGGAAAACATGTTTTCACACAGTGGATCGGGAACAAAATTTTGCAATTTTCAAGTCCGTTTTTGAAGCCTAGGGCACTGGGACAAATCCATACATGCAGTGAAATGTGATTGGAAGCCTGGGTTGCTTTAAAAACATGCAGGGGTTAGGAGACCTGTCCTCTGGCAGCCGCTCTCGCTCTCCTAAAGCGCTTTCGTCAGCATGGGGGCTGTTGCTTCTGAAACACACGTGGGATGTGGAGCTGTGACAGGATCACAAAGAGTGCCATTCAGCCCAGAGAGGCTCTGAACACAGCAGCAGTCTCACTTTGCTCTCCTCCCTTTTGCTGCCTCCATCTGTGGTCTTATTTCCTCTCCCTTCACTGCACCTCACACAAAACACATAAAACCTCAAAGATTACAGAACCAGACTTTGTTTCTCGGGAGGAAAAGGCATCAAGATCCAAATGTTTTGTTGAGTTCCTCCCCCAACCCCCCCGTTTTGGTCTAGGCCACTTTCCATGAATTTGGTGCACAGTGGTGTCCCATGATTTTTAACGCATTAAAGGAACATATTCTGAGTATTTTTGTAAGAGCAATTAAAATATGTTAGATTTATAACATAAAATTACCTAACATGAAAAGTGATTTTGGCCTGTGCCACATTAGAGGTCTTGACCTTCTCAACTGTATGCAGCAATTAAAATCATACAATGTCAACAACTAATGTAGTAATTTTCATTAATAATTCATTCATTCATTCATTCATTTGGAATTGTGTATTTACCTGGAAATGCAATGCAATAAAAAGGTCACACCAATCAGTCTGAAACTTTGCTAATTTTGCAGAAATTTAGCTTGAATCGGAAATACAACAGCTCAGATAATATTTAGTCTGTCAACAATTAATTGTAGCATTTTAGCCATTTTAACATTTATTTATTATTTTATTATTATTATTTAATATTGTTTTAATTTCATTTAAAGTGTGCATTTAACTTGGATATTTATTGCTATAAATAAATAAATAAATACATAAATGTGCTTTTGCTACACATTCTGTAACAGGGTCAAGCTACCAATACTGGGTAGTTTTTGAAAGAGCATGGTAAGTTTTGTGGCCCTTTTGCTACACCAATCACAGTAAAAGCATGGTTAGTGTGGTGATTACTGTGCTTTTACTATACATACTACCACTGTTGAACTACACTGGTATAGTTCCTACTGAGAATGTGTTGTAAAACAACAAAATCACTCTGAAGTTTTGCTAACAGGGTTGAACAGTAAATACAACAGCTCATATGATATTATTTTGCCCTTCTGAGAATGTTGACCAGTATTTTCTGAAGGCTAAGCACTTCCTTTGACTGACCATTTGCTGAAAAAGATTTTCACATCCTATATTGTGTTCGTTTTTCCTTGCATTTTCTTTCAAAAATCTGAATGCAGTGAATTTTTGACAGTGTGATTAGAGATAATTTAGACAGATATCTGTGATTGAAGGAGTCTTTGTGCAGAGGGAGAGAGGATGTTCAAACTGTCCTCCAAAGAACCTTGGAAACATCATTTGGAAACATCCTGTTCAGTCAGAGTTACTCAATCGGCTTTGTTCCTCTGAGAGGCAGTGGGGTATTTTTTCTTTCTTTATTTAAATTCACCAGTGTTTTGTAAGTCCTCGAACATGTTCTTAAATTGTTGTCTTTTAAAGTAGCATGATGAAAAATGTCTTTCCCCTGGCTCTCAAACTACGGCACCTGAAATAATTGGTGAGTTTCCAAAAACATCAGAAAGTGAAAAATGTATGTCCCCCTTGTTATTTAAAACAACACCCTAATAAAAAATGATGGAATATCCAAACTTTTTATGGGAAAGAATAGTTCTGTTATGTGAATGATCCGTTCTGAAATCTGAAATCATGCGATTACCACATTCTATACACATTATAAACACTGCAATATATATGTAATATAATACAGCTACTCCTCTGATCTTCTATAATCTTCTAGCCTTTGGAACAAAGACCTGACGACTTGATTTAAAAGCCTCCTGAGCTCTGAAGAGTGTGTGTGTGTGTGTGTGTGTGTGTGTGTGTGTGTGTGTGTGTGTGTGTGTGTGTGTGTGTGTGTGTGTGTGTGTGTGTGTGTGTGTGTGTGTGTGTGTGTGTGTGTGTGTGTGTGTGTGTGTGTGTGTGTGTGTGTGTGTGTGTGTGTGTGGGTGGGTGTCAGGCCACATGCACTTCCTTTTTTATGAGGTACTGGTACTGCTTAGAGTAGGAAATGAAGCAAGCAGCAAAGGGAAGTGAAACTGACCAGTTGTGACATTAATGAAAACTTGAGATGTTTTTTTCTTTTTTGCTGTCGTAAGGTCCCGCACTCTGTCTAAATTTGTATACTGTTGCAGTTCAGATCTTCCTGGGGGAACTTATAAACATTATAAAACATCTAGTAAAAATATATTCAAAGGATATCAGTTCTTTTTTTAAATCTTAAGACATCTGCCGCCCATCTAAAAGGCCTCATGGGTTATCAGATGACGACATAAATGATTATAGTCCAACTGATATTTAAATCTACAATACTAATTACTTTTAATATGAACTTGTCTATTTAATATGTTTGCTACTTCAGCTGACTGGCGGCTTCCTGTCATGAGGAAGGTGAACGTGATTTCACCAAGTACAACACGTTCCTGGTCTGGATCAACATCTTTGTTGATCCTGGAACAACATTCCAATCAAAGTTTACAGTTTATGTCAAGTTTAGGCTTAAAACCAGGGTTAGGTGCTTCTACATCAGTGTTATTCACCTCTGATTTTAGGGATAAGTTATGGGTAGGGTTAGGTTAGAGGTAGAGATAGGGTTAGGACTAAATTTTCTGACAGGAGTGTTGTTCCAGGATCCACAAAATATGTCTTATTTGGCAAAATCACGGTTAAACAGGCAGTACTGTTTCAGCCATAGAATATGAAATATAATAGACTACATTATATGATAGATCACTCTGTTACAAGCTATTTACTATGACATGATAAGCACTATGAGCACTTTAACAATAGAGAATTAACAATGTTTGTATGTCACATATATGTGGTGCTTTTATATGACTCTACTGACCTCTGGTGGTTAATTTGTTGTACATACAGTGCCCTCCACTAATATTGGCACCCTTGGTAAATACGTGTGAAAATAAATCTGCATTGTTTATCGTTTTGATAAATTCACAAAATTCTAACCTTTCATTGAAGTAAAACAATTGAAAGTGGGGGAAACTCATATTATGAAGTCTCCAATGCATGTTGGCCACAATTACTGGCACCCCTAGAAATTCTTATGAGTAAAATATCTCTGAAGTATATTCCCATTCATAATTAAGTCTTTTTAGCACACTAGGGTGACTAGGAACATGAAATTGTGCACCCATGACTTCCTGTTCCACAGGAGTATAAATATGAGGAAACACAAAGGCCAAATTCCCTTAATCATTCATCACAATGAGTAAAGCCAAAGAATATAGTTCTGATGTGCAGCAAAAGATTGTTGAGCTTCACAAAATAGAAAGTGGCTGTAAGAAAAATCCCCATTTCCACCATCAGGGCAATAAGATTTTACAAATCTGCCTGAAAGAGGACGTGTGTCTATATCGTCCTAATGCACGGTGAGGAGGAGAGTTTGAGTGGACAAACACTCTCCAAGGATCACAGATGGAGAATCGCAGAGATTAGTTGAGTCTTGGGGTCAGAAAGCCTAAAAAAAAATTTAAAAAATCAAACAACCCCTACATCACCTCATGTTGTTTGGGAGGGTTTCAAGAAAAATCCTCCTCGTTCATCCAGAAACAAACTCCAGCATATTCAGTTGTCAGACACGACTGGAAATTCAAAAGGGACCTGGTTCTGTGGTCAGATGAAACTATAAAAAGAGCTTTTTTTTATCAGCAAATCCACCAGATGGGTTTGGGGCAAACAGGGATAAAGAGTACCCCATGCCCACGGTTAAATATACTGCTAGATCTTTAACGTTGTGGGCCTATTTTTTTGCTGGAGATCCTGGACATCTTGTTCAGATACATGGTATCATGGATTCTAGCAAATACCAACAGATAAAAAATCAAAACCTGACGGCCTCTGCTAGAAATCTTATAATGGGCCGTGGTTGGATCTTCCATCAGGACAGTGATCCAAAACAAACATCAAAATCAACACACAAATGTGTCACTGAACACAAAATGAAGCTTCTGCCATGACCATCCCAGTCCCCTGACCTGAACCCTATAGAAGATGAGTGGGCTGAACTGAAGAGAAGAAGCACCAACATGGATCTGGGAATCTGAAGGATCTGGAGAGATTCTGTATGGAGGAATGGTCTCTGATCTCTTGTCAGGTGTTCTCCAAACTCATCAGGCATTATAGAAGAAGACTCAGAGCTGTCATCTTGGGAAAAGGACGTGGCAATAATTGGGTGCCAATAATTGTGGCCAACGTGAACTAGAGAAAAACATTTATTTCATAATGTGAGTTTCCCTCCACTTTCAATGGTTTTACTTCAACGAAAGGTTAGAATTTTGTGATTTTTTTTTTAAATGAAAGATCAAAAGGATAAACAATGCAGATTTATTTTCACAGCTCATATTTACCAAGGGTGTCAATATTAGTGGAGGGCACTGTATCTGTAAAGTGGAATTATTTCAAGTTTTCAAAGGTTCAACTATGTATTCTACTTTCTTTAATGGAGCAGAAAAGATGATGTAGGCTATTGTAATAACATGTCACCTTTACACTGGGAAAAAGATCGATGCATGGTGACTGAAGCAGTCGCTAACATTCTGCCTAACATCTTTTTATCTAAACTTTTATGCTACTTTTTAAATATTTGGCGTCAGTAAGATTTTTTATTTTTCAGCAAGGACATATTAAATTGATCGAAATTGAAAAAAAAATAAAACATTTAAAATGTTACAAAAGATTTTTTTTTTTTAAATGAATGCTGTTGACTTTTGACTTTCATCAAAGAATTCTAAGAGAAAAAAAAAATTATTAAGCAGCACAAAACTGTTTTCAACATTGATAATAATAATAAAAAATGTTTCCTGGGCACCAAATCAGCAAATTAAAAATTATTACAAAGTACATTTATATTATTTAAAACATATTTTAAAAATACATTTTAAAATATTAAAATAGAAAAGTTATTTTAAATTATATTTTCACAACATTACTGTCTTTACTGTATTTTTGATGGTGAGCATAAGAGACTTCTTTCAAAAACTTCTATACTTCTATCTAACGATATGTGTATATATATATATATATATATATATATATATAGTTTAATTTAGCACACAAAGTAAACACCGATTTGTTGCTGTCTTATTCAAAATGTATTAAAAGTGATTTTATGGCTTTTAACCAAGACATTTATCACTTCATCAAACTGCAAACACAGGGAAAATGTATCATGCAAAAATCTAACTATTTTGGCCGATAAACTATAAAACTACAACATATAAAACATATGCCCCAACCTTTTGGTTTTCTCTGAATCTTGTTTAATGTATCCCAGTGTGGTTTTTAGAGTGTAGTGGTTTTGTGTCTTCTTATTTAACCAACTTAAAGGGATAGTAAAATTCTGTCAACATTTACTTACCCTCAAATTGTTCCAAACCTGTAAGAGTTTCTTTCTTCCATTGAACACAAAAGAAGATATTTTGATGAAAGTTGGTAACCAGGCATGACGGTAGCCATTAACGTCCATAGTATTTTTTTTTTCTTACTATGGAAGTCAATGGCTACCATCAACTGTCTGGTTACCAACATTCTTCAAAATATCGTATTTTGTGTTCAGCAGAAGAAAGAAACTCATACAGGTTTGGAACAACTTGAGGGTGAGTAAACGATGACAGAATTTTCATTTTTGGGTGAACTATCCCTTTAAAGGCCAAAAATGACAATTGCGTTAAAAAAATTAAAAAAAGTTTTTTGAATTAGTTATTAAACATACTAGATGTGCAATAAGGCTATTTACTTAAAACCTTTTAGTCACAGATAACATCCGAACATAAATCCATATCAGTCAAACGATTCCTTTCCCTAAGAATGTTTCTTTCCCTAACTCATTGTCTTACAGTAGCCAGGTTGAGTTCCCCACCCCCAGCTCCCAGCGCACTCCTTTCCGCTCACGGATTCCATTCTACATAAGAGCCTGGAGAGCATATGTTTGACCCACAGTCCCAGTGAATGTGGCCATCTGCTCAGGATTCCATATGATCCGGGCCCTGTGTGAGAATGCGCCTGGCTTTGTAAAAACTCACTAGGCGATGTGGGAGAATCTTCCCCACACACAATAGAGAACAGTAAGACAGTTTTAACCCTTTCCCTGGTTCGCCTCTCTCAAAGGACGCCTCCCCGAACCATTGTCCTCCCTGACAAGTGAATAGTGAACAGAATCAGTTTCTTGTTACTTAACTGTCAAAAGCTTTCGTGGGATTCAGTTTCAACTCTTCATAACACCATTAGGACCTTCACGCTGAAGCTAAATGGACAAAGTGAGAGAAATGAAGAAAAACATGTAATGTCAGGGTAAAGTAACTGGTTATTCCATGGGGGGGGGGGGGGGGGGGGGCAACTTTAAAGCAAACACTTAAAACAATGATAGATACTGTTTTGCGGCAAATACCTATTCGTCACCACCAACCACTTAACACATGAGGGATAGTCAAATGGAGGGTAAACCAGATAAAACAAAGGGCTTCTCATTTCCATACTAGATGGGATCTGCTCACACCTCCCCCAACCACAAGCCACAATAAATGAAGAATGAACAAATTCACAGCACTGATAAGGAGATACTAGCCTGCAGTCAAAGTGCAATTTAGCAAATCAAGTCATAACTCACATCCACGGATGAACTACCATTGCTAAATCCTAACATGCTAAATGTTGTGCAACAAAAACCTCGAGGTCATTTCATTTTCTTTAGGTTTTACATGAATATTCCAAACACATGATTGAAGTCAGTCATTTTGGAGCTTGAAAAATTAAAACTGAGTCACTTACTCACCCTCATGTTGTTCCAAATCTGTACACAAAGATATTTTGAAGAATGTTGGTAACCATTCAGTTTACGGTAGTCATTGACTTCCATAGTATATATATATAGCTAGCTATCTATCTCTATCTATCTATCTCTCTGGAAGAAAAAAAAATTAAGAGTTTCTTAATTTTTTCTAGAGATATATATAGGAAGTCAATGGCTACCGTAAACCATTTGGTTACCAACATGCAATAACATATCTTTGTGTACAGATTTGGAGCAACATGAGGGTGAATAAATGACTCCATTTTCATTGGAGTAAACTGATAAAGTCCCTGTAAAGTTTAGTTTTTGTAGGTATTCATTGTTGGGTGATGTTTCACCAAAAAGACAAATCAGTTCAAAAATCATGTTATTCAAAACCTGTAGATCTTGGAACACAAGAGATAAGCTTAAGAAAGGTCTTTTTTCCATGGTCTATGGTCCATTGTTGTTTAGACCTTAAAAACAAAAAAAATAAACCTTCAAAGTCTCATGTGAAAACCATACAGGTTTGGAATGACACAAATAGTCTTGGTTTACAAACCCTTATTTTTGTGTGAACGGTCCACTGAAGCTGGTGAGAAGAAACACCTCAAGAGTCAATGTTCATCAACAGGGTTTATTTTCAGTACAAAATAATAGGGGCAGCAGGGAGAAGAAATCAATATATTAAACTTAATACAAACGTCATCAAAACATGTTTTCTATAAATACAATAAAATAAATATAAAAAAGGAAATTAAGTTACTTGAAACTCTCCATCATGTAACACAAAGCCAGCAGGTGCATTACAGACAATCAGATGCAAAAAAGGGACCAATCAGAACCAGCTATAAAAATAACTAAACAAAAAAACATGGCCACTAAAGGCTCATACTGTAATAAATGGATTTGCCTAAACTCACAATATCAACAGCTACACAACCAAAAACTATGACACAGGCAACTCATTCCAAGTAAAGCTCCAACTGTGCACTTCCAGAGGACCAAGGATGGATCCTCGGAAACTTAAGGCAGGTAGGTCTGGGAACGAACCAAATGCCAATCTCAAAAATAGGAGCCGGAAGAACTCAAAACGATATTGCAGACTAACGTCAATTAATAAAGTCAAATCTAACTTTCAAGAAACAGTTGCTTTATGATAGTACACAAACTGTGGAGTAACAAAACTTTATATTTAAAAAAAAAAAAAAAAAAAAAAAAAAGTTTGGCCTCTAGTAAGAAAGAGTACAATGAATCTCTCAAATATTGAAAATGACCTTTAAGACCTGGTCATAACCTCTCTTTGGCTATTTCGGTACAATAATATCGTAAATAGCTGATTGCTAAATGCATCTTAAAGTTAACAGCTTCATATGTTACTAGATATCTTGATGCCAGAACGTCGCAGGTTGTAGAGTTAAATCTTTTCCCCACTTGTCTTTTCAGTCATCAAAAATAAAACATGGCGAATCACTCTACTTAAAAGCACATGAAACCCCACTTAAAGAATCATTTCAACATTCAGTACCTTCAAACAGTATGTTTCACTCAGAGCTTAACTAAAATGTCAAGTATCAGCCATATAATACATTAGGTATACCACAGTATACAGTTCAGTCCCTGTGAGGAGTGACAGTCTACAGGAAGAAGCTTGTGCTAGAGTTGCTGTGTTCGTTGTAGACGGTGTCATCTGGAACTGAAAGCTGGCTGAAGATGGGAAGTCTGCGCCCGCTGGCTTCCGGTCCGAAGGAGGATTCAGACCCGCTCATACTGCTGGATGAACTGCAGCTGCCACCCTCGTGGTCTGAGAGAGAGGTGTGGGATAGGCTTCGGAGGCCTAGAGAAGCGCTACCGGTAGGACTCTGTTGAAGGCAGCCGTCAGGCTGGGAGGAAGCGAGCTGGGTGGGCGACAGTCCCAAGTGCGAGTACCCAGAGTCAGGAGAGGGAAGAAACTGAGGGTGCAACTCTCGAGCCTGGTCCAGAAGGGTGTTGGGGTCTATATCAGGGAAGGCCAAGGAGAGAAGGTCAGAGATGGCGGCTGACGGAGTCGAAACAGAAGGTGCACGCAGGAATGAGGAAGGCGCTAGAGGGGCTTCCAGAGGTTGGGGAGTTGTGGGAAACCCAGCAAAGCTGAAGCTCTGCTTGAGTAGGGGAGGTCGTTGGACAGTCGGGTTGGAGGTCTGGGCTCTGGCTTGTGCGTTATCGTCTTCGGCGTTGTGAACGAAATGGCAGCGGATACCGTAGGGGCAGAAGCCAATTGAGTGGAAAGTGCGGCAAGGTTCAGTCTTATATTTTGGGTGACGGTTGAGGTCTCGAAGCTCTTCAGGGCCATGCGCGAACTGACACTTGCCGCCGTATTTACACACGCCCCTTTCGGCAAACGTGCGGCACAACTCGGTCTTGTAGCGTGATGAGGTGGCTGAGATCGAAGATGTAGAGTTGGAGAGGGAAACGGCACTTGACGTGACTGAAGATTGCTTTAAATGGCTGGGTTCGGCAGAAGACCAACCAAGACTTCCAGTGTTGCCCTCCACCATGCTAACCGAGCGCTCCGACCAGAAGGGCATCTTACCCCACTTCGACTGAGATGATACTTTTGGGGTGCCCCAGTAGCTTGTGTTCATGGTTCCACTCTCAATGCTGTCAATAGAAAGTCCCGAACCAGTGGAGGAAAGTGTGCAGGGACTGTCAGGCTTCCTATATCCCACAGCAGCTGCCTGTGCGGAGGTCTTCATCGGCTCTCGAAGATCAAGATTTAAAAGGTGCTGCAAGGAGAAGAACAAGAGGGTTACATATCTTGAAGCAGATGACAAAGTCTGGCAGTTTCATTTAAAACATCAAGTATTTTTTTACTGCACATGCATGGGGAGTGATAAGGAGTCTGATTCGTTTTTGTAACTTCAAAAGAACCGGTTCGAAACGAATTCATAGCATCATTGCGTGGTTTCTAACACTCCATACATGCATACACGCATTTTGTCTTAACTCTTAATGTTTTTTATTATTATTATTATTATTATTATTATTATTATTGCTACTACTACTTCATGCGCATCAATTTAGCTGTTGCAACTAATATTCAGGTTTATCAACAGGTTCTACTGAGTCGACTCAATAGAACGATTCGTATGCACATCGGAGACTACAATTCGCAAGGATTCAATGAATGCGCCATGAAGACTGCGATTTCAAGTCTGAAACATAGTTTGCGTTCTATCCACACATGCATTTAAGTTAAGAATCAGATAAACGCGAACCAAGAAAAAGAAAAAAAAAACCTTTCAGCGGCAAGTTTTTTTCCCGTCAACTTCGGCCAATCAAGTTGTTTACGTTTAAAAATCAAACGAAGTTTAAATATTTGTGCACTAACTCTCAACCATTCGACACGCATTTGCCGCTTTCATCTCCTTATGTTCAAGCTTCATACATGCAAAACCAGCACAACATGACTATGTCTGATTGCAATATAAAAGGCGCTCGTGGCCCACGTTCCCTCCCTGGTAGAGAAGTTGCTAGCATTCTCATTTAATTGCGTCGATCAGTTATCTCGAACCTTACTGAAAACTTTTGCATTAGTCTTTATACGTTTCCTGCAAAATGCATTCAAATGCATGGAAAACAAACCGCATTATAAACATGATTCAAGCCCATTTAGCTACTTGATGTCCCAAAACAATCACACTGTCGTTGTTAATTCATAAACGCAAGATCTACCTTGCACAGGACATCATCCAGGTCAATAAACTGATTGAGCGCGTAGGATGGCATAGTCCTGACGAAGACTTTATTTGACGATTCCTCCGTGATCCCACGTAACTCCCTCGTAGTTTTCATGAACTTCACGCTTTGGGCTCAGCACGTGTTTTTAAGTCTGTTGTACGGCGACCACACCTCCGCGTTTTCTTCGCTCCGCCCACTCCACGCTGAAGCGCGCGGATGAGTTGTTTGTTTTTGTTTGTACCCTATTAGGAACACATAACGCTTGTTTTCTGTGGTTTATACATTTTAATAGTGAACTTTATCATCAGATTCTAATGGCATCATACTTATATAGTAGCTGTTGTTAGTAGTAACAAGTAAACCAGCTATTGGGGCATATTGTCACAAAAAACTCTCCTTGTGTAAACCCACCCTGAAATATATTTGATATAACCATTATATTTAAATGTAGAATAATTAAAAAAAAAAAAAAAAATGTTGAAAGAAGCATCTAATGCTCACAAAGGCTGCATTTATTTGATAAAAAATACAGTAAACAGTAATATTGTGGAATATTATGATTTACAATAGCCAAAGGATTTTCTATTTAGCCCTATATTTTAAATTGTAATGTATTATTCCTGTGATGAGAATATTAGAAGGATTTCAGAAGGATCATGTGACACTGATCATGCGAAATTCATCTTTACCATCACAGGAATAAATTACAATTGATGATTTTGTGCTGAAGAAACATTCTTATAATTATCAATGTATATACTTGAAACATTTGAAAGAAGTCTCTTACCAGCTGATTTGGTGCTCAAGAAATGTATATGTGTGTGTGTGTGTGTGTGTGTGTGTGTGTGTGTGTGTGTGTGTGTGTGTGTGTGTGTGTGTGTGTGTGTGTGTGTGTGTGTGTGTGTGTGTATAAAAAATCTTGAGCACCAAATCAGCATGTAAGAGACTTCTTTCAAAAACATTCTATATATATATACATATACATTTTCTTGAGCATTAAATAAGCATGTATCATCATGTAAGTATCAGCATGTAAGAGACTTTTTATAGGCCTATATATATATATATATATATAACAATATTACATGCTGATTTGCTGCTCAAGAATATATATTTATATATAAGAATACATTTTTTTTTTCCTTGAGCACCAAATTAGCATGTAAGAGACTTCTGTCAAAAGCATTACAAAATCTTAATTATTCCAAACCTTTGACCGGTAGTTCATATATATACTATTCACTTTATTTTAACTATGCATTGATTTATTATATTTTACTAGCTATACCCAATTAGTTTAAGAAAACAATGTTTGAGGCTATTGTGACTCATTTGGCTGAGTTAAAACATTTGAAGGTTCGATCACGCCACCCTGTTGCTGTCAGAACTGGAGACGACGACCCTCTGAGGTGCTTTGATACAACCTAGAGAAGGTGTTGAAAGTGTCGCCTACTGGTGAAGAGGTTGACATTAAAGTCATTTTATATCCCTTTTCCTGGTGACCACAGACATTCTGATCTGATCCCACTGTGAGAGGAGACGTGACTGGCTCGGTGGGCTATATGAAGACCTGAACGTTTTTAACAACTAAGGTAGATTCTCTGTAGTTCTTGGTTTGCAAAATACTATACTTTGAATCCAAATAGTGACTTCATTGAACAATTTATAGTAGGACATGCATACGGAAATCTGTTTTTTGGGGTCTTCATCAATGGTTACCACAGTGCAAAATGACCATCAGTTCTATTTAAAAGAACTGCATAGAAAGTTCAACTTTATTGGCATTGATGGTTCCATGAAGAACCTTTAACATCCATGGAACCTTTCCACTGCACAAAAGGTTCTTTAGATTATTAAAATGTTACTGTTCACTGGACCAAAAAAATGGTTCTTCTATGGCATCACTCACTGTAAAACCCCTCTTTTTGGAACTTTTATTTTTAAGAGTGCACTTCCAACTAACTTTATTTTAATTGTGTGTCATGGTTTCCACACAAATATTAAAGGGATAGTGCACCCAAAAATGAAAATTATCCCATAATTTACTCACCCTGTATATGACATTCTTCTTTTAGACGAATACAATCAGAGTTATATTAAAAATGGCCTGGCTTTTCCAAGCATTATAATGGCAGTAAATGGCAGCCCAAAATTTGAAGACCAAAAAAGTGCATCCATCCATTATAAAAGTACTCCACACGGCTCCGGGAGGTTAATAAAGGCCTTCTGAAGTGAATCGATGGGTTTCTTGTAAGAAAAATATCCATATTTAACGTTATAAATTAAAATATCTAGCTTCCGGCGGACCGCCTTCCGTATTCAGCTTACGAAAAAAAGTGTAACGCCTCTCGCAGTTCAAAATGCTTACTTTACGTCTGACGCCATCGTCGCACCAGTTACGTTTTTTTCGTAAGTTGAATACGAAAGGCGGTCCACCGGAAACTAGATATTTTACTGTTAAATATGGATATTTTTCTTACAAAAACCCATCGATTCACTTCAGAAGCCCTTTATTAACCCCCAGGAGCTGTGTGGATTACTTTTATAATGGATGGATGCACTTTTTGGGCTTCAAATTTTGGGCTGCCATTCACTGCCATTATAAAGCTTGGAAGAGCCAGAACATTTTTTAATATAACTCCGATTGTATTTGTCTGAAAGAAGAATTTCATATACACCTAGGATGGCTTGAGGGTGAGTAAATCATGGAGTAATTGTCATTTTTGAACTATCCCTTTAAGCAGCACAACTGTTTTCAACATTAATGATAACAAGAAATATTTCTTGAGCACCAAATCAGCATATTAGAATGATTTCTGAATAATACCCTCTCTAGATTGTGAGGTAGCTTGTTAGTGACTGTAATTTCACTCTCTCAACATGTAGAGTTGCACTAATAAGATTTCCCCCTTTGTTAATGAAAAGCAGAAAAGACCAAAACGGGCAGGGAGGAGGTTCCAACAAATCAATATGTCATCGTATGAAGGGCTTGTTGAGACACAAGGGCTCTTGTGAACTAGCTGACTTAAGTCTAATTTCCATCCATGCAGCTGTAACTTAACCTCACGACTGAACAAAACAGTTAGTCTGTCTAATATCTATTGTTAAAGTTCCTGCAAGACTACAGCTTATAATTAGAAACATACTTTAATGAGGAGGTCAAGGAACCGGGAACCCCATTACCGTCCTAATAAGGAAAAACAACAAGTGCTTTAGACAGACAGTGATGTAATGGGTCAGAGGGAGTTATGGAGGAATTAAGACTTGTAGAATAGGAAAAGTCAAACTTCAGAAGTTCACGCAACTCATTAGCAAGGCACAAATGATTAAAAACTAAATACCTTGCGGCCTAGAACACTAAACCTGTTGTCTTCTGGTCATTAGAGTGTGATAGACATCTGGTCAGTTTGTTTTGGGTACTTGGAAGAAGCATTAAGGGACTTTGGTGTTTGATGCAATGTTGTTGGCAGGCAGGGGAGTGAGGGCAGGGTGTGTGGTTAGGGAAGAGGGGGCTTTTGGGTGGGTGTGGGGTGTTTCCCTCCTGCTCCACTGATTGAGCAAAAGACTTTAGAACATAATGAGTAAAAAGTTCTTGGGCTAAAACCTCCCCCCACCCCCAGGGGAATGGAGGAGTGGTAAAAGGGGGAGGTGGGGCAGGGAGGGGGTGATTGTTTAGCGAAAGGGGAGAGATGGCTGAAGATCCTCTCCGGTCTAATCCTTAATCACAACAGTGTCAGGGGGCAAAAAGGAACATCACCCAAAAAGACACCCCCACCTTTTGCGGCACTCATCCCAGATGACCGGAGGAAATTATTCAGCAAACCACACAGCCGTGTGCAGGAATGTGCATTAACAACTACATGCCCAGCTAACAAAAATATGTTCTAAGAATGTTTTGCTAACGTTTCTATTGAAAACGTGAATGTTCTCTGAACGTCCGAAACGTCCAGTTTTTTAAACGTTTATACAGACTTTAAGGAGACATTCCATTTTATAAATCTGCAAACATTGGGAAACGCTAATGTTCTCGGAACGTTCTGAACATTTCAGAAAAACATTCCGTGAACAATGTATAAACATTTTTGTGCTAACGTTGTGAGAACATTATAAAAGACCAGATAACTTTGAACGAACATCCTATTAACGTTACTAGAAGAATGTTTAATCATAACTTTAAGAGAACCTTGTCCAAAAATTAGTCCAAAAAAATTAGTCCGAAAAAGTTCCGAGAACGTTCCCTGTTAGCTCCGTAAATGCATTTAATTAAGATAAATTAATATGCAATTCATCTAAACGTATACTTGAATACATCTCTTCTGTGATTATGTTTTTAATGTCTGAATGAGATATAATTTTGATCTTTTTTTGGGGGGGTGGGGGATGATAAAGTCAAAAAAGTAATCCAAGTGTCCTGATATCATAAAAGCCCCATTAAAAGAATAAATTAAGTAGTTTGTCATACATTTTTTATTATTTGATATTTTAATATTTTATCTTTTTTAAATTTTATTCATGTTAAAAAAACCTTTGTTCACCATAAAAGTCATGAGGTGTGACTGACACAGGAAAATAAAACATAAAACAGGAAATGATATCATAGAGAAGACCTCTGCATACTCCCATGGCTGTAATGTTCAGATATCATACTTATACTTATGAATATGTTTGTTAAAAAAGGCTTTCTCTTCAAAAATGTATTTATACTTATATGTATTCAAAGTGTAACCAAAATATGTTATTCCTTTTTACTTCATGGTTACACCATGATATTAATCTAACACTTGTTATGTTAGATTAAATGTTATAAATTCAAAATCTTGAAACCAACATGAATACATTTCTAAGAATTTGACGTGTTTTAAATTAGATTTTTATTTATTTATTTTTTGGTGGACACATGCATAACTTCATTTTTAAAATAATGAACACTACACAGAAAACGATACAACTAAAAAATGACCTTTCATTTCGAAATCTCCCCACACAAAGTCCAGAAACTCAACAAGTGTGCTTTCATATGACCTCAATCCATTACCATGCACCACATGCCATTGCAAATGACCTGTAAACGTCCTAAGAATGATGTCAATCAACTTGTAATGGGCTCTGCAGCTGCAGAGGCCCAACCTTGCAAATGGGAAACCATTACATGACATAAAACCTCGGCTCATGGAATCCAGCGGTCTCGAAACAAACCAAAGCCACAGCGAGCTTTGCCTTGACAGGGATCTCCATCCTTTAGCAAAGCATGAAAAGAATATTTCACACCCGCCTCTCAGGGCTGTTCTCATGCAAATGCGGTGAGAACGCATGGGAAATGCACACGGGCGTGGGTGACAAAAGAGCGTTCAATGCTCTTATACACTCATGTGTAGATCAAAATGAAAGGCCTGAACATATGATCCATGTCTTTTATGACTTCTAAACTCCACTGCAAGCATTCTGATGCCCTAAAACGGCATTCCCATATTAATTTTAGGTTCATTTTAAGAACCATGCATTAGCAGGAGATCTTAAATCTGTCATTTCAGTCTAAAATGTCTCATTATCCTCCATATACAGGCTCCACATTAGCATGTTGCCTGCGGAGGGCTTGTGTTTGTTTGTGCTGTGCACTATTAATCTGTTTTAATTTCATTTGCAGGTGCTGAAGCACACACCCCTCTGCATTACCCCTCAGTGTGAGGTCACCATGGGGGTTGTGGAGTGAAAGCAGGCAGACATCCATCTGAGATGTCCCTGTCACTTAAAAGCACCATGAAACTACACACTCCAATGCAACTATACTCTCTCAGAAAGAAATGTGCAAAAGTTTTTCCTTTAGCACTACAACAGTGCAAGTTCCTTAAAGGGACAATTTTAGTCCTTCAGTATAAGGGTTCAAATTACTACTCTAAGGTACTTATATGCACCTTTTAGGGGTAGATAAGGTAAAAAGTTGACCCCTTGAGGGTACTGCTCCAGTGACAAGCTGTTTCGTTACCATTTACCAATTTTTTTCTGACAATCAATGAGACTGAAAGGTTAAAGGTTCACCCAAAAAAAAAATTATCCCATAATTTACTCACCCTCAAGTCATCCTAGATGTATATGATATTCTTCTTTCAGACGAATACAATCAGAGTTATATTAAAAAATGTCCTGGCTAATCCAAACATTATAATGGCAGTAAATGGCAGCCCAAAATTTGAAGGCCAAAAAAGTGCATCCATCCATTATAAAAGTACTCCACACGGCTCCGGGGGTTAATAAAGACCTTCTGAAGTGAATCGATTGGTTTGTGTAAGATAAATATCCATATTTAACACGTTATAAAGTAAAACATCTAGCTTCCGGTACAGAAGGCGGTCCGCCTTCTTAACCCCCCGGAGTGTGGAGTACTTTTATAAGGAATGGATGCACTTTTTTGGGTTTAAAATTTTGGGCTGCCATTCACTGCCATTATAATGCTTGGAAGAGAAAGGACATTTTTAATTTAACTCCGATTGTATTCGTCTGAAAGAAGAATGTCATATACACCTAGGATGACTTGAGGGTGAGTAAATCATGGGCTAATTTTCCTTTTTGGGTGAACTATCCCTTTAAGTATCTAGTTATAATGGACTTTCTTGAAAAAGACACTCAGCTTTTAGTAATAGTTCAGTTAAAAATCAAAATTCTGTTCTAAACTCATCTTTGTGTTATTCGAAACCAGAGTTATTTTAGTATCATTGGTTATATATTTTTTATTTAGTTTTAGTATTTTAGAACTTTAACTTAAAATAACTTCAACTTTTGAAGTTTCAAACTTTTTTTTTTTTTTTATATATATTTTATTTTATTTAATGTTTATTTTATTTCAAGTAATGATTTTTTTTTTGTGTGTGGTTTTAGGTTTTAGTTAACAATAATAACCCTGTTCAAAACCTGTATTTTTAGTTCATAATGACTTAAATTTCAGTCTGTTCCTCACATAAAACTATCATATGGTTTGAAAAGACTTGGAATATAATATTGCAATAAATTCTAAGGGCCATTTTCTGGGCAGCTTTTGTTTGTTTACCATATTTTAACTCTGCTCTTGACAGGTTTATGATTTTAGCATCTTATTCTTATACCATGTTCATTATTTAACTCCATCCATTTGTTTCAACCCTAACCCAGCTTAATATGAAGAGACAACTAATAATGTCAGCTGCATGCTGATTTCCCAAAAAGTGTAAATAATATGGCTCTGCGGCGTTTTTAAAACATTTGTTCTGAGTATCCAGACAAGCCTGACATAGTAACATTGAGCGAACCAATGATGTGAGTTTGGGGCGGGGCTATCTGTTTTCCAACCAATAGAGGAGTGGAGGGAGTGTTCAGGAAACCTGTTTGAAAACCATGATTAAATGTGCAGTTCCGTTTGGTGCCACTAAAGCACATAAAAGGTAAAGACTAGAAGGGATATACAGCTATGGCCACTGCATGTGCACATCAATATTGCATCATTTAATTACTGTATTTGCATTATTTGGGTTGGGGTAGGTGTAGACGTTCATAAAACAATCTGATAAGTAGCAAATTTAATGTATTGTTATTTTATCGTGATATTTTGCCTAACTTCCGGCCGTTGCTGTATCCCTTCTAGCCACAACACACATAAAAGGACACACTTCAGCTTGAAGGTTTAAACTTCTGTGGTTTATCCTTTTAGTGTGGAACCATTCCATCATCCTGACACAAAACCAGGAACAGGTGATGCAGACAAGCCAAAACAATCTGCACTTAAGACAATCTACAAGGTAAACTATCCAGACTCATCTGCCCTGTTAATGTGTGTTAATGTGTGTGTGTGTGTGTGTGTGTGTGTGTGTGTGTGTGTGTGTGTGTGTGTGTGTGTGTGTGTGTGTGTGTGTGTGTGTGTGTGTGTGTGTGTGTGTGTGTGTGTGTGTGCGCGCTAATATAGTTAAATATAGTTAAAATTTTGTATCAGAAACCGTATGCATATGTTTAATATATGTGTGAGCATCAAATATATCCATACTTTCCATATGTTAAAGAGTTATACATGTGTGTTTGTGTGAAAGAGTGTGATAATCACAGTGAAAGAATCTGTGGAGCCAATAGCAGCTAGTTTACTGAAAAACAGTCCTGGAGGGAAAAGGTGTCCAGTTACACTAAAGAAAACAAGTGAACCAAAGAGAAAGGCAAACCTTTACCAAACACACATGCAGTGATCGCGGTAGCAAGGATATTGTTAAATAATAGTGGCCACTCTTAACACCCTTATAAATGAGTTGCAGCATTTTATCTATATTTGTCTGTTCAGAGTTGCATACATAATGCAGCCATTGAATAATCACAGTTGTTAAAGCAAAACTGTTCTCAAGGAATGAAAAAAAAAAACTGCAGTGTTTATTGAAGGAAGGTCACTGTATGTCATATATTTTATATATTTAATATATTGAACATTTTTAGGATAATGTATAATTTATTTTTAGTATAATATATTATTTGCATTTCAAAGTGTGTGTGTGTATGTATATATATATATATATATATATATATTTTTTTTTTTTTTTTTTTAATCTGGCCACACTAGACTCACTGGAAAAACATACTACATTTTTGAAATGCAGTTGAAATCACTGCAGTTTCCATCTGAAATTAACACTAGTAGCAGTAAAACATCAACAACTTTACCGAGACCAATTATCGGTTAATAAAGACTTATTGTCACATTGGTTCACTTTGAAAGTGTCATTAAAACGTGTAAGCTGTAATGCTGAATCTGGCAGTGTTTTCAATAGAAATTCAAATTAAGATTGTATTATATGTTATGTTTTTTTTTTTTTATTATAATTTTTAAAAAAGGATCACCACTTTGTTGCTCTCAATTTTTTCAGTCAAGCCAATGTAATGCTCTTTCCTTCATTTTGTTGGACAATTTACTATAATAACGTCACCAACTAAATATATTGATTTTATCTGTTGGAAAATCACGATCACTGGCATCACATGTGATGTGCATTTTTTAAACTGGGTTATTTTGACATAAACATTGTAGAGCCCATGTAGAAAATTTACTTTGAAATGCAAAGAAACTTTTTGTTTAAAAAAAAGTTGATATGACAGTCATTAACTTCACATACGGTCACATAACAAAAAATTACTATTTATATGTGTTTACTACAAAGTTGGCTCAGTTTATCTCGCAACCCCATCTATAATCAAAATCTTGCCAAAAAAAACCAATTTGATGTTCACTCTTATACCGTCAAGCATCTGTGATGTTAATCCATGACCTAAAACTCACTTGGGACAGATAAGCAGTTCCTCATTGGCAAGCAGTTAAGACAAGCTAGCTTTTCATCTTTATTTCTTAAGTTAGTTTCTTATTTTTCATCCCTCACCCCACAGGAAGTCTCTTCAGGCTGTGTATTGTGCCCAACGCTCTGGCTCGCTCCCTGCCGAGGGCCCAATCTCGCTATGCAATAAGGAGACTTGTTTTCAAAGCCTCCCCCTGCTGGTCGCCTTTATGAGCGCCCCTTTTAAAGGCTACTCAAAAGCACAGAAAAGTGCACTTATATGATTTTATTTGGAACGGGGAAGAGAAACTAGATTGGCCCCGTGTACAGAATCCCATTTACGGTGCATCGAGTTAATGAAGAGTTACGACATTTAAGACCTGTCTCAGTGGATTTCCCAGAGTAACTTGGCCACAGCAAAACATCTGCTTCCTGTATGGGAATGGGACTAATTCTGTCCCCCCCCCCACACACACACACCCGCGGGCTTACCCTGCACTCTTAGGGCCCTTGCTTTCTTTTCACAAGGCCGTCCAATCATAATAAACTTTGGAAAGTCCTCTAATGAGATTCAGGGGAGCCCTGGAGATCTGCCTCTCAGTGCATGCCTGAGCACCTACATTGTGTTTTTCCACACGGGGAACAAAGAGAACATTACACTCTTGCAGAGGAGATCTCTCTTGCTCAGAAAGGACAGGCTCTAACTATTGAGCCTCCCATGGGTCAAGCCTCAAGAGACCCAGAGACAAAGTTGTGTATGTATCAATAATACTCGCCAAAAAAAAAAAGGTGAACTTGTTCATTATGTGCTGTGAATTAATAAGGCTTTTCCTGCCAAAGACCATCCTGAGGATGTTTTTTCTTTCAAAGAACTGTAATGTACATCTATGGTCAGGTCAGGCCAGGCGATGATCTCAAGCCCCCTTCATCGGCCAGTTTTTACTTTCACTTTCTATAGTGAATAATTGACTGGGGTTTGAGACTTCTTCACTGGCATAACTCTCAGTGTTAAAGTTTGCGCATTGCTTTTGTGATATTCACTGAAAACAGAAATATTTCCAATATTGTGACGTGACATTTTTCTTTATCAACAATTGATTTATCATCAATTGACAATGATGGACAATGATTCACATTTTGCACACTTCATATCCCGTGATAATAAAATCAAGAAAATTATTAAATAAATTAGTAAATAAACAAGTAGGCTAAATTACCAACTGGGTCAGATGCATGTGTAACGGAGGCCAGCTAGTAAGAGCTGTGCGGGTAACATCACTCCCGTGGCCTCAAGAGGTGCACTGGCGTCTGATGCCCGTGCATGTCGGAAAGGCTGGTCTGAATCCCCCTCGTAGTGGTGCGAGTAGAACCGGAGGGGTTAGGTTGGTGCCATGACCCGGATGGGAGTGAGGTTTAGGGGGGTGAGTGTAACAGAGGCCAGCTAGTAAGAGCTGTGCGTGTAAACCTCACTCTCATGGCCTCAAGAGGTGCACTAGCGACTAACGCTAGACGCTGCTCTCTTGTTAGCACGCCCTCCTCCCAACCGGAGGGGTTACATTGGTGCCGTGACCCGGATGGGAGTGAGGTTAAGGCGGGTGAGTGTAACAGAGGCCAGCTCTGATGCCCTCCTCCCATGCTGAAAACATCGGTTCGAATCATGCTCATAGCGGTGCGACTAGAACTGGAGGGGTTACATTGGTGCCGTGACCCGGATGGGAGTGAGGTTTGGGGGGTGAGTGTAACAGAGGCCAGCTAGTAAGACCTGTGCAGGTAACCTCACTCCCATGGCCTCAAGAGGCGCACTGGCATCTGATGCCCATGTCCCATGTCAGAAACGTCGGTTCGAATCCCACTCAGAGCAGTGCGAGTAGAACCGGAGGGGTTAGATTGGTGCCGTGACCCATATGGAAGTGAGGTTTAGGGGGGTGAGTGTAAAAGAGGCCAGCTAGTAAGAGCTGTGTGTGTAAACCTCACTCCCCTGACCTCAAGAGGCTCACTGGCGACTAACACTAGAGACTGCGGTCTTGTTAGCGTGCCCGCCTCCCATGTTGGAAATACTGGTTCGAATCCCACTCATAGCGGTGCAAGTAGAACCGGAGGGGTTAACCATGCGATAACTTGCTATGGAATTCATCTAAAAGTTGTACAAAGTTTTGCATTTTGGTTTTGCTTCAGTATTTTCATTTGATAAGTCGTTTTTATGCAAATGTCAACCAAAATCAAACACTGTAATAGTCCCAACAAATAAGCAATGGGCTAAATAGGTAAGCTATCAATGATGCAAAAGCTTAAGCAACAACAGAAGTGTGATTTACAATCAAGTTGTATTTGGTTACAGTGTTTTCTAAAGTAATTTTGATGGTTTCTTGTTCTAGTTGTCACAAACCATGTTATCTTCACTGCAAGTGAACCCCTATTTAATGTAGTCTGGATTGTATGTATGTACAGTAGTGGCCAAAAGTGATGTCTGGATGGGATTGGTTTGGGGACTTGTTTTTAATGATCGTACAAGTTTGATTAAACCATCAAAATATGAGGAAAATATTTTTTATTTAGTAAATATTTTAAATATGAGGGAAGAACAAATCACTAAACTTAGTTAAGGTATTTCTCTGACAAAATTATTTAGCAAAAAAGGGGGGTAAACTACAGCTGGTTTTATTTTACTGTGCAAAAAAAAAAAAAATGCACAGAAAAACATAAAGCATACATTGACTACAACATAAACAGTTATTAATATTGTGTTGGTTCTCTCTTGTTTTTGCATGTGTTCATAATTTCTTTGTATGACAGTCTGACCAAAAATTATGTCCGCATCAACAATTGACTCCAAGCATATAATAATAATTTGAATAAAGGGTGAAGACGTTGATTTTTTCCTAGGCCGGACATCACTTTTGGCCACTACTATATACAGACTCTGCTGCTTAACATAACATTTTATGCTCATAATGCAAACAATATTCAAGCATTGCTAGTATCATGCCACGTTGTGATCTTTATCATTGTCCACTGTGTTTTTGTTTCTAGAAGCATTTTTGTTGCAACATTAAATTGCTCTGGAACAAAAAAAAAAAAAAACTGACCCGTCTCCACCCCCACTGCTCCTGCATGATGGCGTTTAAACGACCCCTGAATCCAAACCAGGCCTACATTATCCAGGCCTGTCCTCCAGGCCTGTTGTTTATTCCTTCTTGAAGGCACTTGATTAATAACCAAGATATCGGTCTGATTTGCAGCTCCTGAGGGGTGACTGAGGGAGGGCGTCAACACTCTGGACGAAGGTCTGAAATTTCTTCGGCCCTCCTAGAAGTAGGACATTTAAGCTTCAGGGTTGATACTTGTGGAGACAATTAGGCTCATATCCCACAGGCATCTCCATCAACAACCTTCAGTTTTCCATTACTTCTCATGAATGACTTTGCTAAATCAAGCATGAATTGTATCATGTTAATAATTTAAATCTACAGTTATATGTTTATATAAAATTGAATTAATGCGTGACCACTGTAGTCTGATTATAGAATGAAAGCCTCTTATAAGTTGAATCTTTTTAGTAAATCAAAACCATACAACATGACCAATGTAGTCTGATTCCTGAACGAAGGACTCTTAAAAGTTGGTTTGTTATAGTAAATCAAAAACATATTTCTTACATAGTCAAAACATAGTCTTATTCCTGCAGTACTAAATGAAAAAACTTGATATTTAAACAAAATAAGAAAAATTTGGACATCTTCATCCTGTTCAAAAGTTTTCACCCCTGGCTCTTAATACATCGTGCTTCCTTCTTGAGCATCAGTGAATGTTTGAACCTTTTTTTAATAGCTGTGCTTGAATCCCTCAATCGTCCTCAGTGTGAAAAGATGGATCTCAAAATCGTAGTCACTGCTGGAAAGGAAGAATTTGCTGGAAAACTGAAGAATTTTCAGGACCTGGAAGATTTTTCTGAAGAACATTGTGCAGTTTAACTGATCAGGACAAACAAGAGACTCAAAAACAACCATCACAAAACAAAACAAAAAACAGCCGTGGATCATCCAGGGAACGACACACAGTATTAAGAATCAAGGGTACATAAACTTTTGAACGGGGTCATTTTAATAAATTCAGCTATTTTTTTTTTTTTTTGTCTTGTGGACTATACAGTATGTAAACATCTTTTATGTAAAACATCTTATTTAGGACAGTACTAAATAAAAAATACCATGCATTTTGTATGATCTCTCTTATTTTACTAAAAGTATTCACATTTTCAGATTTTGCAAGGGGTGTGTAAACTTTTGAGCAAGACTATATATTATGTATTTTTATATACAAGCTTTTATACTAGATGCGATTCGATTTGAGATTGAAAAACATACCACGTGACCAGTGTAGTCTGATTCCTGAACAAATGACTCTTATAAGTTGGCTCTTTTTAGTGAATTAAAATCCATACAGCACTACCAATGTTGTCTGATTCCAGAACGAAAGACTTATGAGTCGGTTATTTAGTGAATTAAAACTTATAGCACTGCCATTCCTAAATGAATGAGTCTTATTCTTTTTAGTAAATTAAACACAGCTTAGATATGTGTAGTTACTGACAGGCAGTAATTAAAGATACACATTATCATTCAGTAGTATTTAAAATAATGAATGAATGAATGAAATATGTTACCACATTGTTTGTTTGTTTGTATTGTTGTTTTTCTAAGGCTGGTTATTGTATTGCGTTTATGCTGCCTCGAAATAAACTGTCATTTAAAAAAAAAAACATTTAAAAGTCTATGTAAACACACCCAGAATTGTTTTATATGTAGTGCTGTCAAATCGATTAATCGCGATTGACCGCATCTAATATAAAAGCTGGTAAATATATAATATATACAGTCTTGCTCAAAAGTTTACACACCCCTTGCAAAATCTGTGAAAATGTGAATAATTTTAGCAAAATAAGAGGGATCATACAAAATGCATGTTATTTTTTATTTAGTGCTGTCCTGAATAAGATATTTTACATAAAAGATGTTTACATGTAGTCCACTGAATTTATAAAAATGACCCCATTCAAAAGTTTATGAACCCTTGATTCTTAATACTGTGTGTCGTTCCCTGGATGATCCATGGCTGTTTTGTTGTTTTGTGATGGTTGTTCTTGAGTCCCTTGCTTGTCCTGAGCAGTTAAACTGACCAACGTTCTTCAGAAAATCCTCCAGGTCCTGAAAATTCTTCAGTTTTAAAGCAAATATTTCCTTTCCAGCAGTGACTGTATGATTTTGAGATTCATCTTTTCACACTGAGGACGATTGAGGGACTCAAACACAACTATTAAAAAAGGTTCAAACATTCACTGATGCTCCAGAAGGAAACACAATGCAATAAGAGCCAGTGGTGAACAATTTTGAACAGATGTCCAAATTTTTCTTATTTTGTTTAAATATATATATTTTTTTTATTTAGTACTGCCCTTAAGAAGATACTTACCTTTTTTACCGGAAGACAAATTAAACAGCCTACAATTTACCTTTCAGATTCTAAAAGAATAGTAACTGAAAAAGGAACCAAAATATCAAGGAATCGGAACTGAAACCCAAATTTCTTTATGATTCCCATCTCTATTCCTGAACTGACTGTTCATACATTGGCAACAGTAGTACATAAAATTCTTATTCAATCCATTTGAGATTACGAATTACTTTCTTTTGCATTTTTTAAAGTATCTGACTAAAGTGAAGTTCTTCACAAGAACGGTTGTCATGTGCGAGTGTACAGCTTGTAAGAAGGATTTCATATAAAAGACAAAATGAGAAGTCTCCTTTCCAGTGCTCCAGCTGGGACTCATTATAAACACAGTGCTAATTCATCCCAGTGCCCAAGATTTGACACTAGTTGGCTATGCCCAGCAGGTTCTGCGCTGGGATCAGAGGTCCTGACCTGTCCTTTGCCCTCCGAGAAACCCCCTTGCCTCTATGCTCTTGGTAACAGCAATACGGTTGATTCAATTAGAACCGGAGGAACGTAGTGAGACCCTGGACAAAAGGTTCAGCGCAATGCGTACTGTTCATGGAAGAGCCAGCGAGGCAAAAGGACCGTCTATCAGACCGTCCATCACTGCACAAATGCACAAATGTTCCATCACCATGGAGAAGCCAAATGGGATGACGGGGCAGAAGAGGTGGGGTGAAGATGGACAAAGGAGACATTCTTTTATTTTGTTTTTTTCTTAAGGATGGATCCTACTGGACCCCAGCAGTGTGACATAGAGTGAATCAGCTGAGAAGGTTGAGTGACTGCCAATGAAGGGATTTCCACTGACACAGCATTTCATTAGGTAAACAGCGAGAGTAATAGCTTTCCTTTAGTCTGAGGGCCGTGCACTTCTTTTTTCTACACTGTGCACCGCTGAAAAGACTTTAAACCTTGTAATTAGTCAGGGAACATGATTAAATTATGTAGTCTATGCAAAATGAAATCCATTTAGCACATTTTCTCATTTCGCATATGCAATCAAGTGTAAGCTGCCTATATAAAAAGTACTTTAAAGTAGAATGAGAAGCTAACAAAAATATGTGTAAAGTTTTACTAACATTCCCATTAAAGCCACAATATGTATTTTTTTTTTCGCCGCTAGACGTCCCTTATTCAAAACAAGCTTCAAAACAGATTTCACGGAGCTTTTATTATGGTGCAGACGTCCGCTTCCGCTTTTTCCTTTTTATTATAGTAGATACATTATTTGAGTGTGTTAAAAGTTATAATGCTTCTCTGTGTGTTCGCTCGGCGGCTACTATGAGACACTTGTTGCACACTGCAGTAAGCTAGATCGATATTAGGTATTAAACATGGTACTCACGGTAAATCAAGAAAACCAGATTTAAACAATAAGACTAACTGTGTTGAGCTATATAACAATGATTCGTTTTCTGCTGATGAATGTATCCAAACAGTTGCTCACCTGTCTAATAAAACACATAATATGTTAAAGCGTCTTTGGTGTTTCTATGGTTTCTACAAAATAAAGCCGGAAATCGAGGGTAACACGGGTATGATATCATTGATAGGCGACGCACGGACACGGTCCGTGTCCTGGTTAAAATTGCTTATTTCTCTGGATTTAAACATTCTTGGAAACATTTGGGATCATGTAAGTACACAAGTCAACAAAATTCTCTCGTGGTTTTTGGATATTTTAATCCAAAAATCTTGCATATTGTGCCTTTAAGTTATGAAATCAATGTGATGAAAATTAAAATGGCCAGTGTTTTAAGTGTTTTAAAAACTTTTTTTTGTTTTGGTTATGTGAACGTTAACACTGTGTCTACACCAGACACAAGTGGTGCAATGCGAAGCAACAAAAGCAAATAGAACCCATTATAATCAGTGATGCTGTCTACACTGGATGCAGCGACAAATTCCTGACGGTAAATTGATGTACATTCTATTTTTGATGTACTCCAAGCGCTCATGCTACTTTTGATTTGAGGGACAAATGGAATTGGATTGTTAGCTTTGTCATGTCCAGTAGACTGCCTTGTCTAGCTGTTGTGGCACGATGCAACAACTGTCACATCTGGCATAGACACAGTGTAAAGCAAATATTCCATTTTATCATTTTGCAAACATTATGGAAACGTTACATTTGAATGTTCTCGGAATGTTCTGAAACAAGTAGTAACATTTAAAGGGGCTATACAGTATGTAGAATTCAGAAACCCTTGTTATTAGCAACACCGGTGGCTGTTAAGTGAACTACAGACACATTGACATTACAGTACAGAATAGCTGTTTTGACATTATCCTGATATTGTATAAGTGTTTATTTCATGTGTCATTGAACGGAATAGAGGTTCTCGGGAGCGTGCATAACCGTCTCATATTTGGATTTTCGCCCTCGAAATCAGATCTCTATGAACTATCAGTTAATGATTATATTAATTTAAAATTTGTATAGGTTATAGTGCATAATAAAACTTGATAAACTGTTAATTAATTAATAATAGCCTATTAAGTAAATAATTGAACATCACATTCTTTTTATAACTGAAATATTTGGACATTTAACACTTAATTTAACATGTAATAAAGATGAATGCATATAGGGTAAGTGCAAATGCATGTATAAACTAATCTATCAGGCTCATTTTCAATGCTTTCTTTGACTGCCGAATGATGGTCACCAAGGTATAAAACATTAAATGTATTCATAAATCTCATTAAATCTTGCACCAGTGAAGTAAACATTAGCTCTCCATCACCTCAAACCATGCACATAATGAACTTCAGGTATAGTGGGGCTTTCCTGGCCCTAAAGCAACTCTCAAATCCTCTTGCTATCCCTCTCCTCTACGCTCCCCCCCCCCCCCCCCCTCCCTCATTTAATCACGCAGAGGAATTACCAGGGGAAGTGATTAGGTACAGGTCTTTAGTTTTTTCTCTTTCTTTTTAAAAGCGTAATCCTTTCAGCATAGTAAAAAGAAAGACTCCACAGATATCCCGGCATTGTGCCCCTCACTTTCTCTCTCTTTTACAAAGAGACTGCTGTATGGTTCTCTTTTAAAATAAGAGTGGCAAATTAAAAGTTATTGTTTGCCACTTTTAAAAGAATTTTTTCCCACCCACCCCTCAACCCCAGGTCCACGTCTGGGATTCGTCCTGCTAAACATCTTGGCAATTTATGTAAAAGACAAAAGGGGAAAGGTTGTAACCCATTTTCCCTGTCAATCAAGATGTTAAACAGTGCTCTGATGGCCTGACTTCATGACTTTATATAAAGATGCTCAGCTGCTCTAGTAAAACATGGCTTTTGAATTGAACAATAAACATGCACACTTCCAAAACTTTTTTCATGTTATGTTGTTATTTTATTATTATTTTAGCAAAAAAGTGTCCAGCATGCAAACTCCAATACATGCAAACTCCAAAACTATCCTTTGCACAACTGTAAAATGTGCTCTACTGAAAAGTTTGGACATATGAATGTATGATATAAAAATATATATATATATATTATTAGTTTATGTACACCATTATTTATATGATGCTCAAGTGTAATGTGTAAAAAACATACTTTGGACACGTGAATGTGTGCAGTAAAAATATTAATTTTTTTAATAAAATAATTAAAAATTCATATTTTATATTCACATTTTAGATTCTTAGATATTTTATTTTATTATTGTATTTTTTTATTTCAAGTGTCAAGCATGTGAATTCCAGTATTTAAAAACCATTCTTTGTACATTTGTAACTAGCACAGTTTTACACAGTGTGTACAATATGTATATGTATTTTATTTTATTTTATCAGCGTGGGAAGAACTTCAGATCTAATAAAGATCTGATTTGCTTAACATTTCGGTCAGTACCTAATTCCCATTATTTCATATGTGTTATTTCATAGTTTTGATCATTTTACATTATTTAAAAAAAAATGATGATGATGATGATGATGATGATAAAGAATCCATATAAATCTTAAACTATAATATATCACCTCACTGCAAAAAAAATAACCCTTAAAGATCACAGTTTTCTGATTGACACTACCGCTGATCTTACAATGTTTCACAATTCCACCACAGTACATTTAATAAGGTTTAATGGGCAGGCTTGTTAAAGCATCAAAGTCGTACACTTAAAGCAGTGGAGTGTTATGGTGGGATTTTGTGTTCCTCTCGCTGCATTCACAGACCAGCTGCAGCTCGTCTCAGTGGCTCGAGTTCCCATAGTTCCATTAATCCCCCAGCAGCACTTGAGGAGCAGAGGGAGGGATACACACACACACACACACACACACACACAGAGGAGGCAGAGAGGAGTGGGTGGGTTGTATTGTCCTAGTCTAGTTTATCATTTATATGTTCCTCTGTGAGATATTAATGCAAGTTAGCCAAAGAAATGCAGAACAGCTTTTCAGCAGGCATTTCAAAGCAGTATCACATGCATCTGACAGATGGGTTCATCGCTAACAGGGGGATCTGCCTTCCATGAGGCAATGGCAATACAAACACCCTTAAAATATCTGACCAAGTTCTTGTCTCTTATTTTATCTAGCAAAGCCCTTTATTTAAAAAAAGTACTCTCTTCACCCTAATACAGTACTGAAAGTCACCCTGTTTTTCTGCATTAAGTAATGAGAATGTATACATTTCAAAAATGTTTTGGCCTGCATTACAGTAAAAAGAATTTTGGGGGAAATGTGCTTTATTTATTTATTTTTTAATATAAAAAAATTAAAGTGTATTTACTTTATTAAAAGTAAATTAAAAATTAAATGCAATTATAATTAAAATAATGTAAAACAATGCAAAGCATTTTAATGGTCTTAAAACACTTATTTTTATCGTTTGTCCTTTAATTTTGGGGTGAAAGTGTTATTTTCATTTTATTAATATTTTAGCTTTTATTTTATTTTTAGTTTTCATGTTCATTTTAGTTTGATTTTATTAATGTTTTTAAATATTGCTATTTAGGTTTAATTTATTTTTATTTTGTTGTAGTTTTTATGTATTTCCAGTTAATAATATTACTAAATAATACTTATTTCAGTTTATTGCCAAGGCAAAATTTCTAATTGTTGTTAAATTTAAGTTTTTAATATCTATATAATATTTAATATCTATTTAATATCTATCAACTAATATTTATATTTTATTTTATTTCAGCTTTATTTCAATTAACAGAAATAGTTTTAATAGTTCTATTAACAATAATAATCCTGGGTGAAATATGACCCAGATATTTCTTTTGAGTTTTTTATTTTTTATCTTACAATCAAGATTGTGGAGCCCTGCACATGACATGCAGACAAAAAATATATATCGTGGCCACGAATTAGGAATTAATTCCCACGATTTATTAATTTGTTCCCTCGTTTTAACTAAAACAAAGAGACAATTTACCGCACATTCGCACAATTTACTTTAAAATGAGGAATTGAAAAGTAAACGTGCTGATGTAGTAGGCCTAAGTCTTAGGAACTGATTGTTAATTCATGGCCACAATATACATGGTTTTTCCCCATGTCATGTGCCGTATGTGCAGTATTGTATAATGCAACAATACTGAGAAAGTCCATGCTAAAAGACCAAAATGAAAGGGTGAAAGTGAAGAGATGTGTATGTGTTGGATGTTTGCCTGAATGTGCTGTGGGACAGAAGGTGTGTTTGAAGTTGGCCTTAGTTGGACTCAGCCGCAGACTCCCTTCCACTAACCCTTTCATGACATGGCAGGAGAAGTGAGACAGCTGGCGCTCAGGCTGAGGGCGTTTATTTACCTCCACCGGCAGCAAAGAGAAACCGCTCCACAAAAGAGGGCTCATGAATGGGCTCTCACTGGGGAAGCCTTCCTAAAGTTCTTTATGTGGGTCTTCCATTTAAGCACGGCACTTTTTGTTTGTTTCTTATAACAGGAGAAGGCGGCTTTTGGGACATATAATCGAGAGGAAAAGAGCGCATGACCTTACACACTAGGTCTGACAGGAAAAGAGGGAAAAATGCAAACAAACTACAAAATACCAGTCTGGAATTCATAAACAGAAAAAGAGCATTAGTAGTGTTTTGTGTTGCTGAGATATTGACTTATGCAATAATTATGCAACACTATAATAAATGTAACGAAGTCTTGTGAATGGCATGTTTTTCTTTGATCATTCTGCAACATGTGTGTCATCTAGATTCTTAGTTTCTATGCTGAATTCATCGTTAGTATTTGATTTCCTACTACAGTAGAAACTTTTTCTTTCGAATATATATCAAAATAATTGTTCAGGATATTAAAAATCCTTTTAATCTGTGCTAAGATCATTTGAAATGTTTTCTAATATGTACCAGTTCTCTTTCTACAGTTTTTATTTTCTAAGTAAATAAATGGCATAAAATACACGTAAAGGGATAGTTCACCCAAAAATTAAAATTCTGTCATCATTTACTCACCCTCATGTCGTTCCAAACCCGTAAGACTTTCGTTCATCTTCGTAACACAAATGAAGATCTTTTTGATGAAATCTGAGAGATTTCTGTCCCTCCGTTGACAGCTAGGTGAGGTTCATTCTCGTGTTACGCAGCAAGTTTGAGCTTCTGCAGGAACCAATTAGGTTCATTCTCGTGTTACGCAGCACGTTTGAGCTTCCACAAGAACCAATGAGGTTCATTCTCGTGTTACGCAGCACGTTTGACCTTCCGCAAGAACCAATGAGGTTCATTCTCGTGTTACGCAGCACGTTTGAGCTTCCACAAGAACCAATGAGGTTCATTCTCGTGTTACGCAGCACGTTTGAGCTTCCTCAAGAACCAATGAGGTTCAATCTCATGTTACGCAGCACGTTTGAGCTTCTGCAGGAACCAATGAGGTTCATTCTCGTGTTACGCAGCACGTTTGAGCTTCTGCAGGAACCAATGAGGTTCATTCTCGTGTTACGCAGCACGTTTGAGCTTCCTCAAGAACCAATGAGGTTTAATCTCGTGTTACGCAGCACGTTTGAGCTTCCTCAAGAACCAATGAGGTTTAATCTCGTGTTACGCAGCACGTTTGAGCTTCCGCAAGAACCAATGAGGTTCATTCTCGTGTTACGCAGCACGTTTGAGCTTCCTCAAGAACTGATGAGGTTCATTCTCGTGTTATGCAGCACGTTTGAGCTTCCTCAAGAACTGATGAGGTTCATTCTCGTGTTATGCAGCACGTTTGAGCTTCCTCAAGAACCAATGAGGTTCATTCTCGTGTTACGCAGCACGTTTGAGCTTCCTCAAGAACCAATGAGGTTCATTCTCGTGTTATGCAGCACGTTTGAGCTTCCTCAAGAACCAATGAGGTTCATTCTCGTGTTATGCAGCACGTTTGAGCTTCCTCAAGAACTGATGAGGTTCATTCTCGTGTTACGCAGCACGTTTGACCTTCCGCAAGAACCAATGAGGTTCATTCTCATGTTACGCAGCACGTTTGACCTTCCGCAAGAACCAATGAGGTTCATTCTCGTGTTATGCAGCACGTTTGAGCTTCCTCAAGAACCAATGAGGTTCATTCTCGTGTTACGCAGCACGTTTGACCTTCCGCAAGAACCAATGAGGTTCATTCTCGTGTTACGCAGCACGTTTGAGCTTCCTCAAGAACCAATGAGGTTCATTCTTGTGTTACGCAGCACGTTTGAGCTTCCTCAAGAACCAATGAGGTTCATTCTCGTGTTACGCAGCACGTTTGACCTTCCGCAAGAACCAATGAGGTTCATTCTCGTGTTATGCAGCACGTTTGAGCTTCCTCAAGAACCAATGAGGTTCATTCTCGTGTTACGCAGCACGTTTGCGCTTCCGCAAGAATCAATGAGGTTTGAGCTTCTGTTTATGTTTGCTGATCAATGTTTAAATGTAAATAAAAGCCTAAATTTAATCTGTTCATCATATAAAGCGATTGTGTTTCTTCAAACAAATTTTGCTAAACCACTCGATTCATATGAATTAATTTTACGATCTCTTTATGAACTTTTTGAAGCGTCAAAGTGGTAGTCGATGGTTGGTATTTTCATTTCTGGGTGAACTATCCCTTTTTTTTATTATTTAACTGCCACATTGGTGGATAGAAGCATCAATCTCTTTTGAAAAAAAAAAAGGCTAAACTTTTGGGTAGTGCTAAGAAACAAAATACATACAAAATCCATCGTTCATTCAAACCCTTAAAAGCACTTTTTTTAATGCTTCATTTATTTGAATACTTATAAATTCATCCAGAATTGTGTAGTAAATAAACAAGGACAGTACACAGAAAAACTGTACTGACTAGTTAAACAAAACTTGGGTTAACTGAAGTACCAGCTGTAAAGAGTTCTCAGACTAATTTAAGTGCAAGCAGCTTGTGCAAGATTGTTTAAATGAAACTTTTATGATAAAATATTTTTTGAGCTTTCACTCTGACATTCATCTGACTGACAAAGGTAGCCCTCTTCTGGTGAAAACAGAAATCCATCTTTTTCTTAAAAACTTCACCAGTAAGATATAACAGTAACATTCCTAAACTCTAAACTACAAAGAGCTGTTTTTAAAGAATCCATTTTATTCTTCAAATAATTAATCAGATATGTCATTACTAAATAACGGCTTTAGATCATTTGTTTGAGAAAATTGTAGATATTAACTGTTCCAAATATGGAGAAATAATTTACATACAGTGGAAAAGCATTTATACATATAACATTTTTACATCTAATGTCTATATGTTAAGTGACCTGAATCTGATATATAATGAATAATAAACAATTCAGAAGTTTCACATTTATGAAAATACGTTTCCATGATCTGTTTCAGTAATTTAGTTTGTAATAAGAAGTGTTGAGGTAAAATATGACATTCAGAATATTTCAAAACAGGTCAAGACTTTGTATTTTAGTGAGAAAAATATGTATAGAAACACAAGGGAACTGTTTCACTGAAATATGACTTGAAACTGCAAACAGCATTATATCAAAAATAATGTTGTAAACATTTAAAATCATTTAAAAAGTTTTCATTAAACAAACATTGCTGCTCACAGCTGATTTAGTCCATCCTAGAGTTTCTGTATTACAACTTGGAATTTACCTATAAAGAACAGAAAAATGATTTAAAAAGGCAGTGAAGACAGTTGCAGTCTCAATAACAGTGTCAAATCACACTTTATCAGTGTATACGCTTGTCATTAAAGAACCATCAAAATAGCCCCTAACATTATGAACATCATGTAGCCAAAATTTTTTAGTTATTTAGTTACTAAGAGTTAAAAGGGTGAGAAATATATAAGGTTGATTATAAGGTTAGCATAGACTTACATGATGGCATTAAAGAAACCTCTGCGGTCACTACACTCTCCAAGCCCAGGTTAGAGAGAGCGCCCCGAATCATCCCACAGGAAAAGGCCAAGTACTGCAGGACACATATGTATATCTATTAATATTTCTTATGGTTTAAAAATAATATAGACAAAATAAAATAAATGTCAGATTATGACACAATATGAAAGGGCCTAAATAGCATTCTCACTTTTGGGGCATCCTCAAGGTATTGCTTTCCACTGGAAAACTGAGTAAGTAGTGCAAATTTATTATCCTGTAAGACATATGTGCCCTAGAACAAAGCCAGAGAAAATAAATTACAAAATGCTAAATGCGTTGCCACATATTGAAGTGCCCCATTATGGTTTTTCGAATATTCCCTTTCATGCAGTGTGTAATATAGCTGTGTGTAAATATAAACATTCTGCAAAGTTGTAAAGTCGAAAGTGCACGATAAACAAAGTTATTGTCTCTCAAAAGAAAAAATCGACTCTGAACTGCCTATACGAGTCGTTTGTAATTCGAATCCCACTGCGATACGGTTCTACGTCACTAGAAAATACATTTGCATAATGCCCGCTTATGTTGTACATTGTCCGCCCGTGAACAACTTGACCCGCCCTCAAACGTCATTTTACTGTCGACTGCTTCTCAAATCTCGGAGTTCAACGCGGAATTCGCAAACCGCTTGCTCTTGAAAGATGGGTCAATACCCAGTTTATTTGGATCAGCTTGCTTCTCAGTTTAAAATATGTAGTTTTGTGTTTTATATTGTGTACGTTTCTGGCTAAATCACGTTATTACTGTCTTACTGAAATAGTTCTGCAAAGCAGTTGTGTTTCACTATTACCTAAAACTGTGTCTGTTAATGCAGATTGTCTGTCGTTCTTACTACTTTGAGTAAAGATAAAGGATGGAGCAAGACTTGTTTTGCAAACTTTAATATTACATCAGTCATTCACGTATGTGCTTGGCTAACGTATGTGCTTTTATTGATACAGTTCCCGCATGTGCACCGCAATAAATTAGAAATATACACATTGGTTTGTTGATGGACATATACTTGTTAATGCTGATGGTGAGGAATTAAAGTTGCAACATCTCATAATGTACCTCAAACTGAGTAGTGTATCACTGAGAAACGTCCTGCTCAAGTCGTCCTTGCAATGGAGGTTCGGGTTGAATAACTAGTTCAATGTTTCATCATTGGACTCACGCTTGGATTGATATGGTAAAATCAACGTCATCGTTACTGTCTTTACAGTGTGCAAGATTTGTGAGCTTTAGGAAGCCTCCGGGCGGAGCTGAAATGTGGTGATGTGCAATGTATATAATGAAAAAATGAAAGTGTTTTTTTGACCTTTGATGCATGTAAACCTATTGTAGGAGACCTCCAAAACAAAATCAGGAGCCTTTAAAATAGTATAATAGGGGCACTTTAAAAGATTCCATATTTTGCTTTGGAGGTCTCCTACAATAGGTTTACATCCTTTCAAAGTCAAAAAACACTTTGATTTTCTCATAATATACATTGCAGCATTACCTCTTTTGTCAGAAGCGGTTCGATAAAGGGTTGAGTTTCTATAAAGCCCTCCTTTCTGAGAGCTTCCACTGCTCTGATTGGTCAGATGGCCCAGTCTGTTGTGATTGGTCTATTGCTTACAGTGCATGTCGGAAACGAAACGCCCATTACCATATCTGAATTTCAGCTCTGGATCTTCCTTGGCGCTTGTATACACAGTGATACGAACAGTAACGATAGCGTTGGTTTTACCGTATCAATTCAAGCCTGAATCCTCATCCTTTAGAAATGCATGCAAAGTGGATTTGCTTTCGCAGCACAGAAAACAGTGTCTTCTCAACACAAACTAGGGGTGTAACGGTTCGGTACGTACCTCGGTTTTGAAGTCACGGTTCGGTACAGCAGGGGAGAGAAAACTAAATATAAAATTGCTTTTTATTTATTTTTATTAAACAGTGGTTTACTGAACCAATTGTGTCTGTCCTTAAATGAATTCAATTATAACTAAAAGTTTCTTAAAGATAATGCTGTAAACTATATAGGGAGCCCTAACTTGCACATTACTATAATATTAAAGGTTAACAACAGAGCCCAAACTATTAGCCTAAATTCAGTTGCTATTTATTTTTAGATATACTAATCAACACTCAAATAACACATTGTATGCAAACATGTAAACTTCACATAAGGCAGTTTTTGCATTAACTTCTAAATCTAATTATAAAATTATGTTTTTACTCCAATTCGTTGTTGAAATAGAATCATTTATACACAGTGGCTGTCATTTTCTTGACAGATTTATTTAAACATACAGTACATTAAATAATCAAGACATCACTAACAGGTTAAGTAGAATACAGTATATAGGCTTATAGTGCATATATTTAGAGAAATAATTCATTTCTCTAGCGAACTAACCAGCTGTGGACACTAAATGACTTGCCTGAGGTAAATAATGCTATGTGACATTGTTTACAAACTGTTTTATTGATGTCTTTCCGCCGTTGAAACACTGATTGAGCGATTACACAACATATGATATGTTTCAGTAAGTTGTAATGTATCCTCAGCATACTTTCAGATTACAACTTCATGACAACTGTGAGGGGGGTGAATTTTTTTATAACTCATTCGTTTACATTATATAGTCTTAAAGTTCTGCATAATTAAGGGCGTGGCCACTTTGAGTGACAGGTGGATAGCCGGACACCCTAACACAAACTAAACTCTTCCAAGCCTCAGCTAAAACTACAGTGTTTGAGGGCGGGTAAAGTAGATGTTGTTTGCAGGCAGCCAATGAAGAACATAGGCTAGCATTTTGCAAATCTGTTACAAATCTACGTAGGTTCATGCAGGAAGACTGGAATTAGTCTGACAACTCAGACTAGTTCAGAATCGGTTCTTTCTTTTGAGAGACAATGGCTCCATTTATCGTGGACTCTGATCTTTGAAACTTTGCAGACCTTTTACATTCACTAACAGCTGTATTACACACTACATAAAAGGTAATATCATAATAAGGGCACTTTAAATGCATTATTGAACTTTCAGACCTGATGGTTAGTCCTCAAGTTGTCGATTTGTTTTTTGTAGACGGTGGTCCAGAAGTCTTTACAGACGAACTTCATTATGTCCAAGTCATCTTTGAAACTGGGGCAGTCTTTTGTAAACCTTTCAAAAACATATGCAAAATCATGCCAACATTAGGTTTATAACCAAAAAATAATAATAATAATAATAATACAATGTAGTACATGTAAAAACATTTATAGGTTAGGTTCAGGGTTAGTACCTATTTATTACCCAGTTATTGCAATTACTATAAGTACATAGTATGCACAAGGGAAACAGGACTGTAAAAAAAATGCTACTACAACGTGTATAACATTGTAACTCTGTACATCAGAATACCTTTCAATCAGTCCTTGTCCAACTCTGAAGCCCATTGCCTCTAGAGTAGATACACACGTCACTCTCTCCTTACAAAGCAAATCAGAGCATGACACAAATACAAAAGACAAAATGCTAGAACAAATCATAATTAAAGCAAAGGAAAAAAAATGGATATGTGTAGTCTGGGCATTTTGTAGACTGCACTGTAAGATGATACCTTATCAATGTCCTCCCGGGTCGCCTGCTCCTTGTACACGTGAGCAACAATCTCCATGTGGAGGAATTCAAACAGAGCGTCATCTGCCATATCTGAAAGAGAACATCCATGGAAAGTTTCTCAAACATCTGGAAACACTCCTATAGAAAGATGGCCATTTCTGGGTTTAACCCATTCAGGCCCACAGGCAAACCTCTTTTTTCCACCTGGGAATATTTTTCAAATGACTAGAGATATAGCTGTTTTTAAAAACAGCTGGCATAGAAGTATACAATCTGAGAAAGAGTTTATGACAACTTGCTGGATAATGTGTCACGTGTTGATGTGTAATTCAAACTAGGGGCCGCAAGGGAGTGCGGACCGTTGGCTGAACGTCTGAAGCATATGGCACACTTATCTGGAAACACTTCAGGAGTTTCGAAGTCGTCATCTGATTGGTTGAATTCTACAGGATGTCCGGGAGACACGCGTGTCGCGTTCTTTAATGGTCCGTCTGGAAACAAATGCCACGATGGCAAACCCCCTCGTGGAAGAAGAAAGCCGTCGTGTTTACAACTGTGACAATGAGCGCTTACTAGGATCAACTAAAGCTGGATTTTCAAAAGTATGTGAAGTTCGTGGCTCCATTGTTGCAGTAAACTTGCACAACATTCTTGAATTAATCATTTATTACACGTCAGTCTGTTATTGGCCCTGTCCCAAATGGCATATCGACCGCAAAGGGGGCACTCGTGAGCACCCTTCTGAAACCTAAAATAACTAAGTGGGACACCCTACAGTCTCATGGACTTAACGGACACGGCAGCTATTGTAAGTCCACAAGACCAAAAGTGCACATGAAGTGTGTCATTTGGGACAGGGCCATTGTAGGGACATTGATTTTACATTTTCACGCCCTAAGCATGACACGGAACAAAACGAACTGTGATTGGTTGCGTTACATGTCAGTCAAACGTCCTGTTGGGCGGTCCTTGGCCAATGAAAGCTGCGGTAGAGTCCAGACCTTCTGCCGTCAGTCTGAAGGTCTGGCTACACAAGACTAGTGCTAGGGGGTCTGTGGGCAAGTTTAGAGAAAAAACGTGTAAAAAAAAAAAAAAAAAAAAAATGTAAAACTAAATAAATAATAACATTTAGATTAAACTAAATGAATAAATAGATTAAATAAACAAATAACACATCTACTGTAACAGGACAGCACTATAGTGAGTAGGAAAAAAACTACTATAAAAATATTTTTAACATATTTTAATTATATTCTTAATTATATTTTTAACAGAATAAACTGAACATTTATACATAAAAAATATACCCCTGGTTTCACAGAAAAGGCTCAAGCCTAGTCCCAGAATAAAATGCATGTTTGAGCTATTTTAACTGAAAGCAACTGAAAGCACTGACATATCTTAAAATACATCAGTGCCATTGTTTTGTCAGGATGCACACCATGTTTTTTTCTAAGGTATGCCATTTATAAAAGATACTTAAATAATTGAACTAATTATGGTTTAATCTAAGCGCTGTCTCTGAATCATGGCATAATTTTAGGATGGGGTCCGTCGCATAAGGATAATCATATTTGGGGGCCCGTGGCATCTAAAAGATTGAAAACCCTGCCGAATCAGTCTGGCAATCTTTGCGTATTAGTTTTCTCCTATGAATAAAGTTTTAGCTGTGTATACATATAGGTTATATATATTAGACCTTTACAGAAGCTGTATATTGTGTCTTCAGTATAACTTATTTGTTGTTTATGTGATTTAATTAAATGATGTAACTTATGTCGATACCGATGACTGCAAACTTGCTTCTAAAACTTTTCTTGCAATTGGTACTTTACATTTAAAATATTTATTTGATACGTAAAGCTACAAATCCTAAATATGCCTATAAATGTAAATAATCTGTATTATGATTGAAGTGAAGACAGCTGCTCAAGACAGCCCAGCTAATGTTACTGCATCTCCAGCGAGAGCTGTTAACGAGCTCAACTTATTGACATTAAATATATGGCACTAACATAAACACACGTTTTAAATTACTTACTCCTTGCATGTATCTTCAGTCATTGAATAAAAATACATTTATGAAAATCCCCCCAGATGCACAAAATCCGTCTTCAATTCTTCAGTGTAGTATCGCTGATACTTACGACCAATACTGCCACCTGCTGTTATGGAGAACAACGACCCGATTCGATATCGGAGCTCATTCAAAACAAGTTCGCTTATTAATATCTCACAATATTACTGTTTCAATGTACTTTTCATTAAATAAATGCAGCCTTGGTAAGCATAAGAGACTTCTTTCACAGTAAATTTTAAACAATAATGTGTGTGTGCGTGTATTATATACACATCTTTTTACAGTCTATGATACACATACACTGTGCGTGTATGTGTGTGTGTATAGAGAGAGTAAGTAAATTGTGCAAATTCTGATTAAAAAGGTTACTTTGCAGTGATATAAGATATATTTATTAAATAAATAAGTTAAATGATGAAAAAAAAAATTATAAATAATAAATTATATATAACATTTTATTATTAGGTTGCTTTACAAATGAATGACAAAATATCTGCTGTCTTTTGTTTTTAAGTCAGTTTCAAAAATTAAATTGCTCTAATTTAGTACAATTATTTTTTTTTTAATAATGATGTTGGCACAAAACCATGCTTGAACGAGAATGAATGATTTCTCAGTATGTACACTAGTGAGAAAGTTCTGATTGCTGGAATCAGTGCCATTACAACTAATCTAACCCTGATTTATTTTGCATGTGAAAAATATGACACATTTCAGTGAAATATTACTTTATAATAAGAGGCAAGCAGTTATTGAAACAGACTTATAAGTTCATACTAAACCACATATGAGTTGACATTAGACACAACACACACTCTTTTGTTAAAATCAGTCTTAAAATCAATTCTCAGATAACACAAGATGATTACAGACATAAAGCTACCTTGGTCCGAACTGCGTTTTCAAAACTGTTGACACTGTTAAGTTACTTACCATCTAAGATTCACATCGAGTGTTAGTTCGCAAACAAACCAATGTAAATAAATAATAGCAATAAGTCTATTGTTCTATTTCTCCAAAGTGTTACTGATTAAAACATCAGAGCACTGAATACTTTCCTATGAAACTGAAAAAAAATGCACATGTTGATGTTTCAGATATTGCATCAGACAAGCAACATCCTGAAACATCTACAGGACAAAAGACTTGTGGTGTTGTTGTTCCTACCGAATGCATAACGTCCCAATAAATGGACATCACTCAATCGTGCTTACACAATCCATTCTGCACAACAGCGTTCTTGTTTGAGGATGAAATTTCTAAAGAAGGTGGGCTAGAAGTGCTTTCTTTGCATCCCTCCGTGGTTTGAGAAGTCTCAGTGTCACTGCTCGATTCAGAAGGTGACCTTTTGTGGACTTCCACGAGAGAGACCTTCCAAGGGGTAGCTGTTGGTTCGATTTTGGGCATGAGGAACATTGGACATGGCTCAAGAGTCTGCGTTTGAGCTTCATGCATGTTCGGACTAACTGAAGAGTCCGTCCCTGGGGATTCGAGCTTGGGTTGGTGGTTCCTGGTGAAAATGGAGAGCTGCTCCAGGACCTGGATCTGGCGATCCATCATTCCCAGCATGCTGCAGTGGAAGGCTCTCTGCTCGGCCAGCTGTTCTCCAAGCCGGTGGTTCAGGATGGTAAGCTGCTGGAGGATGAGGCTGCTGGTCTCCTCAGAAGTTCCTGCTGGGATAAAACAAGAAGAACTGTGACTCGTGAGATCATTTGGGGTGTGTTCACACTTGGCATGTTTAGTTAGATTAAAACGAACCCTGGTGCGATTGCTCTGTTAGCGCGGTTCATTTGAATAATTGTGAAAGCTGCCATCCGAACCCTGGTGCACACAAAACAAGTGGGCTGAGACCGCTGAAAAGATGGGTCTCGGTTCGCTTCCAAGCAAACTCTGGTGTGATTCGACTGAAATATGAGCGCAACACGGACCAAGGACATCTAAACGAACCAAAAACGGGACATGACGTCACAGAATGCTCAAGCACACCTGTTTTATAGTCGTGATGTTGCCCATCACTGTTCGGTACAGGCATCAGAACCGCGTCTCCTCACGGCAGATCTTCGTTTGTGTGTGAGACGGAGAGATTCCTGCCACTGTTTTGACACAATTTATAAGCTCTTCACGAGTTCTCAGCTGGTCCAAATACCATCATATGTAGGGAACGCTCATACATCAAGCGCATTTAGCCCAGCACACAGCATTGTTTTGAATGTTCGGTAAGTCCCGTCATAAAAAATACAATTAATAAAAGCCAACCAATCAGGTTGTGAACATATCCCTATGCCTTTAGGTTCGGTGTTAAAATGCCAATGTGAATGCTAAGCGGACCAGGACTAAATGTGTTTTTTTTTTTTTTTTTTGGTCCGGACCAAACTAACCAAGCGAACCGAACTACAAGTGTGAACACACCCTTAGTTTGTTGTACCACACAGAACTGAACCAGTATGTCACCTGGGAAATCGTCATGGCCGCAGTCGGCGGCATCTCTTGTACTTTCTGTACTGTTGGGAGTGCACAGGGATGGTGGTTCGGTCTTCACTGCATAGAGGTATTCTCCTGACAAGCCCAGGGTCATAACTTCATCTGGTCCTACAGCCCAGCTTGGAGGCTCAGAACCAGCCATATCATCTGGATTCAGGCTCTCGTCAACATCAGGTTCGAGTTTAGAAGACATGCTCTCAGGCTCACAGTTAGGAATTACACCTTCAGGGATTATGCCTTCAGGCCAAGGACCTGAAAGAGGAGATAAACAGGACAAATTCTCATCTTGTACAGTGATCACAATTAAAATGGACTTGCATAAACAGACTTGTACACAATTATAAGGAGCAACTCTAGAGTGATGACATTTAAAGCGATACTCCACCCAAAAATGAATACAGGTTTGGAACAACATGAAGGTGAGTAAGTAAATAATGCCAGAATTATCATTTTTGGTTGGAGTATCAAACCTGCATCAAAGTCTGTGTGCAAAAGGGAAGTCTAACTGGATGTCTCCCTTATCTGATTTGAATAAAATGTGTAGTTTTGGGGGGCGTTTACACAACACCATTTTCAACTAAAAAGTTTTTGTGTGTTTTGCCATTCATTTACACGACAACTGTGTGTAAATGAGCCTGAAAACGCAAACTTTCAAAGTGCAAGTTATCATCTCTGTGTAAACTACAAAAACGCAAATTTGTGAAAACGGTGACGTCATGCGCATGCCTATTATGCGTTCAGTCCAAGTGTGCCGCACAAGTCCTGAAAAGTTAAGCCAAAACGTTTCAATCGCCCCCAGGTGGTTGGTCCCAGTATAGGTCATAAACCCCACCCTCTCCATGTAATCGAATGGGACGTGAAACAAACATTACACGCTGATGTAAGTTCAAGTGTTTTCGTTTTTCAAATAAGTTTGGTTTTAGTTAGTTATATGATGCTATAAAAATGGGGGGTGTGACGTCATGATTGACAGCTTCTCTGAGTAAGGTAGTCACTGAGGCACCAACTGACTTTTTTCAGGATTTTCAGGAGGAGATTGGAGCTTTAACTTTAATTTTTACATTTCCATAACTGCTTATTTCACACCGACATAATGAGTTGTTCTGCAGTAAACTGTACAAATCGATTCTGCGGGAGTGTGGGCGGGGCCTTGATACCGCGGCGGCTCCACTTCACACTCACTACTGCGTAGACTCAGGTCCCGAGTTCACTAGTGCAAAGACTCAGGTACCAAATCAGTGCAAGATGTCAGCGCCATATTGGGACATTTTACTTTTCTACAATGGAAGAGAGTGAAGGTACATCATCCATATTTTTTTAGTCTATGGTTCAGTCTATGAGCCCTATCATACACCCAGCGCAATGCGACGCCAGGCGCGACGCAAGTGTTTTTTGCTAGTTTCAGCCCGACGCGGTTATCATTTTCACGTCCAGCGCCACGTTGTTTAAATAGCAAATGCACTCACGCTAATCTATTCGCCCATGGGCGTGCTGGTCTGAAAATGACTGCGCCATTGACCAACAAACACCTGGTCTAAAGTCAATACCGCAGTATTTTTTGTGTTATTTAAAGGGCGCGTTAGTAATATGCTCCTATAGGCGGGTGCACAACGCGCGTACACTCTGCTTATTACACACAGGGACGCGCAGCAGCACACAAACATTTTTAAACATTAAAAATAAAAGGATTCCTCTCTGGAGAAGCATTCGGTCTTTCCGTTCGCAAATTCCGCCATGTAAATAGCGAATCCGCCATGGTGCAAGCACAACTGGCTTTTAAAGGGAATGGGAGATGAGACTCTGATTGGTTTATTGCATGTTACGCCCAAAACACACCCATGACTCATTAAGAGACTAGGTACAACCCTTTTGGACCGTGCGCCTGGCGCGCTGACCGTTTTTTCCGTTGTTAAACTAGCAAAAGCGGATTCGGACACGCCCTAAGTGCACCTGTGCCATGCGCTTCAGACCATGTGCTCAGATCGTTAAAATAGATAAAACAAAATGAATAATAAAATAAAACAATAAAATGTAACTAACCATATAATTGTGCAAAATTACTATAAATGATTAAGCCTATCAGTTTATAATTGGGAGCATAAAACAGTACTCATAAAACATGTGTGAGGTTGTGTGACATGCCACCATCCATGAAACTTTATACAGGTTTGTTTACAGTTAAGAAAATATGACTGGGTCGCCACAATTTCCAATGTAAAAATGTAATAGTTTACCCAAAAATGAGTATTCTGTCATCATTTATACACCAAAACCCATGTGACTTTCTTTCTTCTGTGAAACTCTGTTTGTGTTCTACAAACAGGCTCTTTCACCTACAAAGAAAATAAACTGGGAAATATGCTAATTTGATACCACTGAAGTCTTGACGCACCACATTTAAATGAATGAACATGAATGGGATTTGAGAGCTGTGGTGGAAGTGAAGATTATCAGTGAATAACAACTTGCACCTCACACAAAATCATATGACTTTAGAAGATTTGCAATCACATTCATTGTAAGGAGAAGAGCAGCATTTAGCATCCCATGTTAACATTACATCTAGTGTTCCACAAAATACACGGGTCTGGAATGACATGAAGGGGAGTAAAGGACAGAATTTTCATTTTTGGATGAACTATTCCTTAGCATATAGACAAATAAACTGCAAGTCATGCAAAAAGGCAATGGGCAGCAGTACTGTCTGTGTGGTCATCCAGGTCTGCGAGTGACCGTCCAAGAAGGCCATGAGCATCTGTGAGGCTGTCCTCCCTGCTTCCTGGCTTTGGTCTGCGCACCAACATGTGATCCAGCATGTGGAAGTACCGGAAAGACTCGATAGCAGAGAGGCGTGCAGCTGGACTCCTGTAACTGGCCAGTTTGATCTTACGGTACTTATGTTTGAGGCTCTTCCAGCGGTTACGGATCTGGGTGACGGTGAAGTGAATGCCCCGCTTTGACAGACTCAAACGGAGGCGTCGGAAGAGGGATTCGTTGCGCTGACGCTTCTTGTCCAGCTCGTGGACCAGACCCATCTGCTCTATGAGGGCCAGCATGGCAAACGTGTCCGGTTCTGTCCACCACTTGTTGGGCTTCTTCTCGTTCAGGTTCATGGTCTCCTCCCTGTTTGAGGCCCCTAAACATGCAACCCACTTCGGAAAGAGGGCAGATTAAAGAACTCGATCAGACTGCAGTATTTATTATAAATGACTTATCCTATTTAATTCATGTGTCCTCGCAATCTTTAATTTAAATAACTTTCCCTCCCTTTTGCAGCATCATCTTTTCTCTTTTCTAATGATGTGTTTACTGGCACGAGGGCGGGACAACCTGTCACTCACATGAGATCGACCAATAGCAAACCACAACCATCCAATCAATTCCCCACAGACAAAATCAAGGCCCGCCCATTATACTTTACTTGGTTTGAGAAGCTGTTTCACTCAGATATATATCATTTCATGCTGACTTTAATGTCAGTACTTTTTCATATTGTGAGGTCAGAGACCACAAGGAAAATCTAGGGTTCAAAATCTAATTTAAACCTGAAAATAAGTTCAAAATATAAAACAAGGAAACATTATGATAAGAAATATTTCAGATTCTGACCTATAAGAGGCCATTCACACAGAATGCATTTTTGCATTCCACTGCGCTGCTTTTTTTCTATGTAAATGTGCTAGACAAAAGTGTTTGACCATTGTGTTTGCATGTTGTGTCTTTTGCGGCGTCTCACGCATGACGGTGTTCTAAAACCGTGGCTCTTTAAATAATTAATAAAAATTAAAATAATTTAAAAACAAGCTAGAAACCTTGTTTTTCTTAATTGTTTTAATGTCAGAATGGCCCCTACTAGGTCAATTTTTTTTTACACTGACCAGTCTTTTGTAAAAAGACGAGCGTACCAAATACTAAAATTGGCATGAAACAGAAATTGCAATCCCCCTTTTTATCTTTTGTGACATATATCTGAGTTAAATGACATCTCAAAAGAGAAAAAAAATGTAGAGAGGGACTTACATCCATTGAAAATGTATCTAATGTGAGTGACAGGTTGCTGGAGGGGCGGGATTATTATTGTCCCGCCCTAATGCCAGTGCACACATCATCAGAGTTACAAATTTATGTTTTTTAATAAAAATTACGAGGGCATATGAAAAAAAAAAATAATGATGTGCACAAATAAATCAATTATAATAAACTCTGCAATATACCATAAACAAATAAGTATTGTCCATTTTTATTTCATGGTGACTTTTAAGACATTATTAAATTCGTGTAAATATTAAACATTATTAATTAAAATTGTTGTGCCAATCATAACATTTTTAAAGAAAATTATTAATTTTGACTAGTGGTCTTAGATATTTGGACCCCAAAGTCATTATTGTACGTTATACATTATTAGGTGTAGTCATTATTAAAACAAGTGAAATTCAGTATAAACCTCAACATATAAAGCATAAAGCATTCCCATTCTACACAGACCTGTTAAGTTGTAGGCCTCCTGCACATACTGTAATGCAGCAGGGATTCATCGAAAACGCCTCCGCATCAGCCGAAACGCGGTAAATTGGCGAAATGACAGGCTGCGTAAAAACATTTAGATGGTTGTTGACTGTTAAATATTTTGAATGATATCAAGACACTGAGAACATCTGTTTACTTCATATTGTGCCTTTTCCCTCTTGGTTTCTCATAGAAATAGAACGAGCGGGTAGAATGGCCATTAGCATGAAACCTGAAATCTGACATAGGCAGAGATTAGCTGTCTGAATGATGTTTCCAAGTAATCAGATACGATAGGTGTACAATTATTATGACTCTTCAATGTGTATTTTCAATTAACGACATTTAAAAATTACAAATGTCGTTTTTCTAATGTTAACTATTGTCCAGAACGTTACTTGTGTTGGTCAGCTTGCCGGCTTTGTCACGTGATAAGTGTTACTTTTCACAGCGCTGATTAGGATGGACCAATGACAGTGGTTTGTAAATATTTGATAAGGAATTTTGTAAATACTCGTGTACAGGTTATTATTGCGGATTTCTGTTTTGTCTGTCATGTAGGGATCTGTGGACTGAATATAAGTTCATGATTATTAATTTAGGTGTATAAATGTCCACCGTGAAACAAAACAAACCCTGAGATTTGCATGTGGCTGAATGATCGATTCTGCTTTTGGGCCGTCAAGCGCCCCTGGTGGAAGAAAACTACTTTAATGGAAAACAGTAACCTATTGCTTTGCTCTGCAGTGCGATTTCTGCTGCTCCCGCTTGTGGTTGAATAACATTACGTTGTGATCTCGTTACTGCCTCCTTGTGTATCGGAGTAGTGTTGATATTCTCATAGTGTCGTTTTCATTTTAGGAATTGTAAATATAAAGTCTTCACATTTCCAATAGAGGTTCGACATAAAAAAAAATAAAAAGAGGCAAATTTTGCAAAACAAAAAAAAAGTCATTTTCCAACAATAAATTACTGAATTGAAACATTAAAGAATTGCTATGTATACCAACTGTTACTACCATAAGCATCATTTTATAAAGATTCATTACTTAAAGGGATAGTTCACCCAGAAATTAAAATTATGCCATCATTTACCCTCATGTTGTTCCAAACCTGTAAGACTTTCGTTCATATTTTAAATAAAATCTGAGATATTTCTGTCCCTACATTGACAGCTACCCAACTACCAATTTGACACTTCAAAACGTTCAGAAAGAGATTGTAAAACTAATCCATATTAACTGAGCAGTTTAGTCCAAATTTTCTGAAGATACACAATCACTTCATGAACAGATTGAATTTAGGCTTTTATTCACATATGCATTGATCAGCGAACATAAACAGAAGCTCAACCGAACCTGCTAGACGCGCAAGAACAAACCTCATTGGTTCTCGCGGGTCAAACATGCTGCGTAATACAAGAATGAACCTCATTGGTTCTTGAGGAAGCTCAAACGTGCTGCGTAACACAAGAATGAACCTCATTGGTTCTTGAGGAAGCTCAAACGTGCTGCGTAACACGAGAATGAACCTCATTGGTTCTTGCTGAAGCTCAAACGTGCTGCGTAACACGAGAATGAACCTCATTGGTTCTTGCTGAAGCTCAAACGTGCTGCGTAACACGAGAATGAACCTCATTGGTTCTCACGCTTCAAACAAGCATGCTTGAGCTTCTGTTTACCACAAGTGATGTGTGTTGATGAATGTTTATATGTGAATAAAAGCCTAGAAATTAAATCTGTTCAGCGTATAAAGCGATCGAGTCTCTTCAGAAAATGTGTCAATTCATATGGATTAGTTTTACAATCTCTTTATTAACTTTTTGAAGCATCAAAGTGGTAGTTGCGTAGCTGTCAATGGAGGGACAGAAATCGCTCAGATTTTATTAAAAATATCTAAATGTGTGTTCCGAAGATGAATGAAAGTCTTACGGGTTTGGAACAACACAAGGGTGAGTAATTAATGACAGAATTTTCATTTTTGGGTGAACTAACCCTTTAAGTACAGAGTATGTATGCTGTGCACCAGGGGCGTCTCTAGACCCTTTTTAGGAGGGCTTCAGCCCCCCAAAAAATTGTGATTAGTTCCATAATATGTTCACGAATTAATGATCGCCTCAGTCTCCTTTAAATGGTGGCTTCTCCCTGTCAGCGAGGTGGCAGCGGCAGCAGATGACAAGGTGCGTACTTTTATTGATAGATTATCATGGCACCTACATATCTGCAGTTCCTTGTCATAAATGCAGTTTGTGATGCTAGAGCAATACAAAACGGTTTCCCATCCACTGTAAAGTTTTCGCTGCGTTCACACCCCTCATCACACTACAGTTGTAAATGCAACATGAAGACACTTTAGAAGCTTTTTTCAAATTTTCATTTGAAAATTTAATTTTTAAATTAAAACGTGTTATTGTGGATGTGACATTAGATTATCATGCACAGAAATTATTAAAGACAGTCACACTGTAAATATGAACAACGTTTGTGAATCTAAGCTGATTTGACAAAATATTTGTGAAAAGTTGTGATAAATCATTTTTTACAGTGCAGTAACAGACAACATTCAGTCAATGCACTGATTTAAAATTCAAGATCAAAACCTTTTCTATCACATGCACAGAGTGAACGACAGAGACAGAGAAACATCATGTTCTATTAAATAATAACCCAGTAGCTGATTGTGACTTACATTTATAAGAGTAAAGGGATTTGTGGTTTTTGAAGTCACTTTGAATTATAGAAGTGGCAAATTGATAGATTCATGTCGTTATTTATTTATTTATTTTAATCAGCTTTACCATCACAGGAATAAATTACATTTTAAAATATATTCAGAAAACAGCTATTTTAAATTATAATAATATTTTACAATATTACTGTTTTGGGGTTTTTGAGCCTTCTTTTGTGGTCCGTGTGAGAGTAGCACTGTAGGTGCATGTGCAATAACAGTCATGTAAAGTGAAATAAACAGCTGTTGATAGATGTTTCCAACATGCTGCCCCATGGTACTGTAATTATGTGTTTTACATGACCTAGTCCAGTTATATTATATATTATTCAGTCCATTCCAGTAAATGACATTCCATCTGTGTCCTTCAAGTTAATCTTTGACTTGATATGGTTCAAAACAGGGTTCGGGAGTTGCTGTTCATCCAAACTCTACAGCTATGGACTCAAGAACGGTGTTTGTCTTATTATGGATGTTGCTGTCGTCCACTGGAATCAAACTAGATGGAAATGGTTATGTTGACATTACCATTGCGATCAGTTCAAAAGTACCACAGGATAACCAGCTCATTAATAAAATAAAGGTAAATATGCTTCTTTTTGTCTGTTTAACAAACTTTTATGTGCATTAATGTTTTTAGTGGCTTTTGTGAAAGATGTTATAGATTTTCTGTTCCAATTGTTTTTTTAATCTTAGAAATATACAGTATGTTATCACATTTTGTTGACAGTATTTGTGAATGAACAAATTAAATAATTACTTTTGCATTAATTCACAGAGTTTTATCTTATTTTATCGTTTCACTTTCATTCTAACAGGACATGGTCACTGAAGGGTCGTTTTATCTTCATCAAGCATTGGATAAAAAGGTCTATTTCAAAGATGCTGCAATACTAGTTCCACCCCACTGGAATAGTAAGGAATTTACCAAAGCAAGAACAGAGTCCTTTGAAAAGGTAGAGCATTATGACATTATATCTTGTAAAATATTAATTTCCAGTCATTTCATTCACATATGATGTTGCTGACCCGATCTCTATGTCAAACACAGGCCAGAATAAGAATCGATAATGCTGATTCAGATGAGCCATACACTCATCAGTATGGTGAATGTGGAGTTGAGGGAGAGTACATTCATTTCACCCCAAACTTCCTCCTAAATGACGCTGTCATTCAGCCTTACGGATCAAGAGGTGAACATTATTTATCCTCCTTCAACATTTATACGTTTACGTCTGAAAGGCATATTTGTTACGTTTGGTCTATGTTTGAGTTGGACGTTGAGTTGGTTTTCTGTTGTTTCCTATGTTTGCATTAGTTTCTATGGTGATTCATTGTTTGATTGAGTCTCTGCACCTGTTTCTCGTTTCTTTTAATTGGTCTGTGTTTGTATTTATATCCCTGTGTTTGTTATGTTTGTGGTCTGGTGGGTATTCCAGAAAGGTTAACTTACTGTCACATATACCTTGAACTCTCGGTTGAGTAACCCAAACCTTGCTCGAGGTATGCTAGTTCCAAAAATGCATCCATGAGTAAATTCAGACAACCCAGAGTATGTTCCTGGTTTACACACAATACATTCTCAACAGAGCAATGAATCAATGATTCACCATGGAAACAAACACTACGAAAAAGCGTACCTTTCTACTTCCTTCTTCTTTTGTTTAATAGCGATTTACATAACCTACTTAGTGCCCATCGCCACCTACGTATTTGGTGGTTGTGCAATACTTTTCTTCAATCTTTTCATTTAATAAGTAATCTTAATTCACTGAGAATAAGGATTATTTTGTTTGTTTAATGCTAATTAATTGAATGTAGATCCATGTGTGAGATGACAATAAAATAAATGATAAATATATTTGAATTGAATTAACATTTAAACATTACCTTGTTATAATAGTGCTTTAGAATTAATATATCATGTTGTATATTATATAACTGTAACTAACAAATTTAGTTATATTAATATAAGTATATTAATTATATAACACGCATCTGAATACCTCTTAAGCAAACTAACTCCGGAGCAGGTTATGTTCAGAGAGTGAGTTGCTATGGTTACTTACATACCCTGAAATTTACCTCCATTTTTGGAACCGAAAGTTGAGGTTATCTGCTTACTTACCCTTAAACATACCCAGGTATGTCACATAACCTGCTTTCTGGAATATCCCCCAGATCTCGTCTTTACAAGTTGGTTGTTCTGTGTGCCGTGTTTTGTATCCAGAAATCTGAGAAGTGTTATTTTTAGTGAATCAATTGAACTGTTTTGAAGCGTTTGAAACGCCACTCGCAGGCCAGACTCCTGCTGGTCAGAACAGTGTAAATGCAAGGAAAACTCAGCCAAAAGATGCATAAAAACACCTTTTACAAGCCCATTGCAAGTGTTTTATTGAGTTAAAGTAAAATTTATCAAATGCAATTAAATGATCATCTAATAAGATTAAATATCAAGTGTCTATATAATATTTGTTCTTTTATCAAATTTCAGGGTTTGTTTTGTTTGTTTCATTGATGGCTCTAAACAGACCAATAAGAGACTATTAACTACTATTATTCCTTTTAATTATACTAATGTCTAATTAAAATGTGTACAAATGTATCAAACTGATCAGAGATCAGGTAAAACCCATAGACACTTGTTCAATGGTTCGCCGCTGGGGAATGATCTCAGTGAATCGGCTTGATTAATGGGTTCACAGAGATCGCCCACCAGCGGTGAACCATTGAAATTACGAAACGTTTCAAAACAGTTGTGATGTAACAAAGCCTTGTTTACTGAAATCACATGACAATTGCTTGCTATTAAATCCAGCCTTTTTCGTCATTGCCTCAACTACCCATAACAATATCAATATGGTAGTCTGTTTGTTTTACTAGTAGTTTGTTTGTTTGTTTGCAGGAAGGGTCTTGGTTCATGAATGGGCTCATCTAAGATGGGGCGTATATGATGAATACAGTGAAACAAAGCCGTTCTACCACTCTAATGGCCATATTGAAGCTACAAGGTCACAAACTGTTAATAAAAAAAAATTGTTATAATGTCCTTGAAATTACAATCACTATTGATTTTTGCTTATTTTTAGGTGTAGCAAAAGCATTGAAGGACTGTTTTATAATCTTACTGCTGATGGATCTCTTCAACCGTGCCGCATTGATCCACAAACTTCACTACCTACCAAGGGGTGCACGTTTTTTCCAGACAGAAATCAAAACAAAGACAGCTCCATAATGTTCCTACCAAGTCTGGATTCTGTAAGTACAGATTTTGCATGTTTCCAGAAAATTATTTTAGTAACTTATTAAACTTACAACACACAGTACAGTTCTGTCCTGGGGCTGGACTGTTTTCTTCCTTTTGTCGAGTCATTTGGACATTACATCACATAATTATTATCTACATCGGTTTCAATTTGTAACATCTGTTTGACAAGTTGTAACATTTGTGTCTTGTTTTGGCCTGGTTTTCATTGTGTTTTGGACCTTGGCTGAATCCGAAATCGCCCCCTATACCCTTAAATAGGGCACTATTTGAGGGGACAGCCATTTGTAGTAGTGTCCGAAACCATAGTGGACGTTATTGAGTGCACTCATTCTATCCCACATTGCACCGCAATAACGAGTGTACAGCTGATGTACACACAGCGGCTGTCCGAATTCGCTCACTTGTTTTCATTCACTCCTTCAAGTGAACTGTATTAGTGGAAAAGTACTAAAGTAGGGAATAGTGATTGAGGGTTTAGGGGGCGATTTCGGATTCAGCCCTTGTCTTCCTTGACCCAGTTTCTCAGTTCTCAGCAATCCTTATCATCATTGTTCATTGATCATCTCATTAATCATCTCATTAGGTCCCTTTGTTTGTCACATGTATATATACCCTGTGTTCTCACCCATTCTCTGTCCTTCCTTGTTTCAGATAGTGTTTGGTTGTGTTTATTCTTTGTTGTTCTCAAAGTTTGCTATTAAATATTCCTCCAGTTCATTCTCCGTCGTGCGCTTTAACTCAACCATTCCGTAACACACGTAACATTTGCAAAATATAAAGTTTGAATTACAAGAAGCTAATATTAATTTTTAGTTAACAGACATTATTTTGAGATATAAAGCTGAAATTCAGTGATCTGAGGACACAAAGATAATTAAGCTTTTTTTACTCCCTGGCTAAAACGAGACATATTGAACTGATACTCTGAGCGAAACTGAGTGTTTTGGTGACATACTTTTTTTTTTTAGGTGATCACATTTTGTCAAGCAAACGAACACAATGATGAAGCCCCAAACTTGCAAAATGGAAAATGTGGCTACAAACCGACGTGGACCGTAATATTTGAGGATTCTGTTGATAAAGACGCACTTCGTTCTCTAGAACCAATGAAGTCCTCTCCACCAGCACCAACTTTCAAAATTGTGCAACGAATGCAACGGGTTGTTTGTCTCATCCTTGATGTCTCAGGAAGCATGGCAACAGTATGCAAACATTAAAAAACTTCATTTGAAACAATAGTGCCTGCATAATTTTATCCTTTACACACTGAATACCATTCCAATGAAATGACTTCCATTTTCTAGGACTCCAGAATCCTTCGACTACAGCAGGCTGCCACACATTTACTGCGGACCATCATTGAGGATCAAGCCAGTGTTGGAATTGTGACCTTTAGTACTAATGCTAATACTCTCAGCCCCTTGACTACTATTGATAATGAGTCCACACGAGAGAATCTCATAAAATTGTTGCCAAAAACAGCAAGTGGATCAACAAACATGTGTAAAGGCCTCGATCTAGGCTTACAGGTGCCATATTAATTGTTAATTTTATGTTTACAATATGTGAAGTGTATAAATAGTTTATTCTAGGCAAATTCTCTCTATTTTCTAACCATCAGGAACTAGCAAAAGACAATGGGGATGTATTAGGAGATGAAATAATTTTTCTGACAGATGGTGAGGCAACGGACGACATTGATGGTTGTAGTCTAAAGGCAATAGACAGTGGTGCCATTATACACACACTAGCTTTAGGTCCCAATGTAGCTGATGCACTGATGGTAATGGCGGAATACACTGGTAAGTAAAAAAAAAAATAAGTATCTATATCTAAGTAAATCAAATTACATTAGTGCCAGTTTTGTATGTAATGCAAAATTGTTTCATGGTGAAAATAGGAGGGAAATTCATCTCATCCAATGATGAGTTCACCTCAAACCAGTTAATGGATGCATTTGCTTCACTTACATTATCAACTGGAGATTACACAAAAGAACCAGTTCAGGTTTGGCAAGTGATCGTCCATTGCCCATGATACAATTAATACTTTAAGAGTGTCATCACTATTGAGTATTTTAATGTTTAATTTTTTTGTATCACTCCTTTAGCTAGAAAGTGTTGGAGCAACAACATCAGACTGGTTCAATGGAACAGTATCAGTGGATCAGACTGTTGGTAACAAAACCAGCTTTGTAATAATCTATGAAAAAAGTTTTCCTAGCATTTCCATACAGTCACCAAGTGGCTCAATCTACATTCAGACACAAATGAGTCATGATGGATCTCTGAAAACAGTCACCTTAAAAGTTCCAGGAACTGCAGAGGTATAACAACTTTTAATACATTTTATAGTTCAGACCATAAATATGTAGGCTAAACATTAACTATTATAACACAATAAAAGACATCTGGGCCAAGTTTTTTTAGATAAATGTTATTAAGATATGATCAACAACAACTTCAGATTAAGACTGATGATTCAGCAAATACAATTACAGCAAACCATTATTTATCCTATCCATGTGTTTACTAGCCTGGGGACTGGAAGTACAGTATCCAAAGTCCAGCACTTCAGTCTCTGACTATAACAGTAACGAGTCAAGCGGCGCGTGCTGATGTTCCCCCTATTCTAGTCAAAACCCGCATGAACCAGCAGTTCAGTGACGGCACTAAACCCATGATAGTGTTTGCTGAGGTCAGTCAGAATTACAAGGCTGTAATAAATGCTGAAGTGTGGGCTACGCTGGAGTCCCAGTCTGGGTCACCACAAACATTACAACTCCTGGACAATGGAGCAGGTAAATTACCCATAATTCTTGTTCCAAGTGTGCACTCAACTTAATATAAATAAATAAGGTACATTTTTAAATTATATAACTCGGAGATCCTTTTTTTTTTTTCAGGAGCTGATGCTTTTCAAAATGATGGCATCTATTCCAGATATTTCACGAAGTTTGAAAAAGGGAGAAGCAGCTTGAAAGTAAGAGTGAAGAATCAAGATGGACAAGCCAGATTTACTCTCCAAAAAAAGAGTGGTGCCCCATACGTACCTGGATATGTGGTAAACGGTAAACCCTGGGTTGTTTTGAAAATACATTTAAATTGGGATCATCTGAAAAGAAAAACTTGCATTCAGACCAACAGCACAATTGCAAGTGTGATATTACTGAAAAAAAGTTAATATTGAGTTTTTTCATTTTATTTTTGCCAGCAACAATAGTTTAAAGCAGAATTGTTTGTAAAGTCACTTGTTGCGCCTTTGAATGAATCAGTTCTTGAACGAATTAATTCCAAACGACCGAAAGTGCCCTGCGAAGTGGACTTCACATCTTAAGTGAGACTCTGTTCTAAAGGGAGTGTAGCCTATATGTTCAGTTCGAAGGGCACTGCAAATAACATATAGAGATTATAAGGGTTACATCGATACTTCACGAGAAGTGGAAAACAAAATGTACCCACCAGTAATTACGCATCACTCCAGCACTTTGAAGTTTGTATAAAATAAAAAATAAAGGGTTTCACAGACAGGGCTCAGATTAAGCCAGGATTAGGTCTTAGTTCAATTAGGGAATTTAAGTAGCTTTTATAAATGCTTTTATAAAAACATTACTGATGTGCATCTTGAGACAAAACAATGGCACTGACATATTTTAAGATATGTCAGTGCAAGTTGCTTTCAGTTGAAATAGCTCAAACATGCATTTTAGTCTGGGACTAGCTTAAGCCTCGTCTGTGAAACCTGGGGGAAAGAAGTTGAGGCTCTTATTGTGTTTAATTAGTCCAATGTGTGGTTTGTACACAGCTGTTCACAGGTATAAAGTGTGCAAGACACAAAAATCACAATGCAACTATCATGATTACGATCAAACAAGATAAGACATATCCATACAACTAAATGACATTATCATTATCAACCAACTGATATTTATCATATTCAAGTATGATAATTTATATTAATTAAATCAATAATGCATTTTTACAAATACGCATGGATGTATTATATACACATGTAGGCTATATTACACAAACGTATTGTAATTTATATTATAATTATTTACAGAAGTATTATTAGGCCATCATACCTCAAACTGTAGTCTATGTTTGATGGTGTTGCATTTAGTCAAGTGAAGTGATCTTCAACAGGTATTCTGTGCTCAATGAATAGAGAGCAGCAGTGTTGGGGTAACGCATTACAATTAACTTGAGTTACGTAATCAGATTACTTTTTTCAAGTAACTAGTAAAGTAACTCATTACTTTTAATTTTTTTCAAATAAGTAACACAAGTTACTTTGTTTTCCCATTTATTGACTGACATTTCTTCTGTCTCCATGTTGAGAAAAATCATGAGCAATGCTGCCTTCATGTGCTATCGGAAATTTCCTACTTCCCACTTCTGAAGTGGTGATTACTAGCTCATCGCATTCAAAGTTTGACTTGAGAGGGCATTCATGTCCTATTTTTTAACTAGGAAACTAGTATTTACAATAATTCCGATAGCACATGAAGTAAAAATAAGTGCAGAGGCGTTGTGTGTAAACATTATGGTTATTGTAGTTCTAGGCTAGCAGGCATTTACTCATCTGACTTGCACAAAAAAAGATTCAGTCTTCCTCAAAATTAATAAAATCAGTGAAATGCAAAATCAGAATACTACACAAACCTCCAATAACTAAATATGTTAAACAAAGCAAATATTTTTATGCATTTAATCTCACTTTATTGACCAATGTACTTGCTGCTGACCTTCAATGATTCAGTTAAACCATAGGCAAAAATGACTTTCTCCTGCAGCCTACTGTACACGCGTGAATTTGCATTTCCTTCAGCCTGAGGCTTATTATTGAAATTTTGGTGTGAAAGGGTAATTTGCCCAAAAATACAACTTTTTTTGTTATTAAAAAAAAACAAGCCCAGCCCAGGTGAGAAAAAGTAATGCAAAAGTAACGTAATGCATTACTTTTCTTAAAAATTAACTAAGTAACGCAATATTGCAATGCATTACTTTTCAAAGTAACTTTCCTCAACACTGGAGAGCAGTGAACACTGCGTAGGGACCCTGTTAATTGGAATGCATCTTGACTCCAAGTTTAGTTCCAGAATGAATGATTGTTTTGAACAAATCATTTGAGACAATGATTCAGTTACTCACTCATAAAGACATTTGTATCTTTGTAACCTGCAGAAAGAGCCAATGAATTCATGCACAAACTGAAACTAAGAATATAAATGTCAATATAATTAGCTACACAGCTGCTTGAAGAAAAACTTCAGACACAATCAAGCAGATTCAGGTGGTTCCTCTAATTTCAGGTGTGGTGGAGCTGAACCCTCCAAAGCCTCCAGTTTCTGAAGAACCACTTGAGGTTGGAAGCTTTACCAGAACAGCCACTGGAGAGAGTTTTGAGGTGGCTTTAACGGGCTCAACCCCACCAAATTTCCCTCCAAACAAAATCACAGATCTGAGTGCTGAGATCCAGGAGAACTCTGTGCTTCTCAGCTGGACGGCTCCTGGTGAAGACCTCGACCAAGGGACAGGTAAAGCATACAGTTACTATACCAGAATTTAAAATACAAGGTTTTCATTTCTTTAACTTCTTCACTGACAACATGAAATAGGTTTCAAATTTAGATAATGAAATAATATACATTTTATGTGTCTTTTCCTTTAAGCTAAATCCTATGAGATCAGGTGGAGCTATGACCTTCAAATGCTTCGAGAAAGCTTCAGCAATGGTCATGTAGTCAACACAACTGCCGTCTCACCGCAGGAGGCTGGATCAGTTGAACATCATTCATTCAATCTCAGTTTCACAATCCAAAATGGCACCACACTCTTCTTTGCAGTTCAGTCTGAGGACAAAGAAAAAGCTAAATCTGAAAGCTCCAACATTGCTCAAGCTTCAAAGATCCTCCTTGATCCAAAACCCCCCGGAATATCAAACCCAGGCTTGAATTTGACAGTTCTTGTAATTTCTTTGTGTGTGGTAACTATGGTCATATGCTTTGTCGTTGCTGTAACCACATGGGCAGTGAGACGCAGAAAACTCCTTGGTTAAAGCAACAACTGATGCAAACAATCAAATCAATCCTTATGTTTAATTTGAACATAACTATGTACATCCAACAACTTGGACTTGGAACATTTCTTAAAACAATCATCTCTATCAAACAGAATTTCTTACTTTCTGAATAAATTAGAATTCTCATTTATAATAGATTCCCAATCGATTTATCTTCCTCTGAAATGTGAGCAACTTTAAATACAAAATGAACAAAAAACATTTCTGTACAGTAAAAAGGCATGTATTAAACTTTCATTATGATGATTTAAAGCACATTTTTAGTTCATTCATTCTTTGAATTTTAAATGAGGACCTATTATGTCATTTTTCAAAGTCTTGAATTTGTTTTTGGGCTCTTCTAGACTAGGTTGTCATGCTTGAATGCTCAAAAAACACCTTATTTTTCACATTATTTGACATTGTTGCAGCACCTCTCTTCCTAGTCTGTCAGTAACGCTCTATTTAGTTCCTGTCTCTATGAAGCCCCTCCTTCTGAAAAGCTCTAGTTAATCATGTTTTGGTCACTTTGAGCGTGTTTAGTAAATGTCATGCCCCTCACCATAACTGTGAGTTTCAACACACTACTACTACGGGTATGCTTACATGACAATGATGTACTAAAAGCAGAAAAAAGTTTTTTCTTTGTACAGATGACAATGTTGTCAAAACGATCCCCATTCACACAGATCAGTGAAAACGACTAAAAACGCTGTATTATGCATGCCGGGCCAGTTGGTGGTCACTTTGTAAAGAAAGACTACGCACCTGCACACATAGGCATTCTTTTACAGAGCACTTGCGCCAAACGCACATGCCTATAAAGATTTATAAGCTTGTTTCCTCATGGGGACCTCAATTTAGGTCCCCACGGTGACACGAGTCCCCATGAGTCAGTGTGCATTCAGGTTGAAGTCCCCACCGGATAGAAAAACATGGAATAATGTGGTAGGGTATTGTCAAATAAATATAAGTGATATTGCATAGTTGTCATTGTACAGTTGGGAGAACATTTATCTGTTCATGAGGTAGATTGCTTGGGTGAAGAAACTTTTCTTGTGCCTAGCTGTTCTGGTGCTTAGTGATCTGTATAGCTCCAGCCAGACAGCAAAGAGAAGGTGGCTTGGATGTGAGGGATCCAAAGTGTTTTTCTGAGCCCTTTTTCTCACTCTGGATGTATACAGTTCTCTAGGGTTATAGAATACTATGCTTCCTGAGAAGTTGGCATAATCCTTGAGGCTAATAAGTTTATTTAAAAAGCACATCAGATTTAATTCATCAGTCCATAACAGAAGGGTGACTTGGGCTAATAGTCCCTAATGTTTTGTTTTTGTTTGTTTTCACTAGGATCGTATTTTGTCATTTTTGAAAGTGTAGTGGCAATTTAATTGATTTAATGTGCAATGGCTGTAATTGAACATACAATTGCAAATATTACTTGTTGAGCTTGTATTTTAAAGCAGTAGAACTTAATAGCGAACTTTTTGAGTCACTCGTCTTTTGCCCGATTTTATCCTTGTCACAGCAATAATGACAAGGTTAAAAAAAAAAAAAAATAATAATAATAATAATAATAATAATAATAATAATAATAGAGGCAAAAAGTTAATTTTATAATTGTGTTCAAGTCTCTTGTTGAGTTTTTACAAAACACACTTAAGTGTGCATTTCCTGTTTTCTATGCGCTCTTATGAGCCCATATCAATACACTGCCACAGTTTAGTTGCACCAAGTAAACTAATTAAGAGTTAGCCAACATTTTTCAAATGTACCAGCCTTGTGAGCTAATTTAGTATATGAAGTATATACATCTTATGTTTTAAATGGACCATGATGTTGGCAGAATGTAGTCACGCCCCTGCATGACATTGTGCTTCATTCTGACTACATTCTGCCAACATCATGGTCTACACCCACTTTATCTCTGATCAGACCCCTTAAGATCATTTGTGACATGGTTCAAAACAGGGTTTCTGGAGTTGCTGTTCGTCTAAACTCTATAGCTATGGACTCAAGAACAGTGTTTGTCTTATTATGGATGTTGCTGTCGTCCACCTCCACTGGAATCAAACTAGATGGAAATGGTTATGTTGGCGTTACCATTGCGATCAGTTCAAAAGTACCACAGGATAACACGCTGATTGATAAAATAAAGGTAAGTATACACTTTATTTAACAAAATATGCATTAATGGTTTTAGTGGCTTTTGTCAAAGATAATATTTTGTAGCAGTTTTAAAGAAAATCATAGAAAGAAATATATAATCAAGTTTCATTAACAGTATTTGTGAAAGAACAAAAGAAAGTATAATTACTTTTTATAAAAACTGTACACACATTTTGAGTTTTTCTCATTTTTCATTCTGACAGGACATGGTCACTGAAGGGTCGTTTCATCTTCATCAAGCATTGGATAAAAAGGTCTATTTCAAAGATGCTACAATACTAGTTCCACCCCACTGGAATAGTAAGGAATTTACCAAAGCAAGAACAGAGTCCTTTGAAAAGGTACAGAGAATTATGCCATTTTATCTTATGCGTCAAATATTAATGTTCAATCGTTTCATTAACATACTGCTGACACAATTTCTATGTGAAATGCAGGCAAAAATAAGAATTGATAATGCTAATCCAGCATACGGTGATGAACCCTACACTCATCAGTATGGTGAATGTGGAGCTGAGGGTCAGTACATTCATGTCACCCCAAACTTCCTCCGAGACGACACACTCATTAAGCTTTATGGGTCAAGAGGTGAATGTCATTTGTTATCCTACTGTACAACATTAATGCAGTCATCTGTCTGCTTTATTAACAAGCATGTTTGTTTGCAGGAAGGGTCTTGGTTCATGAATGGGCTCATCTGAGATGGGGCGTATATGATGAATACAGTGAAACAAAGCCATTCTACCACTCTAATGGCCATATTGAAGCTACAAGGTCATAAAACTTTAACAAAAAAGAAAGTGTATCATTAAAATCTCCTTTGAAATGATCTCAGCCATTGATTTCCTTCTTATCTTTAGGTGTAGCAAAAACATTGAAGGTCAGTTTTATGATGAATCACTTCGACCGTGCCACACTGATCCACAAACTTCACTACCTACCAAGGGGTGCAAGTTTTTTCCTAACAAATATCAAAAAACAGACAACTCCATAATGTTCTCACCAAGCCTGGATTCTGTAAGTACAGATTTTACATGTTTCCACACATGCAAAATGTATCTTTTGCAATGCATTGCATGCAAACATATAGAATTGATTAATTATTCAAAATATTTGGTTTCAGGTGAGTACATTTTGTCGTGAAAAAGAGCATAATTATGAAGCCCCAAACTTGCAAAATAAAAAATGTGGCAAAGCAACATGGACCGTGATATTTGAGGATTCTGTGGATAAAGACGCACTTCGTTCTCTAGAACCAATGAAGTCCTCTCCACCAGTACCATCCTTCAAAGTTGTGCAACGAACGCAACGGGTTGTTTGTCTCGTCCTTGATGTCTCAGGAAGCATGGAAAAAGTATGCAAAAACATTAACTTCACTTGAAAACAAAGATGCTTCCATTATTATAACCTTCAGTGCTCTGATATGAGCTTAATCATTTTGAAAACTGAGAAAGCGTAAAAATATATAAAAATGATAAAAATGATATAAAAAATAAATGATATCACATTTTCTAGGACTCCAGAATCCTTCGACTACAGCAGGCTGCCACACATTTCCTGCGGAACATCATTGAGGATCAAGCCAGTGTTGGAATTGTAACCTTTAGTACTAATGCTAATACTCTCAGCCCCTTGACTACCATTGACAACGAGTCCAAACGAGAGAATCTCATCGGATTTTTGCCAAAAGTAGCAGAGGGATGGACAAACATGTGTAAAGGCCTCAATCTAGGCTTACAGGTACCATATTAATATGTTTATGATGCGTTCAGTAGCCTATATAGCCTACAGTTTGTTTTACGCTAATGTTCTGTATTTGTCTTCAAAACTTAAAGGTACTCAAAAAGGACAATGGGGATGTGGTAGGGGATGAAATAATTTTTCTGACAGATGGTGAAGCGACGGACGACATTAATAGTTGTGTTCCGGCCGCAATTAAAAGTGGTGCTATTATACACACAATAGCGTTGGGTGATAAAGCAGATAAAGCACTGAGGGAAATGGCTGACAAAACTGGTAAGTAACATCGTCGCATAATGACGTACAGTGTTCCAGATAAAAAGTCACAGTTAAAATGTATGAATTTTATTACTTAGACCAGCAGTTTTCAAACTGCAGGTCGCGCAAAGTGTGACAATTGTCTTGCGTTCACACCATGTCAGAAATATGAAAAATATAAGTTCGGAAATTCAATTAACACGTTCGGTGGTTTGCGTAACTTAAGCCGCGTTTCCACCGCAGGAACTTTCCCCAGGAACTAGGGATTTTGGAGTGGTACTCAGTGTGTCTCAACCGCAGGGACCAAGGTCTAAATGAAGTTCTGGGTAAAAATTCCCCCCCTCAGAAAAGCCCCATTTCCAACGAAATTACCCGGAACAATTTGTCCCAGGAACTTTTTTCCCCCAGACCTGCTGCTGTCTGCATTTCCATCGCGGTCTAAAGTACCGTGAAGATTAGTCCGCTGACGTAGGACTGCGCGCGACATTCCAGTTCCCACTGGATTTCGTCCTCTGCAAATAAACTTAATAAAGCCTGAACCTCGTCGCCGGTCCATCTGTCGTATTTTTTTAACTCCATTGTTGATTCAAATAGCAAACAACTCTTACGGCATGCACCGCAACAGACTTTTAGGTTGACATGAAATGCTGTGTGAACTCAACTAATCAGCATGTTCAGTGCCCAAGTCCCACCCCTGAAAGTTCCTGAACTTTGAAAAAGTACTACCTCGCAAGCAGGGCCATTTTGAGGGGGAAATTTTTAACCGGAACTTTATTTAGACCCCGGTTCCTGCGGTCGAAACACACGAGTACCACCCCAAAGTCCCTAGTTCCTGGGGAAAGTTCCCACGGTGGAAACGCGCCTAAAGTCCCTGCTCGTGAGATAGTACTTTTTCAAAGTTCAGGAACTTTCAGGGGTGGGACTTGGGCACATGCTGATTGGTTGACTCCACGCAGCATTTTTAAAAGTCTGTTGCGGTGCATGCAGTAAGAGTTGTTTGCTATTCGAATCAACAGTGGAGCTTAAAAAAAAAAAAACGACAGATTGACCGACAACGAGGTTCGGGCTTTATTAAGCTGGTGGGAAAGTGGAAAAGGCAACCCGCAATGAAAACGTTCACCAAACGTTCAGACAGCAACAGGTCTGGAGGAAAAAGTTCCTGGGACAAATTGTTTCAGGTAATTTCGGTGGAAACGTGGCTTTACATATTTCTGATATGACACACAAGTGTCTCAGGAAGCATGGAAAAAGTATGCAAAAACATTAACTTCACTTGAAAACAAAGATGCTTCCATTATTATAACCTTCAGTGCTCTGATATGAGCTCAATCATTTTGAAAACTGAGAAAGCATAAAAACTGATATCACATTTTCTAGGACTACAGAATCCTTCGACTACAGCAGGCTGAATGGTAATACTCTCAGCCCCTTGACTACCATTGACAACAAGTCCAAACGAGAGAATCTCATCAGATTTTTGCCAAAAGTAGCAGAGGGATGGACAAACATGTGTAAAGGCCTCAATCTAACATGTTTTACACATGGCCTTTACACGTTTACACATGAGTGCCACACAGATCAGCGGTGGCTCTCCACATGAGCTACACAGTATCCAAAAATAAACATCCATCGCAGTTCGGTTCACTAACAAACGACTCTTATGAACCCGGTTCTTCTAATGAATCATTCAAATGACTCACAAACTCTGAAGTTGCCGAATCAGCCTGATGAATCCTTCACTCAAATTAACTCACCGAATCAACTTATGATTCACTCAGTTGAACTCCTAAGTTCCATGTAAATACATTTTTTGACTGGTTTCGAGATTTATTATAGTAGGTCTACAATGTAACCGGTCCTACTCAACCCGCTCTGGGCGAAATCAAACCAGCGTCTCCAGTGTGGGAGGTGGGCGAGCTAACAAGGATGCTAAAGACCACAGCCTTTAGCACCAGGGGAGTGAGGTTTACACGCACCTCCCATCCGGGTCACGGCACCAAATGTTACCAGTCCTATTCAACCCGCTCTGAGCAGGATTCAAACTCGGGTCGCTGCCGTTAGCGCCAGTTGCTAGCGCACCTCTTGAGGCCAAGGGAGTGAGGTTTACACGCATAGCTCTTACTGGCCTACGTCCATTACATATAGGTGGATCTTAACATGAAAAATTTTGGGAACTACCAAAATATCAAAGCAAGTGGCAAATATACAAACATATGATGCTAGTAGAATAACAAATGATCTCAGAACTAATGTTAATTTTCTGAGCCACAGTAGCAACTTTTAACTAATTGATCCCACTGTGATTTTTTATACATATATATGGTATATTGTTTGATATTTTGGTATGTAAGTGTGTAAAAAGCATAAGTGCAGCTACAAATACTTTTGCCACTGTATCTGTCTCATAATATAGTAGGCCTAAATCATAATATTCATATTATGAATGCTTGTTTATTATCCAGTGCATATTTCTCATATGTTCTATGTTGGAATTAGGTGGGAAATTTATCACAGCCAGTGATGACATTCTCTCTAATCAGCTACTGAATGGATTTTCTTCACTTACAATACCAACAGGAGATCAAACAAAAGATCCAGTTCAGGTTTGACAAGTAATCACTCATTGCCCATGGTAAATGACTTTAAGATTATTATGAATATTCTAATATTTCATTTTTATCACCACTTTAGATAGACAGTGTGGGAATAAAAACATCAGACTGGTTCAATGGGACAATATCAGTGGATCAGACCATTGGTACCAAAACCAGCTTTACAATAACCTATGAAAAAGGTTTACCTCGCATTTCCATACGGTCACCAAGTGGCTCAAACTACAATCAAGTACAGATGCGTCATGATCAATCAGCAAAAACAGTCACTTTAAAAGTTCCAGGAACTGCAGCGGTATGACAACCAGCACAAGATTTCATTAACTTTACTAAAACGTTTTCATTAATTAATAATACTATTGTGTGTTTACTAGCCTGGGGACTGGAAGTACAGTATCCAAAGTCCAGCACTTCAGTCTCTGACTGTAACAGTAACGAGTCAAGCGGCGCGTGCTGATGTTCCTCCTATTGTTGTCAAAGCCCACATGAACCAGCAGTTCAGTGACGGCACTAAACCCATGATAGTGTTTGCTGAGGTCAGTCAGAATTACAAGGCTGTAATAAATGCTGAAGTGTGGGCTACGCTGGAGTCTGACTCTGGGTCCACACAAACATTACAACTCCTGGACAATGGAGCAGGTAAATTACCCATTATTTTAGTTTAAAGTGTGCACCCAACTCAGATTTAAACTATATAGCCAAAAGTGCTCAAATAAATCGAGAAGTGTTTTACAGGAGCTGATACTTTCAAAGATGATGGCGTCTATTCCAGATATTTCACACAAATGAAAAAAGGGAGAAGTAGCTTGAAAGTAAGAGTGAAGAATCAAAATGGACAAGCCAGATTTACTCTCCAAAAAAGTGGTGGTGCCCCATACATACTTGGATATGTAGTAAACGGTAAACCATGAGATTGAGACTCCTGAAGCAAACAGTTCAAACATTTCCTCAACTTTAAATGCATTCATGCGGTTCCTCCAATTTCAGGTGTGGTAGAGCTGAACCCTCCAAAGCCTCCAGTTTCTGAGCAATCATTTGTAATCGGAACTTTTACCAGAACAGCCACTGGAGAGAGTTTTGAGGTGGTTCTTAAAAGCACAACTCCACCAAATTTCCCTCCTAACAAAATCACAGATCTGAGTGCTGAGATCCAGGAAAACTCTGTGCTTCTCAGCTGGACGGCTCCTGGTGAGGACCTTGACCATGGGACAGGTAATACATACAATTAATACAAAGTAAATGTTGGAGTCACAAAATAATGTATCTTTTATAGGCCTCACAATGTGTTTCTTTACTTTTAAGCAAAATCCTATGAGATCAGGTGGAGCTATGACCTTCAAGTGCTTCGACTCAACTTCAGCAATGCTCATGTAGTCAACACAACTGCCGTCTCACCGCAGGAGGCTGGATCAGTTGAACAGCATTCATTCAATCTCAGTTTCACAATCCAAAATGGCACCACAATCTTTTTTGCTATTCAGTCTGAGGACAAAGAAAATGTAAAATCTGAAATCTCAAACATTGCTCAAGCTTCAAAGATGATCCTTGATCCAAAACCCACAGAAATGCCAGATCTAGACCTGAAGTTGATGTTTCTTGCCATTTCTGTTTGTCTTGCAACTGTAGTGATTATTGGTATTGTTGGGATAACAACATGGGCGTTGAGACAAAGAAAACTTTCTGGTTCTTAGACTACAACCAACATTAATATCTGATGCAAAGAAAATCTTTCTGTTGTACAACTACGTTGTACTTTGAGTTGTCATAGTTGTACACCATATTCTTGGCAAAACTATAAAATGCAAAATACAGTTTGGTAAAAAAAAAAAAAAAAAAAAAAAAAAAAAAAAAAGTGAATTGTTTATATTGGAAATGTTTGTTTTAAAAGGCATATAATTAAACTTTAGTTCAAGTTTTGCTTTAGCTATTGCTGCGATAACCCTGCAAATAAATGTCTATAAGCATTCCCACAAGTTCAAATTATGCTCATATCTACAAAAGATCTGTGCACTCCCATGATAAATTAAGTAAAAATGAATAAATAGTTCTATTACTCAGTAGAAAACTTGTAAGATACATTTTTTATTTCAATTCCCCACTTTAAAATAAAAAATAGAATCTGATTCTGTCCTGTTATAAAAGCATACTTTTGTAGATTTGATCCAAACACAGTCGCTTTGCATGATGTAATTCAATATCCACAGCCATATTAGCATATCTGTTGTGATTTACTGTATGTGTCTGATATATTAGTTTTAAGGTGTTTACCCATTTTCATCATTTTCAAACTTTTTTTAATTATGAAGAAGTGTTTCGCAGTCATGCTTGATGTCGTTGAGAGTTGCTCAATAAATTTTGTGAGATTCTGTGAGATGGTTAAGCGATGTAATGATGACACATCATGTAGATATAAACATATCATCTTAATACTGTCATGTTTGAGGATCATAGCTCTATGGGGCTGTAGGAAATGACTGTATGGTTTTATGGAAGGGCTGATTGTGGCATTTGAAAAATCATAAGGGCCATTTGGGTTCAGTCATGGCATTGTTTATGAGGACTTGACAGGGTTGCCAACTCTCACGCATTTGGCGTGAGACACACGCTTTCAGGCTCTGTCTCACGCTCTCACTCTGCCCAAGTAAATCTCACGCCAAATTGCCAAACCTGATTTTGATATGAAACAAAGTCTAAGCGTTTACATTTTTAAAGTTTTAATACGAAATTCAAACAATAAATACCGTTTTGGTTAATGTGGCATAACAGTTAAAGTCAGAGCCGTTGGAAAAACAGAGTTGCGACATGCTTTCATATTCCAGCGGCGCGCGCGGTCACGTGGTTCATGGAGCTCTCAAACAATCTAGCGCTGTCAATACAATATATTTGAATGGCTTAAGCGGATAGACAACAGCTTCACTATACAGTTATCTGCAGCAATTTTTGGTAAACAGTACAGCATACTGTGCATTGATTATTACATCAACCACATTTACAGTATCATTTTATTATGAAGAGGGATGGAGATGCAACATTGTTAACATCAATGTTAGTGTTTTTCTTGTATTTAGCCCTCAGGTATTCCTTACTAATTGGTCACACTCATACTCACTGGTGGTCAAATGTGACCATACACCTTAACTATTTTCAATTAAATAAATGTTCTATATTTTAGTTCAATAATGTTTATTGAATGTTTTGAGGAGATCTTTTAGTACTAAATACTATTTGTGCAATAATTATGGTCCATTAATGACCACTTAAAATATTTTTCTTCTAATATTTGTATTATTTATATTACAATTAGTGTAGTAATTAAGGTTAAAATAGAGAATTCCTTTGCAAAGAGGCAAATTAGAGTCATTTTGTGGCTGGAAAAATAATAATTTTCATTTGTAATGCCATTACCCACTAGGTGCCTGTATGGCTCTTTAATAAATATACATGTAGGCCTATCTAGTCTAGTTGCTCAAAAAAGTATCACCAGCCATTAAATAAAGCCAAGCTGCTTGAATTTTTTCACCAGGAGTGGCATAAAAGGGGCTTTTGCACTGGAGGAACCTTTTCATAGTTCCTATAGAACAGGGTTCCTCAAACTCAGTCCTGGAGGGCCACTGTCCTGCAGAGTTTAGCTACAACCCTGATCAAACTCACCCACCTGTGATTTTCCAGTTATCCTAAATACATTGATTAGCTTGCTCAGGTGTGTTTGATCAGGGCTGGAGCTAAACTCTGCAGGACAGTGGCTCTCCAGGACCAAGTTTGAGGAACCCTGCTATAGAACTAATGGCAGAATTACCTGCTTTTTGGCGTGTTCGCGCCGCAGGAACTGGGAACAATTTTAGTTCTAGGAACGCCTTTTGGGGGAACTAAGGGTGTGTTCACACCTGGCATGTTTGGTTCGATTAAAACGAACCCTGGTGCGATTGCTCTGTTAGTGTGGTTCATTTGAATAATTGTGAACTTTGCCATCCGAACCCTGGTGTGCACCAAACAAGCGGACCGAGACCGCTGAAAAGATGGGTCTTGGTGCACTTCCAAATAAACTCTGGTCCAATGCAAATGAAATATGAATGCAACACGCATCAAAGACATGTAAACAAACCAAAAACATATTAGACATGACCATAAAACAGACTGTAAACTAAAGACGGAGAATTGGAGCACTGTGTGCTCAAGCTCTGGCGTTCTCAGCGCTGTCAAAATAAAAGTCACAACAAGAAGCCAGTTTACGTCACGTCAGAGTTCCTACTGGCGGTGTGAATGCAACCAGGAAAATGGCCCTAGGTGAACATTTAGTTCTCAGGGAACCACCCTGGTGGTTAGTTCCATAACTAAGTTCCTAGAACTACCCAGTGCAAAGTCGCCCAACAGCAATGTGACCGACTGATAGGGAGCATAAAACGCATTAAGATTGATTGGAAATTAGGGTTATTCCACCAAATATTGATTTCTGAACTCTTCCCAAGTTAAAACATTACTATTGTGTTGTTTAAAAATGTATATAAATTTGTTTTCTTTGCATTATTCGAGGTCTGAAAACATGGCATCTTTTTTCGTTATTTTGACCAATTGTCATTTTCTGCAAATAAATGCTCAAATTACAATATTTCTATTTGAAATTTGGAAGAAATGTTGTCAGTAGTTTGTAGAATAAATAAAAAAAAAAAAAATTTAATTTTACTCAACAGATACATATAAATAACAAATCCAGAGAAACTGCTAATTTTGCAGTGCTCTCTCTCTGCCAGTTCCCGGTCTGCAGTGGTCAGTATCTATCAAAAGTGGTCCAAGGAAGGAACAGTGGTGAACCGGCGACAGGGTCATGGGCGGCCAAGGCTCATTGATGCACATGGGGAGCGAAGGCTGGCCCATGTGGTCCAATCAAACAGACGAGCTACTGTAGCTCAAATTGCTCAAGAACTGGCCTCTTTCAGCAGGATAATGTGCCCTGCCAAAAATGGTTCAGGAATGGTTTGAGGAGCACAACAACAAGTTTGAAATTCTTCCAAATTCCAAAACAAGTCCAATCCATGGAGGTCCCACATCGCAACTTACAGGACCTAAAGGATCTGCTGCTAACATCTTGGTGCCAGATACCACAGCACACCTTCAGGGGTCTAGTGGAGGCAAGGCATGAAGGTCAGGGCTGTTTTGGCAGCAAAAGGGGACCAACACAATATTAGGATGCCTGATCGCTGTATATATATATATATATATATATATATATATATATATATATCACATATAAATAACACATTTTTAAACCATACAGCTCAAAGGTTGCAGAAAACTTGCTAAATATTAGTTAAACATTTGTGCATTGCACCTGCTGGTTTTTATATTTAGTTTGCAATTTATTTAAATTTTTTTTTTTTTTTTACTTTTAATTCTTAGTGAAGAAGTTTGTCCATTTTCAAGTTGCAATATTGTGCCACATTCAACTTAATGTCAACTCATGTCTGATGCTGTTGAGCCATAATTACTCAACAAAGTTTAAGAAACATTGTGAGAAGGTTAAACTGATAAGGGCATATCTATTGCCACACTTCTGTAGCAATCACCAAAAAAAAAAAAAATGTAATGCATTAAGCTGGGAGATTTACAGCACACAAACACAACATTTAGAACATGAGCTTTCAGAGATTTAAAAAACGATCTCACAATCTAAATAAAGTCTTGTTTTACAGACAAGAAAAACTTAATTGTATTTAATCAAACTGAAACAAGCAATTGTTTCCGCAATTTATAAAAGAGAGTTTTATTTGTATTGTCTTTATAACGGTAGGTCGATTTAAGCAGCTATGAATAAATTTACCAAACACCACATTTAAAAAGTAACAAATTAAAGACAGGGAAAGACAAGTGTAAAATTGAGAGGAGAAGACCATTTAACACAATATTTAAATTAGCATTTTCTGATTTTTCAATGAGGTTCTAGAATTCTTCTGCTGAGTTGAGTCGCCTTTTTTGTTCTTCATTATTCGCTCAAACTTCAGACTCAGCCCTCAGAGAACTGCCTGAAGAGGAACTCTGATCTTTTGTCACTGAAACTAGGCACAAAATGAATCTGCAGGATTTCAGAGAAGCCCTCAGACAAACTGGGTGCCACAAATTTCTTCCTACAGAGAACAAGAAAAAGAAACCAATGGGCTTGTATGAGTTAACCAATAAAGATAATGATGATCTGGTACAGTGGAATAAGCTCAGTTTGCTGCTGTTCACTCACTTGTAGCTGTGAAACACCATGTCATTGACATGAACGTGCTTGGTGGCAGAAGGAACCATCTCACGAAACTACAGCAAGAAAACAAGATAACATCAATCAATGATGACTTTGCATTTCTGTGCTTCAATTGATAATTTGGTAAAATGGTACCATTTTGATTATACAGAATTGTATTTTTAAAGTCACCATGAAACAGAAGTTGTGATAGTCTTTTCTTTCCTATGGTCAGGGCAGGACTGAGGGGGCTGGGGCCCCTGGGATGAGTTTATGTTTGGGCCCTACCTACGCTACAAATGACCTCAACTAGAACATCATTATGGAATGGCACAAAATAAACAAATTAAAATATGCTTTGTGGTTCCTAGAACAATTAATATGCAACATGCCTAGCCTAGTCAAAGTTTAGAGGTAATATTAAATAGTCGTTATAATACAATAAAATGCAGGATGTGCTCTCTCACTTGAGAGAAGTTCAAAACTCTGAAATAACACTGAGCAATAAAGCCAGCGATTAACAGTATTTTTACATTTATTGTCATATCTGTGACCTCTTATGTCAGATTTCTTAAATTGAATCAAATTCAATCACACTGATATTATTACCAATAAAAGTAAGTTAGTATCAATACAATCCATTTTTGGATTTACACATGCTGTTTAGACATGGCATGTATGGATTTACACATCAAATTATAATTGCATAAAGTAAGTTAAGAGATTAATGTTTTAAATGTAACATTTTAATGTAGAAATATTAAATAAATGAAATAAGTCTACTTTTTAACTATGAAACTAAAACCGCCAGTAGGTGGCGACAAGTCGCCGTTTTAATGAGTGAGTTGAATCCTGCATTCAACCGATTCGATCAAAAACGCTAATTCATTTAAATAAAAAAAAGACTGCATTTATGAACGGGTAGCCTAATTAGATTATTTACTAGTCTGATTTGCTCAAATACGCTGATACTTTGAGAAACAAAACACCTTGTTGCTCGGATACTCATCGAAACCGCTGTTCTGTTTTTGTTCTGATAGAGCAAAAACAGAATGTGTCTATGAAAGTTACTCAGTAACTTTATTGAACTGGTGTATAAAATCAATGTCACATTTGCGATTGTGCAGATGTTCGGAAAACAGCACTCTTGCTTGTTTGATAACTCATATCATAGGCTTATGTTAGAAATATATAAAACAGGAACTCATTAAATGTTTTTATCATTTTGATGACATTTCCGCCCCATTGCCACTATAGTGTGATAGCCGAGAGAGAGTGCTCAAAACTCTTCAGAAAATTAATAGAAATGATCCTTCTCTGTAAAGCAATGAGGTGTGAACATATGATAATTTATTAAGATCTTTCTAAATGTGCGCTCTTTTGGGCTAAAAGCCTTAATGAAGCAGTTTAAAGTAGCCATGTGATCACAATGGAGCAGATGCGATTCAACACGCGTGTTGTTCTATGTGAAACAATGACAAATATCAGTTTACGGCGTTTTATTATGGCCTCGAAGCTCGCAGTCGGAGGCTATTCGCCCTGGCTGGCTGGTCCTTTTATAGCCCTCGCTCACACTGGCCAGACAGTGGAAATACGGCTAATATATCTGAACAAATCAAACGAACGTAAACAGGTAACGGAAGGGGCCCCCTACTGGGTGCGGCCCATGGGCTGCAGCTTAGTCAAGCCCAATGGTAGGTCCAGCCATGCCTATGGTGGTGTATATCTGAGTGATCCAATGAGAAAAAATGTGGGGTGGGACTTGATTTTGTCAATGGGGAACTGATTGGATGTTTGTGGTTTTTCTATTGGTCGATCTCATGTGACAGGTTGTCCCACCCTCATGCCAGTAAACACATCAGAGAAGTACATTTTCACATTCATTTAAAAACAATAATAATGATAAATCATTTATAATAGATGCTGCAATATCACATAAAAAATAAGCAGTTAATTTTGATTTCATGGTAACTTTAACGTATGTACTGCATGAAAATACAGTAAAGACAGTACCCTGTTGTTATGCTTTGCTTGTTCCAGACTGGCTGTGAAGTTGAAACACCTGCAGGGGACTCCAGCGCTTTGACTGACATCTACATATCTGTGGAGAAAATCATTGATGGTGCCATTTCAGTTGAAAAGACAAAGATAAACAAGCATCTGCTTTGGAAACAGAGGTAGGCACCTTTTTCTAGACTCGGCGTCAGGGTTAGTGTTGTCCACCACTACGCTCTGGCCTTCCTTTAGAGCGCGTTCACAGGCTGACACACAATGCTGCCAGGAGCCAAGCATGTCCTAGAGTTCATGTGCAGATGTCACAGCATTAAAGGCAGTTAAAGCAAGATATTATACACATCTTGGAGAGCTACTTCTTGTCTCCGGGTTCTCTGTTACGTTAGCTATGAAACTCAACTCACCCTGTTCACATATGCATAGCCCTTTGGAATGATGTGTGACTGGAAGAACGTGGATTTGCCCGCTGTAAAAACAAAACAAAACAAGGGTTACATCATAAAAATTGGTTACCTGGGGTCTGTTCTTCGTACGTCGCTAACTCAGTTAGCTGGATTTGATTGTTGACGATTTGGCATGATCTTGGATTGTTTGGTTCTTCGAAGCTCATCCTGGAGTTGCTGTCATAGCAACAGGTCCGTAAGCTTAAACCTGCTCGGGAGCTGCTTATTTCATGTAAACAGAATTAGATTGCATCTTTTTAAGCAGCGTTGATACTTAAAATCTGTCCCAGCCACTGCTACTTTATTACAAGAATTCCTTACTGAACCAGGCGCGCAACAATAATTTTTAATAATAGTAATAGTAGTAATAATAATAATGATAATATAAAAATGTATTTGAAAATATTATAAATGTTGTGTAGTCTATAATTCTATAGACAGCCACTTGATTGAGAGATTTATTTGTGATGGAATAATTACTATATAATTTTATTGGAGTCTTACACACATGCTGTACAGTTAATATGAGCCGTGCATTAATTTGAGTGATGACGGATATTATGGGAGTGGCTTGATGCAGCGCAGAAGAAGCAGATAACTTGATCTTGACCCTTAAGAAACTTTAATTAATACTGTCACGTAACAAATCTGCTTCAACGATAAAATTAAATGAATTGCTAATTACAACATTGAAATAAAAATGTAAAGGCTGTACAAATACTAGAAATCGTGTATATAAATAATTGGGAATAATGTGCACATTATTCATGTAGCCTATCTATTATAACTTTTATTTCATTTTGGTTGCTTGGCTGTTTCCTTATAAAGGTCCAGAAATGTGTCAAGTTTTTCGTCAGGTGTCTTTTTTAATTAAATGATGTCATTACGTTGCTGTCTTGCACCAGCCAATCGCTGCATTGCTGATCGTGGTTTCGAGTATCGATACATCTGCCCTCTTCAGGAAACACGAGAACGCGCAGTAATCTCAGATAACTTAATCCAGATATTTTAATCCAATCAGCTAATTCGTTTGAAGAACCAAATTAGCCAGAGATCAGTTATCACGATTAGAAGATCTGGGGTCTGTCAAATCATCTCAGATGTATTAAGCGAGGTACGAAGAACAGACCCCTGGAAGGAGTAAGAAGAAAAAAAACAAACACTGAAAAAAAGGCTCACATCCAGGGAATCCCACTGCTACAATGACTTCCTGTTTGGTAGATGCGAGGGAGGTGTCCGGAGGTTCGTAAAGACGCATTTTAGAGTCTAATTTCCTCTGGATAAAGATACAAAAACACAAATCATTATTATAGATGTTTAGTATAGTAATGTCCAAAAGTTTGGGTCAGTAAAATTTTTAAATGTTTTTGAAAGAAGACTCTTATGCTCACCAAGGCTGCATTTATAAATAACAGTAAAACAGTAATATTGTGAAATATTACAGTTTAAAATAACTGTTTTCCATTTTAATATATTTTAAATTGTAATTTATTCCTGTGATGCAAAGCTGAATTTTCAGCATCAGTATTCCGGTCTTCAGTGTCACATGATCCTTCAGAAATCATTCTAATATGCTGATTTGATGCTCAAGAAACATTTCTTTCTTACTTATTATAAATGTTGAATATTTTTGTGGAAACCGTAAGACATTTTTTCAGAACTCTTTGATGAATGGAAAATTCAAAAGAACAGCATTTATTATAGTTTTTTTTTTTAAATGTATTTTGATCAATTTAACCCATCTTTACTAAATAAAAGCTCTAATTTCTTAAAAAAAAAAAAAAATCTTACTGACCAAAAACTTTTGAATGGTAGTGTAAAGTACCCAACTAAAGTACAAAACATAAATAACCATACATGAATACACTGTAGCAAATGTGCAAGTGAAACAAAAACATCCAAAAAGACCAATCGTTTACAGGGTCAAACTCTGGCAAGCTGAACTGAGCAGGTTTCCAGCCCAAGAAGTATTCCTCTGGGGTGTAAAACTGAAGACCAATGTTGAGGGCAAACTAAGGGCACAAAAGATAAGAAAAAAAACAAACATGTAAAGCTGTAGTTTGTCAAAAGCCCATAAACATTGTAAAGTTTGTTAAATGGCGCAAGAAAAACACTAGCATGCCCCCTTGTGGCCAAACCAGTGTAAAGCAATTACACATTATTTGAATTAATATAATTTATTATAAAATGCAGTAACTCTAACTAATAACTTATAAAATGCAGTAACAGTAACTAATACAATCTGCTTATGTGTAATGAAGACTGCAGTTAACGTCATTACCAGTCTGTCACTGCAAGAGAAGTCTTTCTTCTTTTTCCCTGGAGCCCAGTTAGCAGGACGTCCTGCTGCATCTGTAAATGAGGGAAAACTATAACTGAGCATATAAATATGTTATTGGGTCATTTTGCACTATGTGCTGGAAAAAAATTTGGTTGCACTTTATTTCAAGTGTGGGTATCTGCAGGTCATAAGTAATGGGCATGCTGAAAGTTAGGGGGGCGTTTGAAAGGTCTTTACAATTGGTCTTCCTGTTAGAGTTTGGAGTAGTGGTTAGTGGTGTACTTAAAGTGTACTTACCTAAGAAAGTACCCAGTAATATAAGGTAACTACATGGGTTAAGTTTAGGTTTATGGGGAAGAATAATAAAAAGGCTACAAAATAAATGTACCATTAACTACTTTTTAGTTCCATGAAATTGACCTTAAATCTCAAATATCTGAAGAGTGCTAATCACAAGCACTTAGGCCCTGTTTATACTGGTCGATCGGATCACAAGTAGACGAGGGAGACACATACCCGTTTACACCTGGTGTTTTAATCCATCTCTTTTGTCCACTTTCAACCACTTCTGTCCTGATTTGTTCAAGGGGAGGGTCTATGGGCGGGTAAACGTATGGATTTTTTTCAGATCTTTCGATGCAATGGACAAAATAAACTCATGCAATTTACATATGAATGCGATCAGAGATGATGGAAAAACATACGGAGAGCAGCAGCTTTCCTTTCTGCTCTGACAGCCGCAAGACCAGGCTGAACACAGTGAGTGTGTGTTAGAAATCAGGAATGGTGAGAACATTGTGCTTGGTACGTTTTTCGTCTTCAAGCCAAACTTGGGTCTCCAGCCAACAAAGTTTAAATCCCATCTGGCTAGCGCGCTTATAATGTTATGCATTAAGTCAGTAGACGGAGAGTAGGCGGTCTTTTGTGGCTGTTCGAACGCATTCGATCACATGAGCGTTTACACTACGAAAGCAATCAGGTTGAATAAGTTTTCGACTAACTTTGGAAGTGGTCGAAAGAGGACAAGCTCAGAACGTTTTAGACCCTGTTTACATCTGTATTTAGCCTTGTCCACTTGCGATTGGATCTTAATACCAGGTGTAAACAGGGCCTTGAATGAACTTGATTTAGCTCACCTCCTACATAGAAGCTCTGTGACACGTCTATAGTCACTCCACCATTCGCCTGCAAAAACACAACAGTGTCTTAATATACACACGCTACTGGGACCGAACTTGCTGCTTGTTGTATGTAATGTAAAGCAAATGATACAACTTTTTTAATGCAACTACAAATAACCGCAATAGTGATTCACCTTCTCACACAGATGTTCCCACATTCCAATAACAGGCTTTCTGTAAATACCAGGGGCGGTGGAAACAAACACCTGAAAAAAAGACAACGTATTCCCATTTATAAATAAATAAGTTAAGGGAAATACATCTACTACACTCAATTTTCAAATTTGCTTACACTACCATTCAAAGGTTTGGGGCCAGTAAGGTAATAAATTAATACTTTTATTCAGCAAGTATGCATTCAATTGATCAAATTGACTGTGAAGGCATTTATAATGTTACAAAAGATTTCGGTAACACTATTTACTAGTAGCTTATTAGGATGCATATTACTAGGATATTGGCGGTTTGTTAGTACTTACAAAGCACATATTAATGCCTTATTCTGCATGACCATATTCTACATCCCTTAATCCTACCCAGTACATAAACTTAACAACTACCTTGCTAACTATTAATAAGCAGTAAATTAAGAGTTAATTGAGTCAAAAGTCGTAGTTAATAGTGAGAATTGGACCCTAATCTAAAGAGTGACCAAGAGTTCTATTACAAATAAATGCTGTTTTTTAACTTCCACCACTTTTTTAACATTGATAATAATAAGTAAAAAATGTTTCTTGAGCATCAAATCAGCATATTAGAATGATTTCTGAAGGATCATGTGACACTGAAGACTGGAGTAATGATGCCGAAAATTCAGCTTTACATCACAGGAATAAATTACATTTTAAAATATACTCAAATAGAAAATGGTTCTTTTAAATTGTAATAATATTTCACAATATTACCATTTTGGCTGTATTTAAAAAAAAAAAAAAAAAAAACATTAAATTGTACAGAGCCCAGACTTTTGAACAATAGTGTATGTAAGAAGGGTGACCGTGTCATTAACCTGGATGGGCAACTGAAGTGTCTGTAGAATATCCTCAGCTTTTGACTTGAACACCTCCGGTCTGAGTTTTCCTCGAGATATACCCATCTGATTGGTAAAAAATACCACCTAAACCCAGCAAAGCAAAGCAAAACCAGTTGGACATTTATTGATGCTCTAACTTCAGTTATGAAACATTATCACATACTGACAACATCAACATAAAATGAAGTAATAGTGGATTAAGAAGCACCTTGTATCCTTTCTTCAACAGACTGGCCAGTCTGGGCTGAATCTCTGGGAAGAGAATCCTAAACAAGAGTAAAACATCATCACATGAGAGACAACAAACAGCTGCAGCATATAGCAAGTTCTTCAACCAGACTCACCTCCAGTCATCTGGACTTGTGGGAAATACTTTCCCAGACTTTGTAGTGATAATGCAGCCGTCAATGTCAAAACCTGCGACCTGAAATCACACAAAACAGCATACAACATTATAGAAGCACAATGGTTTGCTGATTAAACACCATGTAATTCCTGTAAGAAAGTTAATGTCTTACTTTGGAGCTTTCTGGAACCCCTGCTGCAGTGAACAGCATGAGGCTGCCGATTTGTTGCCAGTGACTCTGAGAGCAAGTGGAAGATGGAGCACTGGGTTTGACTGTTGATGAGTCCATGTTGTCATCACTCGCTCTCTCAGCAAATGCTTGTAACTGCTTTAGCTTTTTCTCAGCTGAGGTCTGTTCATCTTCATCATCCTCATCGTCACGCCCTCGTTTCATGCGAGGGACATCCTTCTCTGGGCTGTGAGGTTGTTTTGTTGCCTGAGAAACAAGAGGTTTTATGGGATATTTCAATTGATTTTATGACATAAAATAACTCCAATAATAATAATAATAAGGGGTTAAAAGTTTATGAAAATTTCTGTACCACAGAAATGGAAAATGGTAAAAAAAAATAAAATAATGTAAATTTCCCAATAACATAAAATAAATGTTTCTTTTATGAATTTATACACTCTTGTAGACTAAATGAACTTTTATCTTTATTAATGTATTCTTCAATATTGTTTATATCCTAGCTCACTGTTTCTTGCCTTTTTCTTCAAAACGCATATAAAAATATAACTGTATTCCTAAAGCATAAATACAATATTATTATAAATACTTCCAAAAAAATAAATAACAGCAATAATACAATTGATGACATCTATAAAAATTCAGAATGAGGAAATGCATCAATGCCGTTCCATTGTGGTACAGAATTGCCATGTGGCAAAATTTATATTTTCTTTTGTAAAACTATGTTAGATCAAGTTTCTCTCTTATTATCAAAATCTATTTAACATCAACAGCAAAGATACTGTTGACGAATAAATGTGCAGAAATGTGTTTACAAGAGCAATTTGGAAGGGTGACCGTACAAAAAAAAAAAAAAAAAAATTATAAAAAGAGGAATATATATATATATATATATATATATATATATATATTATATATATATATATATATATATTATATATATATATATATATATTATATATATATATATATTATATATATATATATATATATATTATATATATATATATATATATATATATATATATATATATATACACACACACACACTCACCTAAAGGATTATTAAGAACACCATACTAATACTGTGTTTGACCCCCTTTCGCCTTCAGAACTGCCTTAATTCTACGTGGCATTGATTCAACAAGGTGCTGAAAGCATTCTTTAGAAATGTTGGCCCATATTGATAGGATAGCATCTTGCAGTTGATGGAGATTTGTGGGATGCACATCCAGGGCACGAAGCTCCCGTTCCACCACATCCCAAAGATGCTCTATTGGGTTGAGATCTGGTGACTGCGGGGGCCATTTTAGTACAGTGAACTCATTGTCATGTTCAAGAAACCAATTTGAAATTATTCAAGCTTTGTGACATGGTGCATTATCCTGCTGGAAGTAGCCATCAGAGGATGGGTACATGGTGGTCATAAAGGGATGGACATGGTCAGAAACAATGCTCAGGTAGGCCGTGGCATTTAAACGATGCCCAATTGGCACTAAGGGGCCTAAAGTGTGCCAAGAAAACATCCCCCACACCATTACACCACCACCACCACCAGCCTGCACAGTGGTAACAAGGCATGATGGATCCATGTTCTCATTCTGTTTACGCCAAATTCTGACTCTACCATCTGAATGTCTCAACAGAAATCGAGACTCATCAGACCAGGCAACATTTTTCCAGTCTTCAACTGTCCAATGTTGGTGAGCTCGTGCAAATTGTAGCCTCTTTTTCCTATTTGTAGTGGAGATGAGTGGTACCCGGTGGGGTCTTCTGCTGTTGTAGCCCATCCGCCTCAAGGTTGTGCGTGTTGTGGCTTCACAAATGCTTTGCTGCATACCTCGGTTGTAACGAGTGGTTATTTCAGTCAAAGTTGCTCTTCTATCAGCTTGAATCAGTCGGCCCATTCTCCTCTGACCTCTAGCATCAACAAGGCATTTTCGCCCACAGGACTGCCGCATACTGGATGTTTTTCCCTTTTCACACCATTCTTTGTAAACTCTAGAAACAGTTGTGCGTGAAAATCCCAGTAACTGAGCAGATTGTGAAATACTCAGACCGGCCCGTCTGGCACCAACAACCATGCCACGCTCAAAATTGCTTAAATCACCTTTCTTTCCCATTCTGACATTCAGTTTGGAGTTCAGGAGATTGTCTTGACCAGGACCACACCCCTAAATGCATTGAAGCAACTGCCATGTGATTGGTTGATTAGATAATTGCATTAATGAGAAATTGAACAGGTGTTCCTAATAATCCTTTAGGTGAGTGTATATATATATATATATATATATATATATTATATATATATATATATATATATATATATATATTATATATATATATATATATATATATATATATATATATATATATATATATATATATATATATATATATATATATATAATTTCTTTTTTCCTTTTTTTTTTTTGGTTAGAAAGTTCAAAAGAACACTCATTTGAAATATAAATATTTTGTCTTTACTGTCCCTTTTGACCAATTTAATGCATCCTTGTTAAATAACAGTGTTAAAAGGTTAGTTCACCCAAAAATGAAAATTCTGAATACACAAAAAGTATTCTCGTACCTTCATAAAATTAAGGTTGAACCACTGGAGTCACATGGACTATTTTAAAGATGTCTTTACTACCTTTATGGGCCTTGAAAGTGTTAATTAAATAGCTGTCTATGGAGGGGTCAGAAAGCTCTCAGATTTCACCAAAAAGATCTTAATTTGTTTTCTGAAGATGAACAAAGGTCTTATGGGTTTGGAACGACATGAGGGTGAGTAATTAATGACAGAATTTTCATTTTTGGGTGAACTAACCCTTTAATTTCTTTAAACAAAAAAATTTAAATATATTTTCTCAAACAGTTTATCTTGATACCTTTTTCGAAGATTTAGAAAAGTAATCCTGGATGCTCCTTTTGGGATCATTTGAGATTTTCTGTGTGTCTCTGCTTTCATCTGCTGCCTTTCTATTCTTCCGAGGAGAGGAAGACTTTCCGCTTGAATTTCCAACAAATTCCACAGTGAACGGGTGGGACTGATTAACCAAGTACAGTGTGCAACCAGATGTTAGACATCCAGACTCGCCACGACCCAAAGACTGACCATCCAGGGAAGATGGGTTGGGCCCGAGCTGTGGAAACACAGATTGGTTTGTACTCACTTATGCTTTCCTAGATTTAAGTATTAAGAAAATATTTGTTTTCTTAAATTTTACACTCTAATGCTGGGTACACACGAAAAGATAATCGGGGCGATTTTGGGCCGATTTCTCCCCTTCAACAATCCTAGGTAAAGTGCCGATTGTCTTGATGGTTCTACAGATTATCTTATCAGATTTTCCTGTGGTGTGAGGTGTGTTAAGAGTGATCGAACCTGATCGGAAGAACGTCAGAGCCGTCCCGATCTCGAATCGTAAATATTCAACATGTTGAATATTTACGATCAGAAATCCTGACGTGTGGGGGGAACCCCGAGGGCACAAGCGCATGCACTCTCTGAGATTATCACGTGAAACGAAACAATACCCAATCAGAAAGAGCTGATGGGAGACTCACCTCCAGCTCGCGCTGTAACATGTAAAGTTCATTTAAGTTCAAGTCTCCATGACTTCATCTATACATTTTCCTTTTTCCTGCAAATTTTCTGTAAAAAGCAGTCCATACACTATAAGCGCAATTTCTTCTTGCCGGTCGTCCGCCATGTTTGTTTACTTTAAAGTCACATTTGAGATGTTTTGATGCGAGATATTTTGAGAGATTTCCCGTGTTCACAGGGAATCTGTTAGTGTGTGGTGTGCTTTCCTGGTCACATCGCGACACTCCACACACTAGAGGAACAAAACGGTTAAATCTATGATTTCTTGTCGTCATGTTTGTGGTCTCACACATTTTAAAACTCTTATAAGAGTTTAAAAATCTTTTCGTGTGTACCCAGCATAAGTAAACTGTAGCATGTTGATTTTTTTTTTTTTTTTTTACCTGCGTAACCAGAACTTCTTGTTTGGCATAGTCAGCCACAAGTTTGACTGTCAAAAAGAGACACACTTCCTTTATTCTTTATGAACAGACACAGAAGTGACACGTACAACTTTTTTTATATAACTAAGATGGGTGTGTTGATGTGAAAACCCACCCTGATGCCTCGAGCACTTCTTGTCCGTAATTCTGGACTCAGGGCCTCGACCAAACATAAGAGCTCGACCATCAGCCAGCTCCACCCGAGCTCCATTCACACTTACTAGTGTGCACTGCATCTCCATTCACAGACGAGAACAGCTGGACTGCAGGAGAGAAGTTACAGTAAGAAATGCAGTACAATTAAGATTCAAATAATCAAAATGGATGCTAAATAACCAATCTTCTGTACATGGGTTGTTGACGTGACATGGCATTTTCACTGTCACACAAGATCATTTATATAATTAGTATTATCATCCTTTAAAATGCAGTAAATGGTTAAACATTTCTTTGTCTTTCATGTTGTTATAAAAACTGCAGTGTTATTAGATTTTTTTAAAATTTTTGAGCCAAAGCTCAAAATTTTCCTATGGTGTGAACTGTCTCAAGCATGGTTCAATAAATTACAACTTTTATAAATTAAAAAGAAAAGCATAAAAATGTTAATAAATAGCTCAGGCATAATTTTACAAAATTTTTCATCCATATATTTCTAAAAGCGTAGGAGCTTGATACATTTTGTCACTGAAAACCAGGTGTGACACCATATCCTGATTTTAAATCGGGCAATTCCACAGACAACTTTAATTAGTTGAAGGACCCAATTCAGGGTCATGTTACTGAAGCCCCCTTTGAAGCCCATGACGTGCACATGGTTAGTTTGTCTCAGAATTGTTGGAACCACTATAAAAGTTTTAAGTTTTGTTGTCCTTTGGTGCGACACCCCTAAATTATATTTTTTAATTAAAAATGTATGTTAAACTACATAATCATGGAAAATTATACAAATGTGTCTTGCTAACTGTTAATGACAGGTTAGCTACAAACAGCAAGGTCATTAACTGACTCAAAAGGCTGAAACATCCTATGGTGTGACACCTGTACTGTCACACCGGAGGACAAAGATGTCACATGAGGACAAGGTCTCTTTAAAAAGCATTTTAAATAATTCAATAAGATTTGTTCAACTCCTCATTCTTTTTTTTGAACATTTTCAGTGTTCTTAAATGCAATAATTACATTGAATAAAAAATTGTCTGATGTTTTGCAGAAAATGTTTACTGTTATAAAGTGTTTGTATAAGTATAAAATGTGATATTCTTTGTTTTTGAGACAGAAGGAATTGAGGGAGAGAATTGAGTGGGAGGGAGAGGACATGGAAGTATAGAGAGATAGAGAGAAAAAGAACAGGGGTCCACGCAGAAGGGAGGAGATCCTAAGAGAACGACGCAAAGTAAATAGAATCGAAATGATGCCTTAAAACGAGCAGCCATATACTTTAAAAAAATGTGATTTTTAAAAACATGGTTGATGATTTAACAAAATGAAATGTTGTTTCATCTTAAATGAATTACATTAAAAAAAGATTTTGGGGTGTTAAAGTTTCAAAGATATTTGCTCTGTCATTTTGTTGATTTAAAAAAAATTGTTTGTATCAAAATTAAATTCTTTCTTCTTTGACACATTCAAAGTTAAATAAAAATACTTCAATGTAATACCCCTCACTTTCTTTAATGCAATAACTACCATTTCTGTCCTTTAGTGTGACAATGTCCTACGGTGTGACACACATAAAAGAACCACAGATTTGTTTTTATCTCAAAATACCTTAAAAGAACAGTTGGGTATTGCTGTAGGGGAGATATAATCATCACTCATCTTAAAATGATATAATTTTCAGCAGTTTTGAAAGGATGACAGCGAAGTTTGTCTCGTATTTATTGAAAATGTCCGACAAGTCATGGGGAAAAATAATGTTATTCATAATTTCATATTAAATAAATAGCACTATATGAAAATAAGTGTCTAACTATGAAGATACATCTCTCTCATGCTATTTGTATATTATTAAGAGTTTTTTTTCTTAATTTTTACTATTTCACACCAGTACAGTTCAGTAAAAATGTTCAAAAAACAGTGAAAGAATTGATAAAGTTAGTGATCCCATATATTTTCTCAAACATTAGACTTCACACTACATAAATCTATGTATTCTTTCTTTAAAAATGGTGTTTTACAAAAAAATGCTTTTTTTTACTGCCTATATGTCAACTACCCACATTTGCTATTTATCTAACGAGCTAATTATGAATATTTAACCAGATAAATGAAAAGTAACTCATTAGCTACATGCCGTAACTTCATTTTAATACGTCTTTTAATGTTTCATGTGTAAAAACAATTAACTTAGTCGGACTTTGACACCAGAGGGCTCATATAGGCTCAAGCTAACTATTTATTTTATTTATCCTTTATTTTTCCAGGAAGGTCCCATTGAGATTAAATTAAATCTCTTCTTCCAGGGAGTCCTGGCCAGGATGGCCGTACTAAAATTCCACATAAAAAACACGTAAGACAAATTCTAAACATTCAAAGCAAAAACATTAATCATAAATCAACAAATTAATTAAAACAGTGACATGCTTCATTCATTTTACACTGTAATACATTTTTTAACTTATTCAAAGAAGGATTTTTTTCTAATAATCATCAAATCATTCCACAGCCATGGAGCATAATAAGAAAAAGCTGATTTTCCGTGTTCTGAGTGTACCCCAGGTACTTCTAATTTAATCCCATTTGCTGATCTAGTACTATAGTTATTTCTACGTGAGCATAAAAGACTAGTGATGTAAGTTGGAAGCACACCCAGCAATGCCTTTAAAGTATATTCTAACATATGTGATTTCCTTCTTTGATTAAGGGAGGACCAACCTACATAGCTGTACAGAAAACAATGATGAGTACGTGAGCAACCATTAGTTATAAAACGCAGTGCAGCATGATAGACACCATCCAGCCTTTTCAGCAAATATATGAAAGCATGCATATAAATAATATCCATAGTCTAAAATGGGTAAAAAAGTACTCTGTATAATTTTTTTTCTCGCTCCAAAGGAAAAAAAAATGTTTTGCCGAAAAAGAAAACCCAATCTTGGTTTAAGTTTTTTCACCAAGTAATCAATATGAACATCAAAGGCCAACTTCTTGTCCAGGCATATTCCTAAATATTTGTAAGTTGTTACTCTTTCTATATGCAGGTCATCAATAGTAAGGATAGCTGGAGAAGTGGTCTTAGAACGGCTGCGCGTAAAAATAATATACTTAGTTTTGTTTGCATTTAAAACTAATTTCAGTTTTAATAAAGTAAGCTGAAAAGTATAAAAAGAATCCTGAAGAATTTTAATAGCTTGAGACAAAGAGGATGCAGTTGAATAAATAATAGTATCATCGGCATAAAATGTAACTTAGCAGATTTTATACCCTGCCCTAATTCATTAAAAATAAAATAGAAAAAAGAAGTGGTGCCAGTAAAGAACCTTGCGGGACACCCTTCTTAACAGTTAACATGGATGAGGTGTAATTATCTACAGCAACACATTGAGTTCTATCAGATAAATAGTTTTTAAACCAATTTATGGCCGAATTACTGAGACCTATATTTTTAAGCCTTTGTAACAGTAAGGCATGATCCACTAAGTCAAACGCTTTTGTCACGTCGACAAATAAGGCCGCACAGTGCTGTCTCTTATCGAGAGCAGTGATTAAATCATTAGTAACTAGTGTAGTAGCTGTTGTCGTACTGTGGCCCGCTCTAAAACCTGACTGAAATGTGTTTAAAATATTATGACTAACTAGGTATTCCTTCATTTGTTCATTTACCATAGATTCAAAAACTTTTGCTAAAACTGGTAATTTAGGAATCGGGCGATAATTATTCAAATCGGAGGACTAGCCTCCTTTTAGTAATGGCATAACCATAGCTGATTTCCAAGATGGTGGAATTACATTAGTGGATAGACTCAGATTAAAAATCGACACAATAGGTTCAGCAATGATATCTGCAGACACTTTTAGAAAAACTGGTTCAATTTTATCAGGCCCACCTGATTTCTTACAGTCTAAATTTGAGAGTAGTTTATGAACTTGGGTGGGCAATATAGGGGTAAAGGAAAATAAATCTGAATCACTATAGTTAGTCGACTCATCAATTCCCTGTTCATCAATAATCAGCGAATTACTGGTGTCAGTTATCGGACCAGCTGTGATAAAATGATTATTAAACATATTAACAATATTAACCTTGTCTGTAATTAGTCTTTGGTTCACTTTTAAAGCTTTTGGGAGAACAGTAGATTTATTTGATCCTACAAGAGATTTTGTTAATTTCCAAAATTTAGAAGGATTGTTCATGTTATTGTTAATCAGATTAAGATAATACTGACTTTTAGAACTTTTTATCGATTTTGTACACTTATTCCGTAATAATCTATAATGGGACCAGTCCTCATCACTATTTGTTTTCTTTGCTTTGGACCAAGCCACATTTCTTTGCCTAATAAGGTTAAAGACAGATTCATTGAACCAAGGATTATTTTTTCCACTCACCCGAAATCTACGTAAAGGAGTATGTTTATCACAAAGTAGATTTAAAATAGTCCCAAGCATCAACCACATCAGGTATAACTGAAACTAACTGTAAGTCACTATTATACACATTGCGCAAAAAAGCTTTTTAAATTGTCGTTTAAATATAAATCTAGGTGAACTCTTAGGCATCTTAAAATTTCTCACACAGGATATTGCACAATGATCGCTAATATCGTTACAAAAAATTCCTATTGCAGAGAAAACGTGGGGTATGTTAATTGAAACAACATCAATCAAAGATGATTTGCTCATATCCTTTCCATTTAGGCGAGTTGGAGAATTTATCAATTGTTCCAAACACAAGGAATTACAAATGTCTTTAAATGATTCTGATAACTGAGACAACCAGACCCAGTTTAAATCTCCCGTTAAAACTAAATCAAAGTTAGACCAACTGTGCAGCATGCCTGTAAGCAATGAAATTGCCTCACCTGAAGCAGAAGGTGGGCAGTAGCAACCGACCACCATCATATCAGACCCATTAGGTAAAAGTACTTTAATAGCTAAAAGTTCAAAACACTTCGAAATACTAACTGACTGACTACAAATACAATTCATATTTACTTTAGTATAAACTGCAACCCCTCCTCTTTTTTCACTACGATCAGCTCTAAAAACATTATATCCATTAATGTGTACCATATTATCTGTAATTGATTTTTTCAGCCAAGTCTCTGTGAAAATTATGATATCAGCATCAGTCGAATCTGCCCAGATTCGCACTGTATCCATCTTATTTACCAAACTTCTCACATTAAGATGAAAAAAATCGTAAACCATTACTTGATTTCAGTTACTCTGGTGTTTGAAGCTGAGCCAACTCTGGGCCTGGGTTGGGATGAATGTTACCTGAAAGCAGTAGCAAAAGCACAAACCACTTTATCCTCGCAACACCGCAACTCGGACTGCTGTCGCTGCAAATAGATGTAGCATAATGGGTCAGTTTTAATTTCCTCTGACCAAGAGACAGCACAACCTTAGTGGTGAATCTGGTAACCAAACGGACCACCAAGAGCAAGAGGTCAACGAGACAGTTAAATCTCCGGTCCGTTCTGCAGCAGTCTCAGCACATGACGCCCACAGACACAGCCTAGGCGCGTCTTTCCCATCCGACAACAGATGACACGCCATCCACACCAACCTCGAACGGCTCCCCGATCCGCTCCGCAGGTGTCCCAGCACACAGAGCCCACAGACACGGCGCAGGTCTGCGCTCCTCCCGCTCGACAGCAGATGACACGCCGCCCAAACCAACCACTTGCAAGCTCCATACCACGGAACAAAGTAGGCATATCGGCATAAAGGCCCACATTTTTTACAGCATGGGATGGTCTGCAGTTAGTTGATAAAAGTCCAAAAAATAAAAGTAAAACGGAAGTGGTATAAACACACAATAATGAGTGTAGTAAACTTTAGACAAACGAACGCAAACACACTTTCCATCTTGTATTTGGATTTATATGTATAACCTGCGTAGTCTGTGTGTAACGTTGCCTACAAAGTTCCTCAACATTATGATTCAATCGGGACATCAAAAGTTTACTATATACACAAGACAAAATCCAAATAGCACTTACTTTAGGGTTACTTCTTGCGATTTAGTTGTTGTACACCCTTCACGGGTCCGACAAGTAATTATTTCCGATGTGGAACAACGGCGCCCATTGTTTGGTTCCCATGTCATTGGGAGTCGCAGTTAGTCATCTTCTGCCACACCATTTACTGTAGTTCAAGTTATTACTATAACAGTGGGGCTATATGGTATTTAGCCACCGCTGTCATCAACCATTTTAATACCGTATTTTTCTCAGTTACATTACCACATGTATTTTATTGTATCGCCCAATAAAACAAACTGTATACATTTTGTAAGCACGTTTTTAAAAGCAGTTAGTGATAGCACGTGCTTTTTTTCTTGGTTCTAACTGCTTACAGCCAGAGTTGTGGAAACTACTAGGCATGGGCAAATGAAGCACTGAGGCTTTCCCCTGATTGTTTCGGGAAAAGATTCGACGCATCAGGGGTGTCTAAAACAGCGGCATCTTGTGGCAGGTCAAATTTATAGCAGCCATAAACCCGAGTGCGCAGCTCCGATGTTTTATTTATTAAGCACAAATGAAAGCCTGACAATGCTAAATGTTCAGTTTTCTGATAATATAATTCACATATTAATGTGTGGCAACAAATTAAATGTAATAATTATATTACAACAGAGTTGTTTGATGCAAGTAAATGGTGCTCTAATAATTTTTTTGGTTTTTATACTGTTTATATGGTAGAATATATGGTCATGTAATATAGGCTATAGGCTTATATATAAAAAATGTTAGTAAATGAACTTGAACTTCCATAAACCCGTAGAGTAGTGGTCTGGCTTCAAACATTCCGAGACGGAAAGTGAAGCATACTGGAAAGAAAGTGAAGTTTCGTTTTTCATTGATCACGTGTTTCCCTGAAAACAATACGCGCTCCGACACGGAGCTTCATGAGAAATTGCGCTGCGTAGCCTACTCGATACGCGCTTTGAAGCTTCAGTGTAATATGTAACATCACTAGAAACTACAAAGGAAAGGAAAGGAAAGGATAGATAGATAGATAGATAGATAGATAGATAGATAGATAGATAGATAGATAGATAGATAGATAGATAGAAGACAGACAGACATTTCATATGGAATTGATCAAATCGCTGGATGTATATGTTTTGCTATTGCTGTGATCTCATGTGAGTGACAGGTTGTCCCGCCCTCGTGCCAGTAATGACGTCATCAGAGAAGAAAAAAGAATGATGTGCACAGATAAAACATTTATAATAAATACAGCTATATTACATAAAAAATAAGAATTGTCAGTTTTGATTTTATGATGTCTTTAAGCTGGCAACGTATTGCATTGCAACAATTAAAGTAGCCTGCCTGTTTTTCCTAAATAGTTTTTGTGTTGAAAAGGGGATTTAAAACTTTGTACTGATTTTCAGGTAGCTACTACACAAACAAAGTGCACAGACAAAAGAATAGTATGAGACTATTCAGTTTGTTTACGCCTGTTAGTTAGATGACAAATCTTCAGTTTACATAAGTATTATCATGAGATAGGATATCCTGCTTATAATTATGGCTTGATAAACATAGTTTATTTACTCTGTATAATGAAGGACCAATAGTTTAGTTTAAACTGGAAAGTGTTTTTGTCTTAAAGCTATGGAACCCCACACATGACATATGGAAGAAAAAGTTTTTAATTATTTCATTATTTAAAGTATGTGCTCATACACTAACCCCCGGTTTCACAGACAAGGCTTAAGCCTAGTCCTAGACTCAAATGCACGTTTGAGCTGTTTTAACTGAAAGCAACTTGCACTGACATATCTTAAAATATGTCAGTGCCATTGTTTTGTCTCAAGATGCACATCAGTAATGTTTTTTTTGTTTGTTTGTTTTTTGTAAGGCACATTTATAAAAGCTATTTAAATGTCCTAACTGTACTAAGTCCTAATGTCTGTGAAACCAGGCCTTAGTGATTTTCTGTGAAATTTGTCAACTATTACTGCTCAAAATCTGCATACTGTCTCTGACTTTCGACAACTAGTGTTGATTCCTCTTGACTGTAAATTGGAGCAAAAATCTGGGCAAAAGTTGTGTAGTGTATTCCAGCCTTTACCTAAAACAATAAAACAATGAGACCTTTTTTTCCACACGTCATTTGGTGAGCTCTAGTACAGGATGTCAAATGCCGTAGAGGGAGTGGTTGATGGTGGTTTCTAGATGAACAAAAAAAATGAAAAAGGTGTATTTATGGGCGTGCTCCTAGGGTGTGCTCCTTATGGGTGAGCCATAGTCATAGCCACAAACACATTCTTAAAGTAGTTACACAGAGCTAAAAAGGAAAGTCATTTGAGCTTGTTTGTATCTACAGATAAAGGTGAGTGTGTGCATATTGAATATCAAGTTACAATTTTTACATATGTAGGGATGGGATATAAAGTTTAAGATTTTTGTATACTACTGTATATTAAATGTAATTCATAAAAATAATTTACAAAATTACATTTGTGTTTGTTTCTAAATGTATACAACTTGATTTCTTTTCTCATTTTCTGTCTTTGTGTAGGACTGATCGATATCATTTTTCTGCATGCACAAGCTCTGGTTGAACAAACCCAGTGTTCAGACCCTGTAAAACTGACTGTTATTTAAGAGTGATTGATTTGAATTGAATTACTAAACAGAAATAATCCACCATGGCACGTGAACGGGACTACTACACACTCATGTCTGGGCTGCAGGAGCTTGATTTCGAAGGGAAAACAGTGCCCAGTGAGCTTGTACTAATAGGTGAACATGCCTTTCCACTTGCCATGAATCCAAAAGGTCAGGTGCTGATGGCTGCATCTCATTACGGTCAGGGACGTATAGTGGTGTTGGGACATGAGGAATATCTAACACGGTTTCCTGACCTCATAGAGAATGCCCTTATGTGGCTCATGCCATGTACCGGTGATGCCGGCATTGTAGGGATTCAGAGGAGTTTACGTTCAGTAGCTGAAAACTTGAACTACTGCCCTATCAAGACAGAGCTAGGAGACTTTCGGAATGGATTAGCTATATATATCACAGATGCTTACAGTGTCGAGACCTGGGCAAAGGATCTGATTGCTTTCCTCAAAGCTGGAGGTGGTTTGATCATTGCTGGCCAAGCCTGGAGTTGGTCTCATAACCATCCACAAGAAAACACTATAAGGAACTTCCCAGGAAACAAAGTCAGCAGTGTTGCAGGAATTTACTTCTTTGAACACCCAGGAGAAGTTGGCAAGTTCCCTGTTCCAAGAAATATCCCTTCTAATTGGCTTTCTGTATCGTAAGTTCAGCATATATTTAAGCATTTTACCCATTCTTTAACAAACCACGCATTTCACCATCTGTTTTAATTGTCTTTTTCAGAATAGGCAAAGACTTCAAAGATGATCTAGAGTTCCTGCTACAAGGTGTGTCCGAGTTTGACACCCAAGGAGGGGCTATAGCATCTGAGGTGATGGTGCACGGACCATTAGCATTTCCCATTGCGGTCACTCCGGCTGGAAAAGCATTCATTGCTGGTGCCTATTATGGACAAGGTCGAGTAATTCTGGTATCCCATGAAGGCTACCTGAGCCAGGACTCTCTGTCCACATTCATGATCAATGCTATCAAGTGGCTTGATGAGGGTCGGAAGGGTGTTATTGGGATCCTACCTAGTCTCGCAGCAGCCAAAGCAGTACTGAGCAAATCAGGTTTAGATTGCCAGTTGACTGGCTTGAGAGAAGATCTAAGCGTCTATGTCTGCACTTCCTACAGTGATGCCCAGTGTGCAGAGATCCAAGAATTTGTTGCTGAAGGTGGAGGTCTTCTGATTGGGGGTCATGCCTGGTATTGGGCCCAGACCCACTGTGGCTGCAATGTGATGACCGAATACCCAGGAAATCACATTCTTAACAGGATGGGATTGTGTCTCTTAGGCAACACCTTGGGTGGAGGGTTATATAAAGCCCCAGAAATAGAGCATAGTTGTAGAGAGGGGTACCACTTTCGTAACATGCTGCAGCGGTTTGCTGAACATGTAAGCCTGGGGCAAGAACTAACTGATCATGAACAGGGCTGCTTGAAGCAACTGGGCAGCGACTGTGCCAGTTACCTTCGTATGCGTTCTCACGACAGTTCCGCCTACACTTCAGTGGTAGCACTTCTTAGTGACATAGTGAAGGAGGTAGGCGTTCCACAGGTGTGCAGTACATGTCCTGTTGAATGTGCCAAAGACCACCTGATGCTCCACGTTGGGACTGAGGTATACAAAGTGTCGCCTAATCCTGATGCCCTTCTTCCATACATCATCAAGGACAGACCCAACATGCCCACTGTGTCTGATGCAAGAGTTCGGATCAGTGCAAACACTGCGGGTATGAACGGTTTCTTGCCAAATGTAGGAGGAAAGTGTTATTTCTTTTTTTTACCATTTTGAGCACTATAAAATTACTTGTTTCAGGTTGTGAAGAATGGATAAGCACAGGCTTATATATTTCTCCTGGTATGAAGACGTACATAGCAGTACCTCCTGAGATCGTTGGGAAAAATTGGCAGGTAATCAATAAAGTCTATACATTACATGTTTCCAATCAAGGAATAGTGCTGTATGTAATATACTTGTCATTCTAGATACAACGTTATTGCTCATAGGGCTTGAAGAGCATGTTATTAACATGAGGAGATACTCTATGTAGGTGCAGCTTGGTTGCCAGACAGATAACATTGGTGGAGCAAACATCCTGAAACGGGCTCCTGTGGTCCATGAGCGATTCCCCTTGGACACAGAAATGGTCCAGGTCTGGAATCTGTGGGGAGGGCTCATCTACATAATAGCACCCCCCCAGAGCAAAGTGGATGGGGTGGAATTTGTCGTGCAGGTCTCAGTACAGGCTCCATACTTCAAATCTGGTAAGAATTCCGAATTAATATTCAGTGAGCATCACAGTAATGTTTCTATTCAGAACATTTAAAGGTATATGGTAAAACTTGTTTTTGTCCCTCAGGGGAGACAAGTGTAGCTGACTGGGTGAGCAGGATCCGTTCAGCACCTGCCCCCTGGGCAGAACTTGAGTTTGAGAATATCATCATCACATTAGAATCAGACTTTATAAGGAATCTGGACCGCCCTGATGAGGTGGCTGCACTCTGGGATACCATAATGAGAAGCATAACTGATCTGGCAGCAAGGCCTGCCAAGTTGCCCCGCAAAGAGCGGTTTGTTGCAGATGTTCAGATCTCTCACGGTCAGTGGTACTATTGCTGGGATAAAGAACCATCACTATTACAACAGAATCATGCCATTATTATTAATTATATTCTCGTAATCCTGACAATAATGCAGTTCCTCCTTTTCCCCCCTCAGGTTTCATGCATGCTGGATATCCCATCATGATGCACTCCAGCTCTGCCCCAGAACTAATAAACATAGAGCACGCCTATAAAAGTGGTCTTTGGGGACCCATTCACGAGTTGGGTCATAACCAGCAGCGTGGAGTTTGGGAGTTCCCTCCACACACCACTGAGTGCACCTGCAACCTGTGGTCAGTGTATGTACATGAGGAAGTGCTGCGATTGAATAGAGCTAATGCTCATCCAGCCATGACTCTAGAAAACCGTCAGGCTCGAGCCAAGATGTATCACAATGGCGGTAAGGATTTAAAAACCTGGAGTATGTGGACAGCACTCGAGACTTACATGCAGGTAAGTCAGACTGACTGAAAACGTGTTTTAAAAAGTTGTTTGATAATGTACATTTCTGGTGTACATCATGTTGTACATCACCATTGCCAGTATTGTAATTTTTGTAGGAGTGTTTAAAATAATGGATTATTTGTGAGCCCTGGAAGTAATAATTTACTCTTTTGTTTTTTCAAAGTTAATTTTTTTAAAGAAATTTGTCATTTAAAAAACTAAACAATAAAATATTATGCGAAAAATGTAATTGTATTTGTGTAAGTAATTATTATAAAAATATAATTATATAGATATAAAAATATATATTTATACCCATTTTTGTGTAATCTTCCATCATCTTTCTATTTTTTTTTTTTTTTTTTTTTTTCAAGCTTCAGGAAAAATTTGGCTGGGATGCTTTTAAGAAAGTTTTTACTGCCTACCATACTATGAATGGAGTGCCAAATGACAATGCAGGCAAGATGAATCTATATGCTGAGACCTTCTCCAAGGTGGTCAACCTGAATTTGTCCACCTTCTTCAAAGCGTGGGGTTGGCCCATCCAGCCCAGCACAGAAGAGAAGATCTCTCATCTCCCTGAGTGGAGTGACCATCCTATGGGCCAGTACGCATAAGGACGTCTCAAATAGCATTTAAAATTTACAGAGACCGTTTTAATGTAATTGAGGGGTAAGATTAAGTGTAAAGGATATGCTTACCTTGAGTTTCATGGGCATTGTTATATTCATGCTTCTTATTTTAATTAATAAGTGTGTAGATAAGAAATGGATTCATATCAATGTGAGGCATATAAACTTATAAATATCATTTGAAATATTCTGAATATTCTTCATTTTAATCAAATGTGGTTATAGGCTAAGTGGGCTGAGGTTAAGTAACCTGAACATGCATGGTAAAAACACAACATATACATACATGTATGTACTACAATTAAAAGACTATCAGTATGGCAATGGAATTTTGTATTGGTGTATTTCCCTTTCTTATCCAAGAGAATAAATCATATATATTAAAGACACTGAGTGCTGCGTAATGTTGATTTAATTTGAAAATACAGAATTAAGCCTTATTGCTAAAGTTTATTTGAATGTGTTAATCTAAGCTCTGCATTGGCCGCTGAACAGCTCATCCACTGGTGCATCAGAGAATTGCTGAAGGAAGTTGACCATCTCATCTAGGCTGCGTTCCACAACAACATTCAACTCTGTGTTGAGGGCAGTCGCAGCGCCGCTTAGGATGGGGCGGCCATTTTGATCGACGCAGCAGTACGCGTTCCAGATGTACTCTGGGATGTTCACCCTTTTGACATTGTTTTTGATGATCCAGTTGTTAGAAGAAGGGATGGCACCAACCAGCACATAAGCCTGATGACAGTTTGCATTAAACAAGCTGGTCAGTTTAGACTCATGTTTGTTCCAAGCGTTCTGGTTCAGCGTTGGGTTTTGAGGCACCACATTGGTCAGGGTAAAGGTGGCATTACGACTTGGAACTAGCAGGTTATGATAAAAGAGAGAAAAGAAAGAAAAAATTAAAAAAGAAATTCATTCACTTTTGTGGTGATTTTAGGATGTTTTCCTTCAGGAAAACCATTATATGTATGTATATTATGTATACTAAGTGTCCACAAGAGTAATGTCAACTGATCTATCTGAAACTATGCAGTGTTTCCCATTAATTATCTAGACTGTTGTGGCCGCCATAGTCTAATCTGCCCTGCTGGGTGTAACTAGTTACTAAGTAATTAGTTACTGTAATTTAATTACTTTTCCCTTGAAAAAGTAAAGTAAGGGATTACTCTTATTTCTTCTGTAATTTAATTACAGTTACTTCTTATGTAATTTAACTAAATACTGTGTATAGACTGTAGAACAATTATATATAATACAATAGTGGAATTTACGTCAAAATTTAGTCTAACTTTAAAATGCATGTTTTTATGTATCCTTTTCACATTTCACATTTGTATGGAAGCCCGTTTCTATGGAAGCCCGTTCACGCCACATAAGGAAAAAAAATCGAGCATAAAAAAAATCGAAATTATGACTTACTAAATCGAATTATGACATAAAAAGTCGAAAATTATGACATAGAACTATGTCGAAATTATGAGATTAAAAAAATCGAAATTACGACTTTAAAAATCGAAATTATGATATAACTAAATCGAAATTATGATTTACTGCTCATTGATCTGCCGCGACCCTACACAGGATGAGTTGCATACGCATTAATGAGTATTTTAACTGTGGTTTTAGCTGCTAATGATGAAATTATTGCCTTATTATCTGAACGGCATTAATATCTCTGAGCAAACGCGCTCATGAGAGGATTTTCATTGAACATATTCTGATGTGTTATTATGGAAATATGATCCAGAGCACCGCCACCATCAGAATATGCTGTAATTCACGATTTCTTTAGAGAACGAGTGTGTCCAGTAATGACACGTCCAGTATGATCTGTCGGTACATACAGTCACCTGAGGGTGGCGCTGTTCTGGGATCATATTTCCATAATAACACATCACATGGTGCAATGCAAGATTTCCCTAGAGAATTAATTGTATTGCCCTCCACGTGCTCGGTTTTGATAATATTTGAAATAATAAATTAATTGATGTATATTTAATCTGTTACAAATTCTAATAAAGTAATATAACTGCATATCATTAAATTTCAGCTGCAAACATTATCTAATGTCATCTTTCTCTGTGCTACAGGATCTGAGGGTGGCGCTGTTCTGGGCTCATATTTCATTAATAACGCATCAGAATATGTTGTAATGCAGGATTTCGTTTGAGAATTAATAGAGTAAGGCATGGATCTTAAATACAAAGAGGTATACTCTGGTTAAATTTGTCACGTTTATTGAAACATATAAGATCATTTTTTACAGGAGTATTACTGTTTAATGAAAACTGCTCGATCACAACCTCATATTTCTGTTGCAACTGTTCGGCAGCAGAATTTACTGTTTCCCTCCCAGGTGAAAAAGTCGTACTATTAAATATATTAAAAATATACTTAAAATTCAAGTAGTATGTTTATAATACATTTGTATTCCCAACATGCTTATTTGAAGTGCATTAAAAATATATTGAATTGCATTTTAATATATTTCTAAAAAGTATACTATAATACTTTGGTAATAAATATATGCTTAATTACACTTTTAAGAAATATGCTAAACACAAGCATACTTTTAATATATTTCTAAAAAGTATACTAGAAATACTTTGGTAATAAATATATGCTTAATTACACTTTTAAGAAATATGCTAAACACAAGCATACTTTTAATATATTTCTAAAAAGTATACTAGAAGTACTTTGGTAATAAAAATATGCTTAATTATACTTTTAAGAAATAAGCTAAACTAAATAAGCTAAGCTAAAGTGTACTTTGTGAAGTTTTAGTGTATTTATATATGCAATATATAATATAATATATAATGCAATATATTTTAAATATTTATGTATTTATCATTTTAATATTTTCAAAAGTAAGATATTTTGAAAAAACATGTAAACTTATAATGTACTATAAACATTTGTCAACTATTATTTAGCATTACAATATGCATACTTACAATTAATATGTCCATTACATGATACATTTGTAATAGGCTACTACTGAAATTCCAACATCATATTATTTGAAATGCATCATAAATCATTTTTCCAAAAATGCTTAAAAATCCAAGTAGCGCTCGTTACTTGTTTAAATTCAAACAACATACGTGACACACGTGACTAAACCTGATTGGTTCCAGCGTTGAACGGCTCTGATTGGTTCTTATGATAATGAGCTCGTACCTCAGAGCATCCGTTTATCAGTTATGCTGTGCGTGCGTTTGTTGTTTGAATACGATTAGAAGTCTAAATTTAAACTGTAAATTATATAGAGCGATTGTGTCTCTTTAGAGGACTTGGAGGAAACCACGCGATTCATATGGATGACTTTGGCAATGTTTTTTTTTTTTTTTTTTGCGATGAGCTTTTTGAAACGTGAATAGTTTTGGTGAGTCGTCCTTCATCGGAGGGTTATAAAACCCTGCATTATTTTGTGACTCCAGGTAAGATTTGTATTTAATTAACGTTACTTTCTGTGCCAGTTGTATTTTTGACACAAAGTGTAACAGCACTTCTTTTTCGTTTTCAGCTACATTTAATTTGACCAATCAGAGCCAAGCTTTTCAAATCTACATTAAATCGAAGCAGACGTGAAGAGATGAAGATACTGCCCGTAGAAGTTACTGGTAAGTTTTAGTTGCTGTTTGCATAAATAAATAGCTCAATGTTCAGTTTTTTCCTAGGTGGATAGGGCTGCTATGCATTTGCTAGCTAACAGTGGAATACTGACGTTAACCGCTGTAACGTGATACTGACAGCAGCTAGATATCTAGCAACTTAAGCACTGGGTATATAGTCATATATAAAGTCCCTTTCTCAAGACTTTGATGAATCTGTTTAAAATCTGTGTGGTGACATTTGTCTGTCTTAAACCAACTATAAAACATTGTCCAATGCATCGGCAGAAAACATAATTAGTCATTTTAACATATACAACATTACATTAACATTCTTTTTATTTGCAAAATGAAGTTGCGTATTTATTTCTGTTTTCCTGAAAAATTTGTCTTCATTGTAATGAGGTAAATGATCTTTGAAACCATGATATGAACATGAATTTACTTAGTCTTGAGCTGACCAGCCAACTATGGAAACGTTAGTGTTTGTTGATTTGGTGTTTATATTTGTTCAAGCTTAACCTGCCTTTTTGTTTATTTTCTAATATATATTTATAATTACAGATAAGTACAAAGATTAAATTGTAAAAAGGGATGCTTATAAGAGAGTGTACGGTTATATTACTCAACAAGTACATTGTACTCAGCGTCATTCTTAAAAAGAAAACAAATCATTGATCATCATTTGTCTGCCTGCTTTTTGTTTTTTATATTTTTTGTGAAATATGAATTAATTTGTTTTTTGTATTTCCCTTCAGATCAGCTGCTATTGAAGACAGAGTGCAGAGACAAGCAAAGAAGAGAGTAGTAAGTATGTTTTAATGTCATATCACCTCTGTTGTAGAGATTTTGAACTTGGCCTAATCCTTTGAGTCATTCATGTAAAAATCTGTCTGTTATTTAATTGTTTTTGTTTTTTGGTAAAGCCGCAGGTCACTTGTCATAGTCATCCTGGCATACGCCATTTTGCACAACTTCTAATTTCCCTAAATCTCTGCAACAGAGGTGAAGAGTGCATGTTATCATGACCACAATAGACACATTCATGGGAAATATAGGTTAAAATAAACCACAATAAAGTGGTGCAGGTATGATGTCACTTTGTAGGCCAGTCGGCAGTTAGCATCACACTGGTTCCCTCAAGAAAAACCCAATAGGATTTTCCCATAGACTTTTGGATTATCGCAAAAAACAAGCTCTGTGATCAACATAAGTTTATGATACTTGCACGTTTTGTCCATCAAGATAATTATCACAGATGAACACAACTTTTATTCATTTTGAAGTCTAAATGCAGTCGCCAGAAGAAAAAGCTAAAGGTAGGCTATGAACGGACTACACCACGGTCCCACAAATTCAACGTCACCATCACTAAGCTTCCGACAACTCTTTCAGTTTTTATCTCAAAACATTTTCCCAGAAAGTTTGAGTTAGAATAGTTTATAAGAGCACAATTATGAGCATAATGAGGCAGTAAAAGCGGATTGAGCGTACCTGTTCGGCATGATGACGTTTAATCTCCTCGACAGCCTCTGTAGTCCCATTTAGCCACATGTTAGCAACTGTCTCTTACTAGACATGTAACAGCTTCAAAAAAATCACGAGTGGGGTAATACTGATGTATTTTATGTCATAGAATGAAACGTGAAAGTGTCTTGAGCTTATGTTCACCACAGACCTTATTTCAGCCATTTAACCAAAATCCCATTCAAAAAACCCATTGACTTCGGGACGAGGGAACCGGAAGTGCTAAAATGCTAACTCGCTTCCGTGTTTTGGCCTACAAAGTGATGTCATACCTGCACCACTCTATTATCGACATACAACATATCCTGAAATACACAGGTTGCGTTATTGCTTCAAATAACAATATCAGTGATTAGTCTGCTCACTGTAAGTGGTGTTGTTGGTCTTCTTCTAATCTTATGTTCATTGTAACTCAGAGTGCTGTATAGTGACGACAGACAAGAGGATAAAAATGGACATGTCAAGCTTGATGAAGATAGTCAAAGCTTTGAAAGGCAAACTGAGAAGTCAACGGAATTGTAATGCATATCTATGCAAATTATAATACATATATTCAAACATGGATGCAAAACTGTTAATCATTGGTTAATTTTGCCACATCATCAAGCAATGCAAGTCGTACTCAAAGAAGTGACCGTCCGCTTGAAGATGGCTTGTTTGTAAAATAAAAATGCATTATTCACTTCTTCACTCCCAGGTGAAAAATACATACTATTAAATGTATTAAAAATGTACTTGTATGTTTTTAGTACAATACAAATATAATATAAACATACTACTTGAATTTCTAGTGCATTTTTAATACATTTAATAGTACGTCCTTTTCACCTGGGCTTTGTTTTCCAGTAACCTTTATTCAATGATGTCATATTCATAGTGTGCTTTTCAGTAATACGGATATAACTGAAATGTTCTACAAGTGGATGAAAATAGCTCTGCCATAGCATTTCACTGATCTTTTTTATTTATTATAATGTATTTGTCAATAGGTTATGTATGCTGCTGTACTTTTTTAATGTACACTAGGAATTTATTTTGTAATGTACACAATTATATAGTAAAGTTTTCTGGATTTCAAAGTGTGTACGTGTCTTATATTTAATGATTTTGCACTTTTTATACCATTTTAAATACTGAAAAAAAAACAGCTTTATAATGAACTAGTAGTGTAGTACTAATGCATTTCTAATTAACTGAAATGCTATTAAAATGTACTTGAAACACACAAATTTATTAAAAATATATTTTAAATGAATTTTAAAGAAATACATTTAAATTGCACTAAATATACTTAAAGTTGTTCCATTTTAGCACAATTTAATATATTAAAATATATTGCAAATAGCTTAAAATTGATCTTAAGCATATCTTAAAATGCATTTACTATAAAGTTGTTTCAAAATAATACATTTAATATGCATTTAGTATAGTATAATTTAAATATATTAAGTATGTCCAAAAAGCACAATTTAAATATATTTCCTTTTCACCTGGGCTGTCAGTTACAACACCATTCAACCAACGTGTGTGTGTGTGTGTGTGTGTGTGTGTGTGTGTGTGTGTGTGTGTGTGTGTGTGTGTGTGTGTGTGTGCATCAATATGACCATGAGATTGAGGTTTGAACTGAAGTTGTAACAGATTAAATATATATATATATATATATATATATATATATATATACACATCAATTAATTTATTTCATATATTATCAAAACCAAGCACATGGAGGGCAATACAATTCATTCTCTAGGGAAATCTTGCATATGATGTGTTATTGTGGAAATATGATCGCAGAACAGCGCCACCCTCAGGTGACTGTATGTACCGACAGATCATACTGGACGTGTCATTACTGGACACACTCGTTCTCTAGGGAAATCGTGAATTACAGCATATTCTGATGGTGGCGGTGCTCTGGATCATATTTCCATAATAACACATCAGAATATGTTCAATGAAAATCCTCTTATGAGCGCGTTCGCTCAGAGATATTAATGCCGTTCAGATAATAAGGCAATAATTTCATCATTAGCAGCTAAAACCACAGTTAAAATACTCATTAATGCGTGCGCAACTCATCCTGTGTAGGGTCGCGGCAGATCAATGAGCAGTAAATCATAATTTCGATTTAGTTATGTCATAATTTCGACTTTTTATGTCATAATTATTACTTAAGTATGTCATAATTGCGATTTTTTTTATGCGTGATTTTTTTTCTTATGTGGCGGAAATGGGCTTCCATAGTTATAGGATTTAGAAAGTAATTAGTAATAAGTAATTAAATACTTTTTTGGAGTTACTTACCCAACACTGGTCCTGCCATAGTTTAGTAATGAACCGAAAATTGTTTTCCGCCAAAATTGGTTTCCGTTAAAATTAAAGCTCAAGGGTTTTTCTCTTGCAAGTGTAGAAATTAGAACAAAATTATTATAATTTCCATACTGTAGCATAAAGTAAAATAATATTTTCATTTATTTTACAGTGCATTTGTTTTACAATATGGCTGTCATTATTATTTATTATTATTATTATTATTATTATTATCATTACATTCTAATTGTTTGGCTTCCTAACACACTAGTGTGAATGTAATGTAGAGTGAGACACTATATCGCAACTAAAAAAAGTTAAATACCCCTAAAAATGTTGAGTCCCCTTCAGTTCAGGTACAAGTCAATTTACCAACTGTTTTCTTTGTTAAATTTGCACACGTAACAAGGGTAACTTAGAGCTCTTAATATTCAACTTTCAAAGTGCACCAGATTGATGAATTTAACTTTAAAATGTACACATTTTTTGCAGAGGGATCAAGGTCCACCCACCACAGTCTCACAAAATCCTGTGGGAAACACTGCTATGGCCTCAGTCCCTAAAAAGGTCAACAGGAGGGAAGGCTAATTCTTCATTAATGGTTATACCTGCATGATGTCCGTTGGGATTTAGGTGACCACGGTCAAATCCCGAGTTTGTGTAGTCTTCATTTAAAGCCTGTTTCTCTCCCAGATAGATGTCCGGGTTCTGCTGTGACAGCTTATACCCATCTTCCATTTCACTGGACCATGTGGGATTCACCAACTAGTAAAATATAATCGTTTTGATGGCTTAATCCAGAGATGTCAAAATGACAGTAATATATTTAAAAGTTATTTAAACTAAATTGGAATTATATGCCTTTTTTTACTTCAGTAAATATTTCTCAGGGTAATATTTTATTATAATATTTTATTTTGTTTTATAAATTTGTTTAGTAAAATAAAAAACTTAATAACTAAAAAAGATAAACATATTTTGGCCAACAGACATTGTAATTAATACATTATAGTACAGTATTTTTTTTTTAAATAAAAAAAAAACATGTGATCTGACATTTATGAAAACAAAGTAACCCAAGTTAAAATAGAAAAGTAGAAATATAAATATAAGGTTGTTTTTATTCATAATTTTAATTTCTTGTTTTATTAAAGTGAGAAACAAAATGCAAAAACCAAACACAACAATAATCAACACTTTCTGAAGGCACTACATTAATAGATGGAACTCACCTGTGGCTCTACAAACCAGCGTTTCTCTCTGCCTCCACCATTACTTGCCTGAAAGATGTATGCAGAATAGACAGCTGTGCGGTAGTATGTGTCGTACAGTGTGGCGAAGTGATATGTGTTTAGAAAGCGCTGACATAAACGGACAGCATTCGGCTGGGAAGCTCCCAACTCTGGAACTTTATCCTTGTAGAAGAACTTGATGCAGTCAGGTGAATCCCAGAAGTTAGCCACAACATGTCCATCTGCTGGACCCAAGAACATGCCAGTGAGGACACACAGAATGAAAGAAACCTCCATAATGCAACAGGCTAAATACAGCTGACACGTCTTAGAGCTCTCCTTTATCACTCCTCTCTGTGTTCACTCCCCATGACTGTTAGCATTACAGATAAGTAAGATTACATAGTAGATCCAAATTTAGCAACATTTGGAGCAGTTGATAACATAATTAAATTAAGGGTTAAATTTAGCACATAAAAGGCATAGTTCACCCAAAAATTAAAATTATGTCATTTACTCACTTTTATGTCGTTCCAAACCCGTAAGACTTTCGCTCGTCTTCGAAACACAAATGAAGATATTTTAATGAGTTCTGAACTGGCATAAACTACCACTTTGATGCTTAAAAAGTTCATCAATTATCGTAAAACTAATCCATATGAATTGAGCGGTTTAGTCCAAATTTTCTTGAAGAAACACGATCGCTTTATATGATTAAAAGATTTAATTTAGGCTTTTATTCACATATAAACATTCATCAATGTACAATGTAATGGAGGCCAGCTAGTAGTTGTTGTGCGAGTAAACCTCACTCCTCTCATCTCAAGAGACGCTCTAGCGACTGACGCTAGAGGTTGTAGCCTTTAGCCTCCTTGTTGGAGTGCCCGACTCTCATGCCGGCGGACCTGAGTCCGAGTCCCGCTTGGAGCGGGCGGTTCGAACAGGAGGGGTTACACACATCAGTTATGGTAAATAGAAGCTCAAGTATGTCCGCTTGACGTGTGAGAACCAATGAGGTTCATTCTCGTGTTACGCAGCACGTTTGAGCTTCGGCAAGAACCAATGAGGTTCATTCTCGTGTTACGCAGCACGTTTGAGCTTCGGCAAGAACCAATGAGGTTCATTCTCGTGTTACACAGCACGTTTGAGCTTCGGCAAGAACCAATGAGGTTCATTCTCGTGTTACGCAGCACGTTTGAGCTTCCTCAAGAACCAATGAGGTTCATTCTCGTGTTACGCAGCACGTTTGAGCTTCAGCAAGAACCAGTGAGGTTCATTCTCGTGTTTTGCAGCACTTTTGAGCTTCCGCAAGAACCAATGAGGTTCATTCTCGTGTTACGCAGCATGTTTGAGCTTCAGCAAGAACCAATGAGGTTCAATCTCGTGTTACGCAGCACGTCTGAGCTTCCTCAAGAACCAATGAGGTTCATTCTCATGTTACGCAGCACGTTTGAGCTTCCTCAAGAACCAATGAGGTTCAATCTCGTGTTACGCAGCACGTCTGAGCTTCAGCAACAACCAATGAGGTTCATTCTCATGTTACGCAGCACGTCTGAGCTTCCGCAAGAACCAATGAGGTTCATTCTCGTGTTATGCAGCACTTTTGAGCTTCTGCAAGAACCAATGAGGTTCATTCTCGTGTTATGCAGCACGTCTGAGCTTCAGCAACAACCAATGAGGTTCATTCTCATGTTACGCAGCACGTCTGAGCTTCCGCAAGAACCATTGAGGTTCATTCTCGTGTTTTGCAGCACTTTTGAGCTTCTGCAAGAACCAATGAGGTTCATTCTCGTGTTATGCAGCACGTCTGAGCTTCCGCAAGAACCAATGAGGTTCATTCTCGTGTTACGCAGCATGTTTGAGCTTCAGCAAGAACCAATGAGGTTCAATCTCGTGTTACGCAGCACGTCTGAGCTTCCTCAAGAACCAATGAGGTTAATTCTCATGTTACGCAGCACGTTTGAGCTTCCTCAAGAACCAATGAGGTTCAATCTCGTGTTACGCAGCACGTCTGAGCTTCAGCAACAACCAATGAGGTTCATTCTCATGTTACGCAGCACGTCTGAGCTTCCGCAAGAACCATTGAGGTTCATTCTCGTGTTTTGCAGCACTTTTGAGCTTCTGCAAGAACCAATGAGGTTAATTCTCATGTTACGCAGCACGTTTGAGCTTCCTCAAGAACCAATGAGGTTCAATCTCGTGTTACGCAGCACGTCTGAGCTTCAGCAACAACCAATGAGGTTCATTCTCATGTTACGCAGCACGTCTGAGCTTCCGCAAGAACCAATGAGGTTCATTCTCGTGTTATGCAGCACTTTTGAGCTTCCTCAAGAGCCAATGAGGTTTGTCCTTATACGCATCAAGCAAGTACAGTTGAGCTTCAGTTTATGTTTCGCTGTTCAATGTTTATATGTGAATAAAAGCCTAAATTCAATCTGTTCATCATATAAAGTGATTGAGTCTCTTCAGAAAATATGGATGAAACTGCTCATGCCATCACTAAGCTTCCGACAACTCTTTCAGTTTTTATCTCAAAACATTTTCCCAGAAAGTTTGAGTTAGAATAGTTTATAAGAGCACAATTATGAGCATAATGAGGCAGTAAAAGCGGACTGAGCGTACCTGTTCGGCATGATGACGTTTAATCTCCTCGACAGCCTCTGTAGTCCCATTTAGCCACATGTTAGCAACTGTCTCTTACTAGACATGTAACAGCTTCAAAAAAATCACGAGTGGGGTAATACTGATGTATTTTATGTCATAGAATGAAACGTGAAAGTGTCTTGAGCTTATGTTCACCACAGACCTTATTTCAGCCATTTAACCAAAATCCCATTCAAAAAACCCATTGACTTCGGGACGAGGGAACCGGAAGTGCTAAAATGCTAACTCGCTTCCGTGTTTTGGCCTACAAAGTGATGTCATACCTGCACCACTCTATTATCGACATACAACATATCCTGAAATACACAGGTTGCGTTATTGCTTCAAATAACAATATCAGTGATTAGTCTGCTCACTGTAAGTGGTGTTGTTGGTCTTCTTCTAATCTTATGTTCATTGTAACTCAGAGTGCTGTATAGTGACGACAGACAAGAGGATAAAAATGGACATGTCAAGCTTGATGAAGATAGTCAAAGCTTTGAAAGGCAAACTGAGAAGTCAACGGAATTGTAATGCATATCTATGCAAATTATAATACATATATTCAAACATGGATGCAAAACTGTTAATCATTGGTTAATTTTATATAAAGAGTTTTTCCCTTTCACAGATCCTGTGATAAAGAAGTCTTCAAATATTACAGTGTCTGAATCGCAAGCCCTCAGTTGCAGAAAATGCAAGTCGTACTCAAAGAAGTGACCGTCCGCTTGAAGATGATGTGGCATTTAAACTCTTCTGTTTCTTTGTTTGGTTCAGCCTTTTGCAGGCTTGTTTGTAAAATAAAAATGCATTATTCACTTCTTCACTCCCAGGTGAAAAATACATACTATTAAATGTATTAAAAATGTACTTGTATGTTTTTAGTACAATACAAATATAATATAAACATACTACTTGAATTTCTAGTGCATTTTTAATACATTTAATAGTACGTCCTTTTCACCTGGGCTTTGTTTTCCAGTAACCTTTATTCAATGATGTCATATTCATAGTGTGCTTTTCAGTAATACGGATATAACTGAAATGTTCTACAAGTGGATGAAAATAGCTCTGCCATAGCATTTCACTGATCTTTTTTATTTATTATAATGTATTTGTCAATAGGTTATGTATGCTGCTGTACTTTTTTAATGTACACTAGGAATTTATTTTGTAATGTACACAATTATATAGTAAAGTTTTCTGGATTTCAAAGTGTGTACGTGTCTTATATTTAATGATTTTGCACTTTTTATACCATTTTAAGTACTGAAAAAAAAAACAGCTTTATAATGAACTAGTAGTGTAGTACTAATGCATTTCTAATTAACTGAGCTTCAGCAAGAACCAGTGAGGTTCATTCTCGTGTTTTGCAGCACTTTTGAGCTTCGGCAAGAACCAATGAGGTTAATTCTCATGTTACGCAGCACGTTTGAGCTTCCTCAAGAACCAATGAGGTTCAATCTCGTGTTACGCAGCACGTCTGAGCTTCAGCAACAACCAATGAGGTTCATTCTCATGTTACGCAGCACGTCTGAGCTTCCGCAAGAACCATTGAGGTTCATTCTCGTGTTTTGCAGCACTTTTGAGCTTCCTCAAGAGCCAATGAGGTTTGTCCTTATACGCATCAAGCAAGTACAGTTGAGCTTCAGTTTATGTTTCACTGTTCAATGTTTATATGTGAATAAAAGCCTAAATTCAATCTGTTCATCATATAAAGTGATTGAGTCTCTTCAGAAAATATGGATGAAACTGCTCATGCCATCACTAAGCTTCCGACAACTCTTTCAGTTTTTATCTCAAAACATTTTCCCAGAAAGTTTGAGTTAGAATAGTTTATAAGAGCACAATTATGAGCATAATGAGGCAGTAAAAGCGGACTGAGCGTACCTGTTCGGCATGATGACGTTTAATCTCCTCGACAGCCTCTGTAGTCCCATTTAGCCACATGTTAGCAACTGTCTCTTACTAGACACGTAACAGCTTCAAAAAAATCACGAGTGGGGTAATACTGATGTATTTTATGTCATAGAATGAAACGTGAAAGTGTCTTGAGCTTATGTTCACCACAGACCTTATTTCAGCCATTTAACCAAAATCCCATTCAAGAAACCCATTGACTTCGGGACGAGGGAACCGGAAGTGCTAAAATGCTAACTCGCTTCTGTGTTTTGGCCTACAAAGTGATGTCATACCTGCACCACTCTATTATCGACATACAACATATCCTGAAATACACAGGTTGCGTTATTGCTTCAAATAACAATATCAGTGATTAGTCTGCTCACTGTAAGTGGTGTTGTTGGTCTTCTTCTAATCTTATGTTCATTGTAACTCAGAGTGCTGTATAGTGACGACAGACAAGAGGATAAAAATGGACATGTCAAGCTTGATGAAGATAGTCAAAGCTTTGAAAGGCAAACTGAGAAGTCAACGGAATTGTAATGCATATCTATGCAAATTATAATACATATATTCAAACATGGATGCAAAACTGTTAATCATTGGTTAATTTTATATAAAGAGTTTTTCCCTTTCACAGATCCTGTGATAAAGAAGTCTTCAAATATTACAGTGTCTGAATCGCAAGCCCTCAGTTGCAGAAAATGCAAGTCGTACTCAAAGAAGTGACCGTCCGCTTGAAGATGATGTGGCATTTAAACTCTTCTGTTTCTTTGTTTGGTTCAGCCTTTTGCAGGCTTGTTTGTAAAATAAAAATGCATTATTCACTTCTTCACTCCCAGGTGAAAAATACATACTATTAAATGTATTAAAAATGTACTTGTATGTTTTTAGTACAATACAAATATAATATAAACATACTACTTGAATTTCTAGTGCATTTTTAATACATTTAATAGTACGTCCTTTTCACCTGGGCTTTGTTTTCCAGTAACCTTTATTCAATGATGTCATATTCATAGTGTGCTTTTCAGTAATACGGATATAACTGAAATGTTCTACAAGTGGATGAAAATAGCTCTGCCATAGCATTTCACTGATCTTTTTTATTTATATAGTAAAGTTTTCTGGATTTCAAAGTGTGTACGTGTCTTATATTTAATGATTTTGCACTTTTTATACCATTTTAAATACTGAAAAAAAAAACAGCTTTATAATGAACTAGTAGTGTAGTACTAATGCATTTCTAATTAACTGAGCTTCAGCAAGAACCAATGAGGTTCATTCTCGTGTTTTGCAGCACTTTTGAGCTTCCGCAAGAACCAATGAGGTTCATTCTCGTGTTACGCAGCATGTTTGAGCTTCAGCAAGAACCAATGAGGTTCAATCTCGTGTTTACGCAGCACGTCTGAGCTTCCTCAAGAACCAATGAGGTTAATTCTCATGTTACGCAGCACGTTTGAGCTTCCTCAAGAACCAATGAGGTTCAATCTCGTGTTACGCAGCACGTCTGAGCTTCAGCAACAACCAATGAGGTTCATTCTCATGTTACGCAGCACGTCTGAGCTTCCGCAAGAACCATTGAGGTTCATTCTCGTGTTTTGCAGCACTTTTGAGCTTCTGCAAGAACCAATGAGGTTCATTCTCGTGTTATGCAGCACGTCTGAGCTTCCGCAAGAACCAATGAGGTTCATTCTCGTGTTATGCAGCACTTTTGAGCTTCCTCAAGAGCCAATGAGGTTTGTCCTTATACGCATCAAGCAAGTACAGTTGAGCTTCAGTTTATGTTTCGCTGTTCAATGTTTATATGTGAATAAAAGCCTAAATTCAATCTGTTCATCATATAAAGTGATTGAGTCTCTTCAGAAAATATGGATGAAACTGCTCAATTCATATGGATTAGTTTTACAATCTCTTTATGAATGCTTTGAAGCGACAAAATGGTAGTTGCGTGCTGTCAATAAAGGGACAGAAATTGCTCAGATTTAATCTTTACTTATGTTATGGGTTTAAACAAATGTATGTATGTATGTATGTATGCATTCTTGTTTTTTTCAGCAAAGGTTGTGTGTGTCACTGTGTTTGTTTCCCATGACTCAAAAGTGACCCTGTGGGAACAGCACTGATGTCTGACCTTGATGTAATCCGAGAAAGGCTTTGATGAACAAATGAAAATGTGCCTTACAACTGGTGCCCTCTAGTTTGTGCTTAATGTTCACATTCCCCATTGCACATCAAAGGTAAATCAAGGACAACTACCTTATTTTTAATATTGAGCATGTTTAATTTCTTGCTAAATATATCAAAAAGAGATAAGGTGAACACATTTGGCATATTATGAAGGGGCTCGAGCTCTAATAACCCCCTGGACTAAAGCAAGACATATAAAAAAATGTAGTAATAATAAATGATATAAGTGTTAAGAAATAAAGATGGCAGATCATGTTAAACAGTGTTATTTTAGTATTATTTAAAGCATGGATTCATATTTTGAATTAACTTTTATTTTTACACTTTTTGTTTTCATTCAAATTTAGTTAAAGTTTTCGTAATTTAATGTGCTTTTGAGATTTTTAAGTTTTTTTTTTTTTTTTTTTTTTTACAGTTTATTTTACAGTATATTCACTTACGTATACTTACCTAAGACATTACTGGTTAATATAAGGTAGCTACATGGGTTAAGGTTAGGTTTAGTGGTAGGATCAGGGTTATTACCCAGTTATTGTAATTATTATTGTAAGTAATATGTATATGCGGAACAGGACTGTAACATGAAGTGCTACAGTTTTTTTATTGCTTTTTAAGTTTAATTTTTTAATCTAATATGTATATTTTATTTTATTTCAGCTTTATTTCAATTAATAGAAATGATTTTTTTTTTTGGTAGTTTTGGATAACAATAACATCACTGAGGTTAAATAAGGGTTAAATGACTCAGGACTGAGTCAGTATTATAAAAACACAACCTAAAATGACAGTTCTCGTAATGTGACCCCTTTTTCTTGGTAAATTTGCTTGCAATCAAGCACTTGTTTTAATGATTGCATACTGCAATAAAGTGAGTGAGTGAGTGAGTGTGTGTGTGTGTGTGTGTGTGTGTGAGGGGTGTGTGTGGGGACCAGCATTATTAATTTCTGGATAATACTACTGTAGTTAGTGCTTGTCAGAATAGTATACATGTTGTACATGTTGTGACTAACACTAGATGGCAGAATAATGACAGATTTTTATGTGGCATTAGAACTCAGCAGGACCCTAGGCCTCAGATTCCTTCAGAATATATAAAAAGCTAGAAAAAAAGAGTTATGTAGAGGTAATATAAGGCCTTTTTAAAGCCTATATATACATATACAGCATATTATGCATGCATATATATATATATATATACAGTATATAAATATACAGTGTGTGTTTTATACTAAAATGTATCATCTGACAGTCATGTTAAAACATTAGCGCTTCAGCATTCAGTAAAGCCATGTGGAAATGCGTTACAAAAGTTACAAATAAAACATATTATAACATATTATTTAAATAGATGTTTTAAATATTAAAATCTCAAATATTACCATGTCACAAGTTGGTTCAAGTTCAGTATCTCAGATATCTTTATAAAATAGTTCAATATGGAACTCTTTGAGACAATATACCTTCATAAAGCCACATATCTATGATTTTCAGACCCGTGTGGAACGGGCCAAATTCAAACATCCTCCATCCACTTTCCTCCTCTGTGTCCTTTAAGTCTATGCATTTCAGATTTATTCATACATTTCCAATATATTTATGCATGAGTTCTCTCCACTCACCCCTCCCTTCCTGCACACCCCATCCCATTACTGTAATCCATCACCCCAGCATCATCCGCCATGCAAGCAGCCCCTGAGTTGCCATGGCAACCACCTCAGGCCCCAGCTCTTTGCAGCCGTGCTCTTATTGGAAGGAAGGCTCAGGCAGTCTGAGGCTGTCTGGTGGATGTGGTAATTGGCTTGGAGTCTCCAATCACCCCCACTCCCCCCCACAAACACACACACATGCACACACACACAAACTCAAACACATATGCACGAATAATGCAGCAGAACGCACAGACGTTTTTTTTATTTAGAACTGAATGTTATGGCCAGAATTCTCATCTTAGTGCAAATGGGTTTAAATTAAAACAGAATAAAAATAGTGTCGTAAATAGACTGTTTACTGGTTAGTTAATTGTGTTTCTCCAAAACAGGCAGGCAGAAGGTGCAAATATCTGTTTTATAATTCAGTCTTCCAATTAAAAGCACAGTTTTACAGTACAGCATGTCTGCTAGATTGCGTGTCATTTATCAAGATGTAATGTTCTAGCTGCAGGAGAGAGGGAAAAATGCCTTATTTTATCTCACAAACAGCTACAGCAGACGGTTTCCTTTGTACCAGATCAGGAAGCATCTATTGACCAATATGATATTGATAAAAGTTTTATATATACTTTTCCCACCCTGTCTGCTTATAATTTTAGTCAGGGTATTTTAAACCAAGACAGTCATAATGTTGTTTTTCATGACCATTTTCACTGTTTCAATGACCGTTTCTATGAATTTAAAGTCGCCATCAAATCAAAATTATTAACTGTATTATAAATGATTTTTCCATGCACATTATTTAAAAAAAAAAGATCTTTAATATTTAATAAAAATAACTTCCCCTCCCTCTTGCAGTGTTATCTCTTCTCTTCTCTTCTCTTCTCTTCTCTTCTCTTCTCTTCTCTTCTCTTCTCTTCTCTTCTCTTCTCTTCTCTTTTCTTTTCTTTTCTTTTCTTTTCTTTTCTTTTCTTTTCTTTTCTTCTCTTCTCTTCTCTGATGACGTCTTTACTGGCACGAGGGCTGGACAACCTGTCACTCACATGAGATCCACCAATAGCAAACCATTGAAGAAAGATCTTTCTGAAGATGAAAAGCATGAAATGGTGCAATGTTATGCAAAAGGCATGAAAACAACTAATATTGTGTGAAAACTGAACAGAGATGATCAAATTATCATAAGATTTGTGAGTAATGTACAGCACAAGAGAACTCTGTCAGATAAAGGCTTATTAAGGAAAGTTTCTGTCAAAACAAATTAATTGTATTAAAAGGACAGCTATAAAAAAGCCACTGTTGAGCAGCAAACAGGTATTTGAAGCTGCTGGAGTCTCTGGAGTCTCAAGAGCCTCTCCATGCAGGCTGGCAGTTGTGCGTAAAGTTGCATTTCAGCCACATCTAACCAAAGCTCACAAAGAGAAACGTTTACAGTTTTCAAACTGTTTTGTTGCTGTGGTATTTTCTGCAGCATGGGATAGTGCGTTGTCCTGAATGAAAATCCTTTTTTCATCATCCTTTTTTATACCATAGCAGAAAATGGTCAGTTATAAACTCCACATATCTTGCAGAAGTCATTTTGACACCCTCAGAGACCCTAAAGGGACCTTCCATCTCATTTCCCAATATTCCAGCCCAAATCATCACGCGCTAGATGACGAATGACGTCGCAGTCTTGTTGGAACGTGGTGGCCACTCACCAACCATCCAGAAATCCATTCATCTAGAGTGACCATCCATTTCTAAACCCACTGTAAACGTTTCTCTTTGTGAGCTTTGGTTAGATGTGGCTGAAATGCAACTTTACGCACAACTGCCAGCCTGCATGGAGAGGCTCTTGAGACTCCAGAGACTCCAGCAGCTTCAAATACCTGTTTGCTGCTCAACAGTGGCTTTTTTATAGCTGTCCTTTTAATACAATACATTTTTTGACAGAAACTTTCCTTAATAAGCCTTTATCTGACCGAGTTCTCTTGTGCTGTAAGTTACTCACAAATCTTATAATAGTTTGATAATCTCCATTCATTTTTCACACAATATTAGTTGTTTTCATGGCTTTTGCATAACATTGCACCATTTCTTTTCATCTTCAGAAAGATCTTTCTTCCTCCTCATATTGCATGAGAACTGTGACTTGCTTAATAATGTGAAACAACCTCTTTAAGTAGGGTTTCCATTTACCAAAGTAGACCTGGCAAACTATTTCCAAATGATATGTCACTTGCATAATAATTTGGAACACATTTTGTTCCCAGTTGTGACATACACTATCATATATCATCTGTTTCATGTCGACTTTAAAGGAATAGTTCACCCAACAATGAAAATTATCCCATAATTTACTCACTCTCAAGCCATCCAAGGTGTATATAACTTTCTTCTTTCAGCCGAACACAATCTATCTAAAAGTTATATTAAATAATACCCTGGCTCTTCCCAGCTTTGTAATGACATTGAATAGTATCTGAGTTTTTGAAGCTCCAAAAAGCGCATCCATCATAAAAGTAATCCATACGACTCCAGCGGGTTAATAAATGTCTTTTGAAGGGCAGCCAAGGGAAGCAATGGGTTTTTGTAAGAAAAATATCCATATTTAACGGCCGTACGTGCATTCACTTAGAGAGTCGAGTTCCAGCGGAAAGGTGATCTCTGACCCGACATTTGATGTAGGACGTAGGACATAGGCGTATCGCAAGCTTAGGCGAGAATAGACGCCTCTCATGAAAACCACATAATTTTCGCGTGAATGCGCGTAGTCCTTTGCCGGAAGCCAGTTATTATAGTTTCTAAAGTTTTAAATTTGGATATTTTTCTTAGAAAAACCAGTAACACTTGACAATGAGATCCAAATGAATTAGCAAATTACAGACCCGTTTCAAATCTCTCATTTACACTCACCTAAAGGATTATTAGGAACACCTGTTCAATTTCTCATTAATGCAATTATCTAATCAACCAATCACATGGCAGTTGCTTCAATGCATTTAGGGGTGTGGTCCTGGTCAAGACAATCTCCTGAACTCCAAACTGAATGTCAGAATGGGAAAGAAAGGTGATTTAAGCAATTTTGAGCGTGGCATGGTTGTTGGTGCCAGACGGGCCGGTCTGAGTATTTCACAATCTGCTCAGTTACTGGGATTTTCACGCACAACCATTTCTAGAGTTTACAAAGAATGGTGTGAAAAGGGAAAAACATCCAGTATGCGGCAGTCCTGTGGGCGAAAATGCCTTGTTGATGCTAGAGGTCAGAGGAGAATGGGCCGACTGATTCAAGCTGATAGAAGAGCAACTTTGACTGAAATAACCACTCGTTACAACCGAGGTATGCAGCAAAGCATTTGTGAAGCCACAACACGCACAACCTGAAGACCCCACCGGGTACCACTCATCTCCACTACAAATAGGAAAAAGAGGCTACAATTTGCACGAGCTCACCAAAATTGGACAGTTGAAGACTGGAAAAATGTTGCCTGGTCTGATGAGTCTCGATTTCTGTTGAGACATTCAGATGGTAGAGTCAGAATTTGGCGTAAACAGAATGAGAACATGGATCCATCATGCCTTGTTACCACTGTGGAGGCTGGTGGTGGTGGTGTAATGGTGTGGGGGATGTTTTCTTGGCACACTTTAGGCCCCTTAGTGCCAATTGGGCATCGTTTAAATGCCACGGCCTACCTGAGCATTGTTTCTGACCATGTCCATCCCTTTATGACCACCATGTACCCATCCTCTGATGGCTACTTCCAGCAGGATAATGCACCATGTCACAAAGCTCGAATAATTTCAAATTGGTTTCTTGAACATGACAATGAGTTCACTGTACTAAAATGGCCCCCACAGTCACCAGATCTCAACCCAATAGAGCATCTTTGGGATGTGGTGGAACGGGAGCTTCGTGCCCTGGATGTGCATCCCACAAATCTCCATCAACTGCAAGATGCTATCCTATCAATATGGGCCAACATTTCTAAAGAATGCTTTCAGCACCTTGTTGAATCAATGCCACGTAGAATTAAGGCAGTTCTGAAGGCGAAAGGGGGTCAAACACAGTATTAGTATGGTGTTCCTAATAATCCTTTAGGTGAGTGTATGTCTAAAATACTAGAAAAAATTGTCCGCTCAATTGTGTTCTTACTTACAAGAAAATGATCTCTATGAAAAATTTCAGTCTGGGTTCAGACCCCATCACACATTGGTATTCAGGGACAGGCATTAAAGTGGTTTAGATCGTACCTAACAGACCGTTACCATTTTGTCTATTTAAACAGGGAAAAATCTACGATAACGTTGGTAAATTATGGAGTGCCGCAAGGATCTGTGTTAGGCCCTCTGTTATTCTCAATATATATGCTGCCACTTGGTAATATTATAAGAAAACATGATATTAGTTTCCACTGTTATGCCGATGATACTCAGTTATATATTTCAGCACGACCAGATGTAATCTCTAAATTATCTAAGTTGACAGAATGTGTTAAAGATATAAAATATTGGATGACCAGTAATTTTCTCCTATTAAATTCAGATAAGACTGAGGTATTACTTATTGGACCAAAAACCTGTACACAAAATCTCTTAGAATACAATTTGCATCTAGAAGGATGTACTGTTACTTCATCCGCTACAGTTAAAGACCTGGGTGTTATATTAGACAGCAACTTGTCTTTCGAAAATCATATTACATGTTACAAAAACAGCCTTCTTCCACCTCAGAAACATACCTAAGCTACGGAACATGCTATCTGTTTCTGATGCAGAAAAGTTAGTTCATGCATTCATGACCTCTAGACTGGATTGCTGTAATTCATTACTAGCTGGTTGTCCTGCATCATCAATAAACAAGCTACAATTAGTCCACAATGCAGCTGCTAGAGTTCTTACTAGGTTAAGAAAATATGATCATATAACACCAATTTTATCATCTCTACACTGTTTACCTATTAAGTTCCGTATCAATTATAAAGTATTGCTACTGACCTATAAGGCCCTAAACGGTTTAGCTCCCGTGTATTTAACTGAACTTCTGTCGCCTTACAATCCATCACGCTCTTTAAGATCACAAAACTCTGGGCTTCTGGTAGTACCTAGGATATCTAAGTCCACTAAAGGAGGGAGAGCGTTTTCACATTTGGGTCCTAAACTCTGGAACAGCCTCCGTGATAATGTTTGGGGCTCAGACTAGATTAAAGACGCATCTCTTTAGCCAAGCATTCACATAATGCATCTCATGACCTTGTACTCCAGCTATATCAGTGCACATGATTGTCTTTGCTTAATGCTTTGAACAGCAGCTACGCTAATTATTTTCCTGTTCTGTTTTATCTCGGGACGCCCATCCTGAGGTAACTAGAGAGTCTGTCAGCTCCAGTCTGGATCCAGCCTCTTATGAAGACTTCAGATGACCAACACCTGTGAAGAGACGACTCCAACTCTACCTCTAACAAACCTTTTCTATATACCCTAATCATTGTTAACAACATGTATTCTTTACTTCAATGAGCCCATTGTTTCTGCCTTAAAGTGTTACATTGTTTATTAATACATTGTTAGCTAACTGTGTGATTGTATATTTTCTGAAATCCATAACTTGGACACAGTCTCCTCTGATAACCAATCACTCTAAATTGTAATGCAGACGCATGCATTTTCTGTAAAGCTGCTTTGAGACGATATGTATTGTGAAAAGCACTATACAAATAAATGTGAATTGAATTTAATATTAATGCCTTATTCTGCATGACCATATTCTACATCCCTTACTCCTACCAAATACCTAAACTTAACCACTACAACAACTACTTTACTAACTATTAATAAGCAGTAAATTAGGAGTTTATTGAGGCAAAAGTCATAATTAATAGTGAATATGCGTTCCCCATACTAAACCGAAAACCCCCTTCAGAAGGCATTTATTAACCCACTGGAGTTGTATGGATTACTTTTATGATGGATGGATGCGCTTTTAGGAGCTTCAAAAAACCGGGCTCTATTCAATGACATTACAAAGCTGGGAAGAGCCAGGATATTATTTGATATAACTCGGATTGTGTTCGGCTGAAAGAAGAAAGTCATATACACCTAGGATGGCTTGAGGGTGAGTAAATTATGGGATAGTTTTTATTTTCGTGTGAACTATTCCTTTAAATTCTGTATTTCAGTGCTGCTTCGCTGGAAACATCACAGAAGACAACATCAGATAATGGTACAATTTTTTTTTATTTCCTGCTTGTCAAAATGGACAGAAATAAAAGAAAGGACATTCTTTAAAATGGATCACTGGGCTGCAGTCATCAGAGCCGCTCAGTTCCATGAGGAGCACCCATTTCAAGTTCAATGAAAACAAATGTACAACTCAGTCCTGAGTCAGAACACGCTTCTTTTCTCCATACGTCTGTTTTATTTTTCTATGGACAGTTACAAGAAAGGAAAACACTCACGCACCCTCTCGCACAAGAGTATTTTTTTATGTGTGTGTTTGTGGGGGAATAAAAAAAATCTGCAAGCGAAAATCACAGCACAACAATATACAGGTAGAGAAGACCCTGTGAAATCAGCGAGACAGATTAAAGACAAATAGAGCACAGATCTCAACCCAAGCAGGACAGAGGACACAGTGGTCCGCGTTGAAATGTAGTTGCTCACCATTTTAACAATCTGGTTAAGCCTTGTGTACCCATTAACCAACCCTCATCCCACATAATGCCACTCATACTCTCACATTACTAAGAATACAATCACATCATTATGACTCTGCCCCTCGTCAATAAAGACCTGTGAACTAACAAAATATCTTCATACAAACCAATCACAGCCCCTCTTTCAAACTTAGGGGACATGAAAACAGCTTGACAATCTTTGTAGTTCTAGAAAATACTACAGAACATGAAGGTTAGTTTCTAACCAAAAATCTCACCAAGGCAGACAACTCAAAATATATATTTCCCCCTCTTAATACTGTTAAAAGTGAATTGTGTAATTTTACTACTGCAAAGATTATAAAAAGGTTTTCAAAACACTCCTACCAGCCCTTCCATCTGCCATTGGTCACACAAACAGATAACTCCACCTCCAAACGTTTGCTATTGGTTTAGCCAGTGTTGCTATGCTGGGCCACTCAAACAAACAATGTTTTGAAAACACCACAAAGCCACAGTGTTTTGGCTTCAGGAACTGAGAGGGAAAGAATTCAACACATTCCATGTGTAATTATTGTGTGTTATCAATATCAGAACATGCAAAATGTGTCTATAATTTTGTCTCTGGTGTAATTGCTTCAATTAAAACGCTCTAATAGTGCCCTCATCCAAAAAAATCACACAGACTGTGCAAAATAGTCATAAGTACAAAAAGGAACAACAAGGGGTTGGCTGAACAGAGAAGTTGATATATCAAAATGTGAAATCAAGACTATTTCTACTGAAGACTAAACATTTCTACAACTCTTTGAAAAAGAATTGAAAACATTTACACATATGGCGTCAGAGTTACCAACGGTGTAGTGCTCATTAAAACCATAAATTGGAAAATTATACAAAAATAGAAATAACCCAATAACATGGATTAATATTTCACTGACAGCGTAGAAAAGGCTGTTTTCACATTTTGATGAATTACAGCACATAAAACATTTCACTTGAGTCTATAACATGGACTGATTCTGGAAAGACAGAGCACTTATCTATTTACAGCAAACGTCTCGCAACTTAAAGCTCAAGGACTCGGCGTAGAGAAAATGGCAGGCAGTCTTTTCACTTAGGCCACGGATAAGAGGGGACTTTGGGTTTAAAACGGTCACCTCAGCACAATCGCACACACGCACACATGCTGCCGTCCCCGTAACACTCCTCTGGATTTAGCTTGACATTTTTTCTTCTTTTAAGCAGGCTGCAGAAGCAAGTCTCAGAACACAAAGCAGACTTACAGATAGTAAAGAGCTCATTCTACAAAAGAGGCGCACAATTTTCTTGTCACAAAAAAAGGAAAATGCCCCTCCAAAGAGAGTGGGGGGGAAAGGAGTCTCCAAAGCTGGCCTTCAGTTTGTCCAGGAACTCAAAATCGCATCCGAAAACGTCAGAATTTCACAAACTCCTCCCCCTTTTTAAAACACCCCACCCACTAGCATTCTGTCGTTTACAGTTTCAAAGTTCCACGAGAGTTTTAAAGCGCACATACATACCGACGCAACTTCCCCAGAGAGGGTCACAAACACAAAAACATTATTGCAGAATAAGTGTGCTTTCTTCGATTTTTTGTCCTTAAATTATTTAAAAACGATACTATTACAACATGCAAGCAAGTCATCATAAAAAAAGAGAACAATCGAACGTTTAACGCCCTGTTTTTAAAACAAGGACAGACGTTGCCCGATAAATATACACTCTTATAAACGCACCCTGGCTGAGAGGGAATTTTATGTTGGCTTGTTCAGAATAGGAAGAGGGTTGGGGATCGTGTTAAAAGTAAGGAATTAATCAGCTGATTTTTGAAATCTGCATTTCTTTTTTCACACAGAGCAAGTTTGACTCTGGTTAATAGACATGCACCTCGGACCTAAAGGGATCTATCTATGCATGAAAACTGTTTGCAGCATTATGACTTCCCTTGGGCAAAAGTAACTGACTTGATATTCCAGAATTTTCCAGATTCAATACAAGTTCAGCAGAATTTGTGGTATAATGTTGATTACCACAAAAAAGTAATTTCTACTTGTCCCTTGTTTTCTTTAAAAAAAAAAAAGCAAAAATTGCGGTAATGGTGAGGCACTTAAAATGGAAGTCAAAGGGGCCAATTATTTTGAGGATTTAAAAGCAGAAATGTGAAGATTATTATTTTATAAAAGCATTTTCTGTAAAAACTTGTTTTGTTCACATAATTTTTATGGTTTTTTATGGTTTTAGGCATAACATTGTCATGGCAACAAAGTTACAACTTTACACAGAAAAGGTCAGTAAGTGATTTTATTCACACTAAAATGAGTATTTTACAGTTTACAGATTGGCCCCATTCATTTCCATTCTAAGTCCCTCACTGTAGAGGTTTGTGAGGGATGGATTTTTCAGTCCTGCTCCTGCAAAAAAAAGTTATATTTTGTCCTGCTCACGCCGGCAACCTTCACGTTTTGTCCTGCTCCCATCATAAAAGTCTGCAGGAGGAGGTCTAGACAGATTTTTCAGTCTCAGTACAGTGTCATAGGCAATTCTTTTCAATTCCCACCAATTCTCTGCTTCAGATCTCAGGTGCCAGACTTGTGCAAGTTACATGTTGGCATTTGTCGCAGCAGGCAAAAGGAATTTGCTCTAAGCTGTTTCAATTGTACATTGTCGCATACATTTGAAAAATATATGAGAATATCCAACTCTGCATCTGTAAATTGTTTATCTTCCTGTTTAAGTTACTGTTTAAATCCTTGCGTTGGTCCCGTGGATCCCAAAATTGACCTCTACCTCACTGTAACCGTTTTTTTAAGTACGTTTTGTGGTTATCAACTTTATTCTACAAGTGCTTGTACTGAACCCGTAATATTCCTTTTAAAGGGTTAGTTCACCCAAAAATGAAAATTCTGTCATTAATTACTCACCTTCATGTCGTTCCAAACACTAAGACTTTCGTTCATCTTCAGAATACAAATGAAGATATTTTTTATGAAATCTGCTCTTTCTGTCCCTCCATTGACAGCTACGCAACTACCAGTTTGACGCTTCAAAAAGTTCATAAAGAGATCGCAAAACTAATCATATGAATCAAGCGTCTATGGAGCTGTCTATGGAGGGACAGAAAACTCTCAGATTTTAATAAAATATCTTCATTTGTGTTTCGAATATGAACGAAAGTCTTACAGGTTTGGAACGACATAAGGGTGAGTAATTAATGACAGAATTTTCATTTTTGGGTGAACTAACCCTTTAACACAGACTATGTTCATGATATATAACCTTTTTTTTTTTAAATTTAGTGTAATGTGTTGCAAGAACTAAAAATTGTATCCTCAAGGGATATTAATTATTGAAGAATTCATTCATCTCTACAACAGAAGTCTAATTACAGCTAGAATAAGGCCAAATTTAATGACTAAACATGATCTCATTACATGCTGGTGTCTGCTCCTGAAGAATATACCACAAAAAAAATCAATGGCACATTGATACCATCTCTCACCAGAGCTAAACAAACCAAAAGCTGCGGTGAGATCAAGCGGCACTCGTCTCATCTGCAGCTGGTGCGTCATCTAATGATGTCACAGAGACTCCTCCCACTGACATGCCCCCCTCAGATTCGTGCAAAATGTCTCCTCAGCGACAAACCGTTTGGCACTACTTGTCTAGCCACCATAAGATGGAGTCAGACAAGAAGAAGACCTCTCTGATCATTGAAGGAAAGAACTCTTTGGAGGGACTGACGAGGAAAGGTCTGCTTGAGTCCCAACTGACATACAAAAATGTTAGTCGCACCCTACGTTTTCCTTGCAGTCACCATACAGGCATTGGGCAGATGAAACGTGTTCTCTTCTGGTGGATGTTGGGGGAGTCTCTTTGGATCTGTGATGATGGGATAGAGTAGGATGAGACTGCTAGGGTGAAGTAGGGCACGGAGATTAGGTTAGTGTGATGTAGGCGGACGCTTTTTCCTTTAGCTGGCGCAGACACAGATGGCAACTCCAGCTCCCTGCAAAGGAAGAGACACAAATGTTGTAGAAAATTGAAGCGTGTAATATTTGGCCAAAGTTAGACATAGCACTTTTAAGTAGAAGTTCTTGTACACTGCAAAAATTTAGTATTTTGAATCTTTTTTTAGAGAATATATCGTTGCTGTCAGGCAGAAACCTCATATCTGCATATTTCATCTTTTTTTTCTCCATAAATCATTACTATTGGTCACCCTTTATGGATGTCTGTGGGATTTTGCAAATATTTAATCAATGAAAAGTATTTGAAAAAGCTTGTGACTAAACCTCGTAACTCGTAACAGATCCTCAAACTGTCAGTAAAGCCTCATAACTCCACCCGCCTCTATTGTGAATGAAGTGCCGCTCCCATTTTGCACTGTCTCTACTCATTTGCAAAGCAATACTATATATATATATATATATATATAATATAATGTTTTATGTATTTGAGGAGCGGAGAAGAGTGTCTTAGTCTAGCATTTGTCGCCAAGTCATAGCCAATACTGTTTAAATAGCCTGTGCGAAGCATGTAAAGGTCCAGTGTGTAATATTTAGGAGGATCTATTAATAGAAATGCAATATAATATACATAACTATGTTTTCAGTGGTGTATAAAGACCTTACATAATGAACCGTTATGTTTTTATTACCTTAGAAATTTACACATTGAAACTTTAATCTTTAAAAACATGACATTTTGGCCAAATGACAGAAAAAAACTGAGCGCCCACATACAGTAAACTTTATAACCTGTAAAATGGTGAAAACATGAGCTGCACTTACTGCCTCAGATACGGCCATTCTAATGATGGACAAAACACATATACACTATATTGCCAAAAGTATTGGGACACTCCTCCAAATCATTGAATTCAGGTGTTCCAATGACTTCCATGCCACAGGTGTATAAGATCAAGCACCTAGGCATGCAGACTGCTTCTACAAACATTTGTGAAAGAATGGGTCGCTCTCAGGAGCTCAGTGAATTCAAGCGTGGTACCGTGATAGGTTGCCACCTGTGCAATAAGTCCATTCGTGAAATTTCCTCACTCACTAAAAGTGGAAGCAATTGGGAACAACAGCAACCCAGCCACGAAGTGGTAGGCCACGTAAAATCACAGAGCGGGGTCAGCGCATGCCGAGGCGCACAGTGTGCAGAAGTCGCCAACTTTCTGCAGAGTCAATAGCTACAGACCTCCAAACTTCGTGTGGCCTTCAGATTAGCTCAAGAACAGTGCATAGAGAGCTTCATGGAATGGGTTTCCATGGCCGAGCAGCTGCATCCAAGCAACATCACCAAGTGCAATGCAAAGCGTGGGATGCAGAGGTGTAAAGCACGCCACCACTGGACTCTAGAGCAGAGACGTGTTCTCTGGAGTGATTAATCACACTTCTCTGTCTGGCAATCCGATGGATGAGTCTGGGTGTGGCGGTTGCCAGGAGAATGGTACTTGCCTGACGGCATTGTGCCAAGTGTAAAGTTTGGTGGAGGGGGGATTATGGTGTGGGGTTGTTTTTCAGGGGTTGGGCTTGGCCTCTTAGTTCCAGTGAAAGGAACTCTTAATGCTTAAGCATACCAAGACATTTTGGACAATTTCATGCTCCCAACTTTGTGGAAAGAAAAAACAACTTACGAGGTTTCCACTTGACATACTTCTCAAAAATGTGCTAGATTTATACTTAAAACTAGAAGAAAAACTTCATTAGCAAGTTATTTATTATTAATTAAAATAAAAATACTTATATAAACTTACAAATGTAATTAAATATGTGTATAATATATACTATAGTAATATACTTATATATTTATACATTTAAAAAATCTCTTATTATTAAATCTCTTATTATTATCTTCAATAATAATTTTGCTTTTGAAGTAAATGCATTGCTTTAAGGATGTTTGGATTTTTACTGAACAGTAATACAAAAATTCTGATTAAGAATAAGATTTTTTGCAGTGCACTTAAAACACCTAAATATAAAACACATAGCACATACCCTCCGGAGGCTCCGACATAGGGGGGCTTAGACAATACATATGATACCCTCTGTCACAATCATCACAGAATAAAAGCTGATCCTGTAAAAATAATGCAAGTTGATCCTTGTATGCACATGTCCCCAAACACTAGCGCTGGGGGCTTGGATTAAATAATTCACAAATACAACAAAGATAGCGCTGGAAAAGAAAGTTGCTTCGTTCAGTTGACTTACATCGTTCTCTGATGTACCGCACAGGCTGCATGATTTGCACTCGATGCACTGCCAGCGGTAGGTCCTCACCGCCGCCGTCATGTTGACGGTGAACTGCAGGCACGACGGATGACCTGCAAGAACCGAAAAGAAGGTAATATGTTGAGAAAATTAATAAATCCCATTTCCAAGCTGAGCTTACATGGGTTAGGTCGCACCTGATCGGCCGCAGTCCGCACAGGAAATTAGATCTTCAGGACAGCCTGTTTTCTTAGAGCCTCCTAGACAGAAGTCACAGTAGCCGTTTGGGATGACAGAACCATCAGCTGCTTTTTTGGCTGCAAAGAGAAGAGAAAAGTGCAAAAATGTAAAGTTATCAAGGATTAACAATGAATTTTTACATCATTTATTAATCTAGGTTGCATACCATTGTTCATCTTTAATTCATGTTTTTTTTAAAATACAAATAACTAATGCGAATTTATACAACTTGAAATGTTAAAAATATATTTCTGTCATGACAATTATCTGAGTGTTTGGCATGGAAATGGATATGACAATGTTGATATGTTTGGTCTTGGGGGAATAGATCTGCTATGCCGGGACTTGCTACTGCCAATACATACAAAACACACTGCTGTGAGCAAGTAAGACATGCTGCTGCTGTACAATATAACTTGCATGAATTACCCATAGCAGATCTATACAGGTGAAGTATACTGACCAAGTATTTAAAAGTTGAGCAGTGAGCTCATTGGCTACTGATACAGCAGGAACCAATCAGCTGTGCCATATAAAGAATGATGTGATTGCAAGCAGATTGAGTTAATGACCTAACAGCCTGTGCTATCTAGAGTTTCAGAATTTTGTGTTAGAGTATGCATACATAGAGTGGTGCAGGTATGACATCACTTTGTAGGCCAAAACGCGGAAGCGAGTTAGCATTTTAGCACTTCCGGTTCCCTCGTCCCGAAGTCAATGGGTTTTTTGAATGGGGTTTTGGTTAAATGGCTGAAATAAGGTCTGTGGTGAACACAAGCTCAAGACACTTTCACGTTTCATTCTATGACATAAAATACATCAGTATTACCCCACTCGTGATTTTTTGAAGCTGTTATGTGTCTTGAAAAAGGCGGTTGCTAACATGTGGCTAAATGGGACTACAGAGGCTGTCAAGGAGATTAAACGTCATCACTCCGAACAGGTAAACTCAGTCCGCTTTTACAGCCTCTTTATGATTATAATTGTGCTCTTATAAACTATTCTAACTAAAACGTTCTGGGAAAATGTTTTGAGATAAAAACTGGAAGAGCTGTGGGAAGCTTAGTGATGGTGACGTTGAATTTGTGGGACCGTGGTGTAGTTCGTTTATAGCCTACCTTTAGCTTTTTACTTCTGGCGACTACATTTAGACTTCAAAATGAATAAAAGTTGTGTTCATCTGTGATAATTATCTTGATGGACAAAACGTGCAAGTATCATAAACTTATGTTGATCACAGAGCTTGTTTTTAGCGATAATCCAAAAGCCTATGGGAAAATCCTATTGGGTTTTTCTCGAGGGAACCAGTGCGATGCTAACTGCCGATTGGCCTACAAAGTGACATCATACATGCACCACTTTATTAACATCAACCTACACTACCGTTGAAACATTTGGGATCAGTAAGATTTTTATACATAAAACCATTTATACATGATCAAAAGTGACTGTGAAGACAAAATTACAAAATTTCTGTCAAATAAATGCTATTCTTTTGAACTTTGTGTTCATCAAAGAATTCTGAAAAAAGCAGCACAACTGTTTTTAACATTGATAATAATAATAAATGTTTCTTGAGCATCAAATCAGCATATTAGAATGATTTCTGAAGGATCATGTGACACTGAAGACTGGAGTAATGATGCTGAAAATTCAGCTTTACATCACAGGAATAAATTACATTTTTAAATATATTCAAATAGAAAACAGTTCATTGAAATTGTAATAATATTTGAGAATATTACTGTTTTTACTGTATTTCAAATAAATGCTGCCTTGGTGAGCAGAAGAGTCTTCCTTCAAAAACATTAAAAAAAAACATCATTATTTAATTTTTTTTAAAACTTTACACAATTATTTAAAGCAATTTTTTAAACTTTTGCTGGTAGTAGGTTAATAAATGCTGTAAAATATTGTTCATTGTTAGGACGAATTGAACATTATTGTAAAGTGTTACAAGAAAGAAAGAAAGCCCCATTTTTATATTTTTTTGAAGAAAATCATGTTAGATGTAGGATGTTAAGATGTTGTGAATGGTTGCTATGCAGCACATTGTTACATGGTTGCTAGTCTTCTGCGTGGTTTCTAAAGCCCCGGGAATACTTCATTTTCTGCGTCTCGAGCACAGTGCGCAAACCTTTCAAACCTTTCAAAGTAAACTCCTTGGCCGTGAATGTGGAAAGACGTATTTGGCGCATGCGCACTTGTGGATTTTTGTTTTCAAGTGACGAAAATTACCTCACGCGGACAATGCGCGGACAGCCGAAGTATACTTTGGGCTTAAGCTGTTGCCACCCCTAGTCACTATGATATTCTTTTTCTGTCTCTAGTGTGTTTTTCTGTCCATATGTTTCCTTTCACAGTGGTATATGGGCCTGCTGAAGCCTGCAGTCTGAGCGGAGGGAGGGGGACACGCTCTCCACTGGGAGAACTGGAGGTCTGTTAAATATTGTCACAGGAAGAGAGGAAACTGCTGCGGAGAGAAACAAATACACAGCAGGAGACTGGTGTATATAATTAACAAGGAAGACAAGGACGTCTTTGTGTAGCTCTCAGATCAGTTTGAATTCATGGCTGAACAGGTCTGCCTTTCAGTGGGTTGAATTAAATGCAACACAGTGCGACTAGTGATGGGTTGAGTGCATAGTGGAAATAAGCATAGGTGCTACTGTAAAACGCACACACACACAGCGATGATGAGTGGGGTGTGCAGCTCTGTGGGGTGATTTGGAGAGATCTGGCCCTCTCCAGCGAGGTCATTAATCCACTCCATCCTCCAGAGATCCTATCAGTGGGGGAGGGAGCGTGAGCGAGCGGGGGGAATCTGTGCTGTTTTATTTCCTAATCTCCAGAGAGAAGAGAGAGAGAGAGAGAGAGAAGAGAGAGAGAGAGAGAGAGAGAGAGAGAGAGAGAGAGAGAGAGAATGGACCAGGATAAGATAAGAGTGCAGATTAAAAAGTGGTCGCTGTCCAGACCCCTGCACGAAAACATACGCAACAAACTCCGAAGCGCACACATTACACATGCAAAGTTGATGGGGAAGACAAAACAACCCGGCAAGAACTGGACCGAAGCGGTTTCTAAATCAAGATCGCATTTAGGCATACAGTAGACCTTGTAGTCTGTGAGAGGCTGCATTGTGTTGCGTGCAGCTGCAGCAGTGGATATCAGCAGCAAAGAGGCAGGACTGAACTTTCAGTCAGAGCGATGAGCACACAGTGTGCTCTGGAGCTGTCCATGGTGCTTACAGTGAAACAAATTTCTCGGCACAGTTTTGAATGGTGTGAAAAAGAAATCTGGAGGTATATACTGAGAGCATCTGCAGCCCTCTATTTCATTATTATATGGTTAAAATAGTATCAAAACATCTCACTAATGGACAGGGCAATGCACAATTATGCAAGCAAATACATACAATCACAAAAATACACACTGTAAACCCTAACGCTCAAAATACTGAATTGGTTTGAGTAGAGCCAACTCAAGTTAAACAAATGAGTTCAATCAAATGAATTTAGTATTTAGTATTTAGAACTTTCTTTTTCTTTTGAGTTCACAAAACTGATGCATTTTAAGTAATCTGAATTGTTTCATTGTTTTGAGTTTTATGAACTTATGTAACTTAAAGGGTACATAACACACACAGTTTCTGCCAATCTCATGTTAATCTTGAGTACCTATAGAGAAGTATTGCATCCTTCATATCTCATACGAGTCTTTAGTTTATCATATTTATAAAAGACAGATACGCTGTACCGATTCTTTCTGAAAACAGCCGAACTCGTGGAGCGTGCAGTGGGCGGAGCTAAAGAGTCACGAGCACACACACACACAATACATCATTGCATTATCCCTGGATAACTTTCGTTTCACTATACGTTCGTGTTGTTTACATTATATGCACTTACGCGCCGATTGCCAACAAAACACAGACATTTGATGCAGTTTCACTCACCGCCTGCGGTTTCGACTCATGACAGGGAACAAACAAACTGCATCCACTGTTTCCTTAACGCTGGGTTATTTGGGAAGCTGAACAAGGTAATCTTTCCCTCACAACCAGAAACACACTTCTTTAGTGACATTGTTGATTTCGTGGTCTAAGAACAAAATGACAGCGCTGCCGACGGCTCCCGTAACCCGAGCGAAGCTCGTTGATGGGCGTGCTCTTGCTCTCGCTCTGGTTGATGTGTGCACGCGCTCATCTGGGAGAAGTTCCCATACAAGCAATTCCGCCCTTTATGATGTCATATAGGGCCATACTTGAAAAAAACTTTCCGAAACTTATTTCAATCCTTAAGGAGTGTATTTGGCACAGAAATACTCGTTTTTTGAAATTTTGGCCATGTTTAGCATGAGAATCCAACTCTTTAACAGTGTAAATAAGTCAGAATGCATGAAATAGCATTAGACCCCTAAAATTTAACAAACTGGGCTGGGATTTCTATTTCCCAGTATGCTTAAATTTCTTGACTTCCAATTTTTTAGATACTTTTTTTAGAGACATCCACAAAAATGGCAAAATCTTGTTTAACTTTTCTTTTAAGCATTAGAATCTTGAAACATTCCATTTAAATTAATAATTAAATTAATTTGTACAAATAATAATAATTATTATTATTTCTAAAACATATGGACAAGTGGTTTATTTTAATTGTTTATTTACAATCAATAAACAATTATGTTTATTTATGAACAGTTTTGTTATATCTCAACAAACTAATTGTTCAATGAAAATACACTCACCTAAAGGATTATTAGGAACACCATACTAATACTGTGTTTGACCCCCTTTCACCTTCAGAACTGCCTTAATTCTACGTGGCATTGATTCAACAAGGTGCTGAAAGCATTCTTTAGAAATGTTGGCCCATATTGATAGGATAGCATCTTGCAGTTGATGGAGATTTGTGGGATGCACATCCAGGGCACGAAGCTCCCGTTCCACCACATCCCAAAGATGCTCTATTGGGTTGAGATCTAGTGACTGTGGGGGCCATTTTAGTACAGTGAACTCATTGTCATGTTCAAGAAACCAATTTGAAATGATTCGAGCTTTGTGACATGGTGCATTATCCTGCTGGAAGTAGCCATCAGAGGATGGGTACATGGTGGCCATGAAGGGATGGACATGGTCAGAAACAATGCTCAGGTAGGCCGTGGCATTTAAACGATGCCCAATTGGCACTAAGGGGCCTAAAGTGTGCCAAGAAAACATCCCCCACACCATTACACCACCACCACCAGCCTCCACAGTGGTAACAAGGCATGATGGATCCATGTTCTCATTCTGTTTACGCCAAATTCTGACTCTACCATCTGAATGTCTCAACAGAAATCGAGACTCATCAGACCAGGCAACATTTTTCCAGTCTTCAACTGTCCAATTTTGGTGAGCTCGTGCAAATTGTAGCCTCTTTTTCCTATTTGTAGTGGAGATGAGTGGTACCCGGTGGGGTCTTCTGCTGTTGTAGCCCATCCGCCTCAAGGTTGTGCGTGTTGTGGCTTCACAAATGCTTTGCTGCATACCTCGGTTGTAACGAGTGGTTGTAACAAGTTGCTCTTCTATCAGCTTGAATCAGTCGGCCCATTCTCCTCTGACCTCTAGCATCAACAAGGCATTTTCGCCCACAGGACTGCCGCATACTGGATGTTTTTCCCTTTTCACACCATTCTTTGTAAACTCTAGAAATGGTTGCGCGTGAAAATCCCAGTAACTGAGCAGATTGTGAAATACTCAGACCGGCCCGTCTGGCACCAACAACCATGCCACGCTCAAAATTGCTTAAATCACCTTTCTTTCCCATTCTGACATTCAGTTTGGAGTTCAGGAGATTGTCTTGACCAGGACCACACCCCTAAATGCATTGAAGCAACTGCCATGTGATTGGTTGATTAGATAATTGCATTAATGAGAAATTGAACAGGTGTTCCTAATAATCCTTTAGGTGAGTGTATATCCTAAATTATTAATACATATCCCGTTAAAAAAACTAAATAAATAAATTATAATAATAATCCATCAATCCATTCTCCAAACCTTTTCCTCTTTAGGGTCCCAGTAATAATAACAACAACAAAACAACATAATAATAATAATAATTTGTTATATCTCAATAAACTAATTATTCAATGAAAATATATCATAAGTGAATAATACACCTTCAATTAAAAACATATCCTGGGAACGTTAGATACACTGAATATTTTTGGATAATGCAAATTTGTATTTGCAACCAATTCTTCTAAATGGCTGAAAAAGCACCTGTCCCATGAATGATACAGAAAGATGCTGCTAATATACATTATGCATACATGTGTTCAAATTGTAATCTAACACATCTATGACACATGAACATATCATTTAATGATCCTTTAAACAAAATACAATATATTTTTCTACAGCTGCTATTTCCCTGTGAACTGATCTGAAATCTGTATACCCTGACTCCCAGAAACTGAGTCTACAGCCAATCAGATTGGAGCATTTGTTTTTTGTATGCAACCAGATGGTCAGTCGATGGTTCATTGGCCTGAAGCTGAGACTAGCATACAACAAGCAACCATTTCACACTTGCCATGCAACTCAGTTTAATAATCAGTGCATAAAAATAGTAAAAGCGAGTTAAATAGAGAGTAAAAGGGTTGGAATGTAAGTTATAAGGATAATTATACCGACAGCTGGACAGTTCACCGAAAATAAGGGAGAAGAGCTCTACTGTACTCAAAGCTTCTCATTCACACTGCATAATTAGAGCATGAAAACTGGTGAAGGAGTGAACTGCACTCCAGAAAGCAGCGCGACAATCTGCTTTACACAAATATTGGCTGCAGGATATGACATGAGGGTGAATAGATGACTGAATTTTCATTTTGGGGTTTAAGAATGCAGAAGGCACTTATTAATTTTACAAACTGTAATATTAAATGGATAGGGAGAGAAAAATAAGAAGGGCGAACTTGACAGTACAATGGCAAAGATTCTTCTATGAAAAGTTATAGAAAACATGCAAGCATATGGACTAATACATTCTGTTTTTCAACAAGTTGTGAAAGAAGTCTGTTCTTTTGTCCCTCTGTCTTTTATGCCTCTCTCAAAGACGCGATGTGCTCACAAGTCCCTGTGGAGCGCATGCATATGTACGTGCACAAGCACTAACATTCTCCATCTCAACACGCTTTCCTGCTGTCTCACGTGTATAAAACACACACAGGTTGCATATATGTATAAAATAAAGCCTTAAATATAAGATTTGAAATAGCATAGCGTGAATCAGCAGTTTCTATCATGACTGTATGTGAGAGCGGGTCTGCCATAGCCTGCCTGACTCAAGCAAAAGCCTATCAATGATTAAAAGCCTGCAGTCGCATTTAAGGTGTAGTGTTCAGATGTCAGCCACAGACAATCAATCCTGCTTTCTCATACATGTGCGCACACACACACACAAAACAAAGAGATGGGAGGAGAGAGAGAGAGAGAGAGAGAGAGAGAGAGAGAGAGAGAGAGAGAGAGAGAGAGAGAGAGAGAGAGAGAGAGAGGCAGACAGATGCTCTATTCCAAAATCTAGTGAGCTGCCTCCATAGGCAGCATGTTAAGGCATCATAAGGTGCTGGAACAGCCATGTAAAGGCTGTTCCAAAAGGTAGGCAACTTAATTATGATGCCTTCTAAGATAGGCCTAACTCATTTCACATGTATCCTTTGTGGAAAAGGAAATCCCAGAATGAGAGTAATAAGAGATATTTGTAGTAGACAAAATTCATTCATTTGGAACGACAAACACAAAGAACACGAGTTATTTTATTAATATAATATAATATAATATAATATAATATAATATAATATAACATAATATAATGTAATATAATATAATATAATATAATATAATATAATATAATATAATATAATAACAGTGAAATGAAACAAGAAAATGATTATACAATGTATTTATAAAATTATATTGCTATTTAATTACCTAAATTAAATCAATATAAAAATATTTCATCATACTTAAAACCTCTAAATTTAGATTTTTAGTATTTCAAATTTCATGTAGATATGATTAATTGAAGTGATAAAATTCATTTCATACAAAATTTATATTTAATTTAGTAATGATATAATAATAATAATAATAATAATAATAATAATAATAATAATAATAATAATAATAATATAATGAAAAATAAAACTATTGCTATTAACAGTTAAGTTAGAGAGTTACAAGTTAACTAAAAATTTATTTTACCCAATATATGTGTTATTTTTATGCTAATTAGAGTATCATTAGCATTTCTATAATATAATATAATATAATTAATATAAAAAAATATTATACAGTGTATATATTTATAGGTATTTATTTATTTAGGTGATAAATTTAATTCTATATGAAACTTAGATTTAATTCAATAATAATAATAATAATAATAATAATAATAAATCATATTAATAGTCAATTTATAGTTAATTAAATAGTTCAACAAATAGTTATTAGAGTATTGTTTCATTAGCTTATATCATGCTAACACCAAAACTCTATTAAAGTCGAGTCTCAGAGTTGCTGCCTATGAAGAGTTTTCCAAATCATTCACTTTTGAGTTTCCATGACAGTTAGGATGCTGCTTTTATAGAAGACATCTGTCTATGTAGGCAGCAGACAGTGAGGCAGCACACTAGGTATTGGAACAAAGCCCTATATTAACACAAAAAAAGGAAGAGAGATGAGTCAAACCAAATGAAAAACAGAGTTTCAGAGACAGACACAGGAGTTTCTTTGCCATGCCTTCCTGCCTCCCTAAATCTTTCCCAATGCAGCATTTGGCCAATTACGAGGAGAATACAGGCAGAACAGCACACTTCACAGCTTTCAAGTGTGTCTGCAGCCCCATGGGAATCGAAAGAGAGAGGTAGGAAGAGGAATCCTCAAATACCTCCCTCCCTTATCATTTCTCGCTCTCTCTCCACACCCCAATTCTTTTCCAAATGATCCTATAGTGACACAATTCTATTTTAGCAAGATCACACACCTCTAATTAGGACACAATTGGCTGGGAGAGAAAGCAGCTCAAGTAACAGCACCACAGGAAAGACTCACAAGCACCTGTTGGCACAAACACTTCCATGATCACACATCCCAAAAACAAACAGTCTTCATGAGGCCATCAAACTAGAATCATGTGAAAGAATTTTAGCAGCATCTCTCACATAAAAACAATTCCTGGTCTGCCGTGTGTCTGTGAAATAAAAAAAAATCTTAAAGAGAAAGATAGATGCACATTTAGGAAGTCAAGCAGTTATTAAGTCACCATTTCAACACTATCATTCTGCACCATTTTTTACTTGTCTCCCATTTGATAAAAAAAAAAAAATACATATACAGTGGGAACAAGTATTTGATACACTGCAGATTTTGCAGGTTTGCCCACTTACAAAGCATGCAGAAGTCTGTCATTTTTATCATAGGTACTCTTCAACTGTGAGTGACGGAATCTAAAACAAAAATCCAGAAAATCACATTGTATGATTTTTAAATAATTAATTTGCATTTTATTGCATGACATAAGTATTTGATCACCTACCAACCAGTAAGAATCCTGGCTCTCACAGACCTGTTAGTTTTTCTTTAAGAAGCCCTCCTGTCCTCCACTCATTACCTGTATTAACTGCACCTGTTTGAACTCGTTACCTGTATAAAAGACACCTGTCCACACACTCAATCAAACAGACTCCAACCTCTCCACAATGGCCAAGACCAGAGAGCTGTGTAAGGACATCAGGGATAAAATTGTAGACCTGCACAAGGCTGGGATGGGCTACAGGACAATAGGCAAGCAGCTTGATGAGAAGGCAACAACTGTTGGCGCAATTATTAGAAAATGGAAGAAGTTCAAGATGACGGTCAATCTCCCTCGGTCTGGGGCACCATGCAAGATCTCACCTCGTGGGGCATCAATGATCATGAGGAAGGTGAGGGATCAGCCCAGAACTACATGGCAGGACCTGGTCAATGACCTGAAGAGAGCTGGGACCACAGTCTCAAAGAAAACCATTAGTAACACACTACGCAGTCATGGATTAAAATCCTGCAGTGCACGCAAGGTCCCCCTGCTCAAGCCAGCGCATGTCCAGGCCTGTCTGAAGTTTGCCAATGACCATCTGGATGATCCAGAGGAGGAATGGGAGAAGGTCATGTGGTCTGATGAGACAAAAATAGAGCTTTTTGGTCTAAACTCCACTCGCCGTGTTTGGAGGAAGAAGAAGGATGAGTACAACCCCAAGAACACCATGGAGGTGGAAACATCATTCTTTGGGGATGCTTTTCTGCAAAGGGGACAGGACGACTGCACCGTATTGAGGGGAGGATGAATGGGGCCATGTATCGCGAGATCTTGGCCAACAACCTCCTTCCCTCAGTAAGAGCATTGAAGATGGGTCGTGGCTGGGTCTTCCAGCATGACAACGACCTGAAACACACAGCCAGGGCAACTAAGGAGTGGCTCCGTAAGCAGCATCTCAAGGTCCTGGAGTGGCCTAGCCAGTCTCCAGACCTGAAGCCAATAGAAAATCTTTGGAGGGAGCTGAAAGTCCGTATTGCCCAGCGACAGCCCCGAAATCTGAAGGATCTGGAGAAGGTCTGTATGGAGGAGTGGGCCAAAATCCCTGCTGCAGTGTGTGCAAACCTGGTCAAGAACTACAGGAAACGTATGATCTCTGTAATTGCAAACAAAGGTTTCTGTACCAAATATTAAGGTCTGCTTTTCTGATGTATCAAATACTTATGTCATGCAATAAAATGCAAATTAATTACTTAAAAATCATACAATGTGATTTTCTGGATTTTTGTTTTAGATTCCGTCACTCACAGTTGAAGAGTACCTATGATAAAAACGACAGACCTCTACATGCTTTGTAAGTGGGCAAACCTGCAAAATCGGCAGTGTATCAAATACTTGTTCTCCCCACTGTACATATAAATTACAGTGTTATATATTTTAAATATGTAGGATTGAAAATAATCAAACATATTTGATATTTGAAATTTTGAACTGTTTTCAACCCCCATCTTTCTTATCAGAAGGGCCATTTGGAATCCCTAAAGACAAAGAGATGCTGAAGGCCTGTAGGCTAAATGTGTATCACACCTTTAGTACAGTGGGGGAAGTTTGGTCTGATTGGTCAGTTTGAATGTCTCACATTAGGGTTTCAGTCACATGGTCAAGGAACAGATAAAAAGAAGACGTAACTGTTGCTCTGCCTCTTTTTTTTTTTTTTTTTAATTCTCTGGCTTTCTTGATTCTCTGGTTCTCTCTCTTCTTGGGGGCCTTCTCTTTGGCTCTTCTCTTCTTTGCTCTCTTCTTCTCTTTGTCTCTTTCTCTCTCTCTCTCTCCCTCTCTCTCTCTCTTTCTCTCTCTCTCCCTTTCTATCCCTCAGGTGACATTCATGCTGGGTACGATTAATGGTATAAGTTTTTATCATCTCATACATCTACAAACCCGATACCAAAAAAGTTGGCACACTGTACAAATTGTGAATAAAAAAGGAATGCAATAATTTACAAATCTCATAAACTTATATTTTATTCACAATAGAATATAGATAACATATCAAATGTTGAAAGTGAGACATTTTGAAATGTCATGCCAAATATTGGCTCATTTTGGATTTTATGAGAGCTACACATTCCAAAAAAGTTGGGACAGGTAGCAATAAGAGGCCGGAAAAGTTAAATGTACATATAAGGAACAGCTGGAGGACCAATTTGCAACTTATTAGGTCAATTGGCAACATGATTGGGTATAAAAAGAGCCTCTCAGAGTGGCAGTGTCTCTCAGAAGTCAAGATGGGCAGAGGATCACCAATTCCCCCAATGCTGCGGTGAAAAATAGTGGACCAATATCAGAAAGGAGTTTATCAGAGAAAAATTGCAAACAGTTTGAAGTTATCATCATCTACAGTGCATAATATCATCCAAAGATTCAGAGAATCTGGAACAATCTCTGTGCGTAAGGGTCAAGGCCAGAAAACCATACTGGATGCCCGTGATCTTCGGGCCCTTAGACGGCACTGCATCACATACAGGAATGCTACTGTAATGGAAATCACAACATGGACTCAGGAATACTTCCAGAAAACATTGTCGGTGAACACAATCCACCGTGCCATTCGCCGTTGCCGGCTAAAACTCTATAGGTCAAAAAAGAAGCCATATCTAAACATGATCCAGAAGCGCAGGCGTTTTCTCTGGGCCAAGGCTCATTTAAAATGGACTGTGGCAAAGTGGAAAACTGTTCTGTGGTCAGACGAATCAAAATTTGAAGTTCTTTTTGGAAAACTGGGACGCCATGTCATCCGGACTAAAGAGGACAAGGACAACCCAAGTTGTTATCAGCGCTCAGTTCAGAAGCCTGCATCTCTGATGGTATGGGGTTGCATGAGTGCGTGTGGCATGGGCAGCTTACACATCTGGAAAGGCACCATCAATGCTGAAAGGTACAGCCAAGTTCTAGAACAACATATGCTCCCATCCAGACGTCGTCTCTTTCAGGGAAGACCTTGCATTTTCCAACATGACAATGCCAGACCACATACTGCATCAATTACAACATCATGGCTGCGCAGAAGAAGGATCCGGGTACTGAAACGGCCAGCCTGCAGTCCAGATCTTTCACCCATAGAAAACATTTGGCGCATCATAAAGAGGAAGATGCAACAAAGAAGACCTAAGACAGTTGAGCAACTAGAAGCCTGTATTAGACAAGAATGGGACAACATTCCTATTCCTAAACTTGAGCAATTTGTCTCCTCAGTCCCCAGACGTTTGCAGACTGTTATAAAAAGAAGAGGGGATGCCACACAGTGGTAAACATGGCCTTGTCCCAACTTTTTTGAGATGTGTTGATGCCATGAAATTTAAAATCAACTTATTTTTCCCTTAAAATGATACATTTTCTCAGTTTAAACATTTGATATTTCATCTATGTTGTATTCTGAATAAAATATTGAAATTTGAAACTTCCACATCATTGCATTCTGTTTTTATTCACAATTTGTACAGTGTCCCAACTTTTTTGGAATCGGGTTTGTATTTTGTAACTATTTGAAGTGTAACCATAACCAGAAATTGTCATTAAATCCTTTCTATTACAAATGATGTGCTAACTAGTTTTGATTTGGTATTGACTTTGAAGTGCTACCTATTGCAATACAATGTAGTCACATTCTAGCAACGCTCTCCCACATATTTTGCTATTGTAACTGCGCTTATTTCCGTTGTTGGTATAAGTTGCAGTGGGTGGTAAAGACGAGAAATGATAACGTTTCTTTAGTCATTCGGCAACCCTGCAGCCTGAACCACTGTAGGCGACCCACCCTTACAAATATGTAACATTTTAAATGTTAAATATGAAAATATAGTGGATTATTTACACTGAATATGCCTTGAACATGTGCCTTACTAAAGAAAACCACACACAATAGCATCTCCTAAACCAAACTAGCTTTTAAAATAGAACATAAGAGGCACCTCATTAAGTTTTGCTGCAGTGTGGATGGATTTTGCACAAACAAATGACACATTCCACATACAAACCCCCTCCTGAGCTCGGCTTTATTACTGGTACATCTTTGCCTAATAATTTTTTTTGAGGTTGCCCGCATGCTGCACCCCACTTCTTGACCATGACAAATGGGGTGTACTGCTGCTTTTAATAACCCCCTTCATCATACTACCACAGACACACACACACAAATGTCCATGTATGATCACACATAAACAAACAGTATTTGTGTTTTTGGGTTAGGAATAAAACCATACAAGTACCAATGATAAACTCGATATATACTGGCCAGGTCAATTTTGAGATTATTGTGATCACCCGATTGTCTGATTAACAGAAGTCTGTCAGGTCAAAAATCTACAGACAGACAGACAGACAGACAGACAGACAGACAGACAGACAGACAGACAGACAGACAGACAGACAGACAGACAGACAGATAGATAGATAGATAGATAGATAGATAGATAGATAGATAGATAGATAGATAGATAGATAGATAGATAGATAGATAGATAGATAGAGAAAAAGGGGCTCATTATCAGCAAACTGGGATTCTAACCAATATAAGTACATATACATACATACAAGACAATGAATATACTCATATGTGGAAAAAAAAAGGCATTGCTGTATTGTACAGGCCTCAGTAGTTGCATAACAGACCTTAAACAGAACGACATTGCGAAGGGAGAGGAGCTTTTGGTGCATAATAAAACCTGATCTATGGTTGCGGCGCAGTCAGTCTGACATGCACACACCCTTACTCACAAACCAAGACCGTGAGATACATGGTGACATAGAGCTCTATGATGAAAGCGAATAGTGTGATGCAGCAGTTACACAGAGAGTGTCCTGCATGCCAAAATTAATACATTTATCACACCATTCGTTGAATGAGTTTACAAAAGCAAAACTACACCCCACCACAAAAGGAATAAAATAAACAGAAAACACACACAAGTACCAGCATGATGACTCTTCTCACAAGAGAGTCACAGTGTGACTTTTCCACTCTCCAACTTTCATAGAACAGATGGAAACTGTAAACATTTGAAAATCAATAATTCTACTGCAGAACCCTGGGATTGTGAATCTAGAACAACTTCGTGCAATATACAGCTATGGAAAAAATTAAGAGACCACTTAACATTGAGAAATCAATGTTAAGTGGTCTCTTAATTTTTTCCAGAGCTGTATATTATACTTGTGATACTACATGATACCTCTAACTCTGAATGATTTTGAACTCTCTTTCCTTGTATATATTATATGTCCTTAGATATGTGTATATTTGTAAAGAAAAGAAATGAGAGGTCAGGGGTGCAATAAGCTCTTTTTCATCAGACCACATATGCAGAATTTGACTCTGGGCCTCCCATCTGGTTGAATTGAGGACATTGCAGTGCTATAATAACAACTACTATGTATATGTGCATGTCATTTGCAAGGTTAGGTCAGCTGCAAGAAGTAAAAGCATGCATAAAAATGTAACATTTTTTATTTAATTTATTTGACTATATATACAGTCGGGAGAACAATTATTTGATACACTGCCGATTTTGCAGGTTTGCCCACTTACAAAGCATGTAGAAGTCTGTCATTTTTATCATAGGTACTCTTCAACTGTGAGCGACGGAATCTAAAACAAAAATCCAGAAAATCACATTGTATGATTTTTAAGTAATTAATTTGCATAGAAGCTAGAAGCTAGAAGCAGGAAAAATGGGCAAGCGTAAGGATTTGAGCGAGTTTGACAAGGGCCAAATTGTGATGGCTAGGCGACTGGGTCAGAGCATCTCCAAAACTGCAGCTCTTGTGGGGTGTTCCCGGTCTGCAGTGGTCATTATCTATCAAAAGTGGTCCAAGGAAGGAACAGTGGTGAACAAGCGACAGGGTCATGGAGGCCAAGGCTCATTGATGCATGTGGGGAGCGAAGGTTGGCCCATGTGTTCTGATCAAACAGACGAGCTACTGTAGCTCAAATTGCTCAAGAAGTTAATGCTGGTTCTGATAGAAAGGTGTCATTGCAGTTTATTGCGTATGGGGCTGCACAGCCGCAGACCAGTCAGGGTGCCCATGCTGACCCCTGTCCACCGCCGAAAGCGCCAACAGTGGGCATGTGAGCATCAGAACTGGACCACGGAGCAATGGAAGAAGGTGGCCTGGTCTGATGAATCACGTTTTCTTTTACATCACGTGGATGGCCGGGTGCATGTGAGTCGCTTACCCGTGGAACACATGGCACCAGGATGCACTATGGGAAGAAGGCAAGCCGGCGGAGGCAGTGTGATGCTTTGGGAAATGTTCTGCTGGGAAACCTTGGGTCCTGCCATCCATGTGGATGTTATTTTGACATGTAACACCTACCTAAGCATTGTTGCAGACCATGTACACCCTTTCATGGAAACGGTATTCCCTGGTGGCTCTTTCAGCAGGAAAATGCACCCTGCCACAAAGCAGAAATGGTTCAGGAATGGTTTGAGGAGCACAACAACGAGTTTGAGGTGTTGACTTGGCCTCCAAATTCCCCAGATCTCAATCCAATCGAGCATCTGTAGGACGTGTTGAACAAACAAGTCAGATCCATGGAGGCCCCACCTCGCAACTTACAGGACTTAAAGGAACACTCCACTTTTTTTTAAAAAATAGGCTCATTTTCCAACTCCCCTAGAGTTAAACGTTGAGTTTTACCGTTTTTGAATCCATTGAGCCGATCTCCGGGTCTGGTGGTAGCACTTTTAGCATAGCTTAGCATAATTCATTGATTCTGATTAGACCGTTAACATCTCGCTCAAAAATGACCAAAGAGTTTCGATATTTTTCCTATTTAAAACTTGGCTCTTAAGACCAACTAAGACCAAAGGAAAATGAAAAGTTGTGATTTTCTAGGCCGATATGGCTAGGAACTATACTCTCATTCCTGCGTAATAATCAAGGAACTTTGCTGCCGTACCATGGGTGCAGCAGGCGCAATGATAACGAGCTGTTCAAGTCGTACAGCACTGATCACGTGACGAGAAGACTGACTGGACCGTGGCGGAGGATTCGTTGCGCAACAGAACCGTCAGACAATTGTCTTATATTTTAAAATGCGAGTTCAGCACCACCGCTCCCTATTCACAGAGTACGCACGATCGCGAAATTGAAAGTTAACGTAAATGGGAACGCTCATTCAAACGTGATTTCAATAAGTTACCGCTGTTTGAAAGCGGCTCCCTGAGGCATGCGAATATCTCCCAATATGAAAGCTATCTGTGTAGTTGTAACCATCTCTTAGCTCTGTATCATGCTTGAAGAAAAATTTGGTCTCTATTTGCACTTTGAATATTGAGTACTTTGATTATGGTTATTGTTTGCACTTAATATCTATGATCAATTTGTGGGAAGGAGTTCAGTTAGGAGGTCAAAAGAAGCTCATGTGCAGTTCTAAGGTCTGAAGAGACAATCATACAGGAAAGAAGCCAGCCAGTTGAGTTTTTGGCAAAACCTTTACAGTGCTTGTTGTCTTTTACTGCATATGATAATTCATACTCAGAAAGTAGAACTGAAATGACATTTATTACAAGATGATGAGTTAAAACATTTCAAATGCACCTGCAGACTATTTTTCTAGTCATGTATTTCATCATTGAGGATTTCTTAAAAATACTATGTAAAAATCTCGTCTCGTTCTCGTGAACCCCTTTAGAAAATCAAACTATCAGTATCGGTATCAGTATAGGCAGATATCATTCTGAATAATTGGAATGATAGTCTAGCATATAATTAGACTTACTTAATAAACAAATTGTTAAAATTGTCACGTTTTATTAATAAACAAATATTTAAAATATAAAAGTGATCAAACCAATAGAAAGCAGTCATTCAATAGAAAGTCAATTTTTTAGTTTCTGGTACTAAACGTCTTGTATGAGTGTGTACATGTGAGAAAGAAAGTGAAGAAAAGAACGAGAAAAGAAAAATGAGAGAAAGAACGAGAAAGGACAGCGAAGTGAGAGTCTGCATTATCATAAGGACCCAGTCTAGCCAAACAGCCCTCGGCCCTCTTCTTAATACAGAATAGCAAATGAGGCAGAACGCAGTAAAATACAACACTACTGTCTGGCCTCATATATATGCCAAATCATACAGAGAATTCAGCAAGTCTCTCTCTTTCTCTGATTTAATGAACCTCCCTACCCCTCTGTTCTCAAACCTAGAGAAACTCCAAACTCCACTGCCTCCCCTCCCTTTCCCGCTCTCGATGTACATATAACAACCTATTCTTTATAGAAGGAGGCTGGCTGGCCAGTCTCCATGGCAACACCATCACTAGGCAACGGCCACTGCTCTTCCTGCTTTGTTGCGGAGCAGACAGGAGTGCAACTGTGGCAGGTAGCGACCGGGGCCTAGCGGAGCGAAGAGTGGAGACAGGTAAACTCATACAAAGAAGTATACTTGAGCTTTTGCAGAAATTGCCTGAGTCTAGCATATAATTAGACTTTTCTTGAGTCATTTTTATATAACGCATCACCAAGGTAGCAACTGTAAAGACCGTTATAATACATTATAATAGTTTCCTGTTCATTTTTAAAGAGTATAATGCATAAAGACATGATAAATAATTGTGTTTTTACGTTTTAAGGTCAAAATGAAAATAAAAATGTACTCTACTTTCTTAATGCATGTTCTTCATTTTATTGCTAACTATTTTATTGTGAAATATATTATTGGAAATGATTTGTTGTCTTAATTCGAAATGTAGTAACATGTTCTGCTGCTGATTTCACTTCTTCTGTGTGGATTATTTGATAATGTTAACCAATAGCCAAATAAATGTACTAAATTATAGAATTATAATAAGGGTATTATACAAGAGAATATTTATAAGATGTTTTATAACGCATTCAAAATACCTTTATAATCCATTATATATTATAAAGAGTTCAGGAGAAATGTTACGACTAAGGCATTTAAGCCTTTGAGAAACCTATAACATGACATCATCATAACAGTCTATACAGATTTAAATATGAAACACAAATAATTATAAAATACCCATTTGTTGTAATAAAGATAATATATGTAAAATAGCCTGTATGGGATTTATGGTACGCTATCTAGTATTGTTTAAAGTTTCTTTAAGGCATAATGCTGTTCATTGTTTCTTTATTTTAACCAAGATGATTTTTGGCATCAGTTTATTGCAATTGGTTGTTGTGCTGCTGTTGATAAGTTCAGCCTCCTCTCGTTCCCAGGTGTGCTGATATGCCATTATTATTTGTGCCGTGATTCAGCCTCACAATCACGATTCCTCTCGTACAAACAGCATGAGGGAATTCATCTGAAGAAGGGAGTCATTCTGAGCTTTCAGAACAGTTTGCTTACCAGCCATAATCACCGCAATTGTTCATAAAAAAAGAGTATGTGATTACTCAGGTGTGTCTGCATGTGAAAAATAAAAGCAAGGAGAAGGAGAAGAGGGAAAAGAAACACAATTTAGGAATGAATGTAGAACGCAAACACACAGAAAGACAGATCAAATCTGACCTTCAATGCAATGAAAAACAACCCCCACTACCATCTCTACAAAAAAAAAAAACTGCTACCACTCCAACTGTCCTCCCGCTGACCACTTGTCTCCATAAACCTGTCTGAATCTCAATGTACACTCTAACTAGTTTATTTGTCCACAAACAATGGTCAATGTCCAGGAGAATTCTGTAATTTTTTGATATAAATTAGTTCTGAACATTTCTACCACATCTCAAATGATGTATTGTGTTGCTTAATAACATTCAGGGCCCTATCATACACCCAGCGCAATGTTTTTTGCTAGTTTCAGCCCAACGCATCCTTTTCACGTCCAGCACCACGTTCAGTTTTTCGGCTTGCAAATTCCGCCATATAAATAGCGAATCCGCCATGGTGCAAAGGCAACTGGCTTTTAAAGGGAATGGGAGATGAGACTATGATTGGTTTGTTGCATGTTACGGCCAAAACACACCCATAACTCATTAAGAAACTAGGTACAACCCTTTTGGACCATGCACCTTGCGCGCAGACTGTTTTTTCCGTTGTTAAACTAGCAAAAGTGGATTCGGACACGCCCTAAGTGCACCTGCACCATGTGCTTTACAGTAGACCATGCACTCAGATTGTTGAAGTAGGGCCCTCAGTGGTGGAAGTATCCTTTTTAAAAAATTTTGGAATAAAATAGCCCAATCTTTAAATACAAGATATAAAACAGAGTTATTATGATTAACTGAAACAAAAATGAAACATTTGGTTTAAAGCTGAAGTAAAATAAAACATAAATATTAGGCTACATGAAAAAGTTAAACTTAATGAAAATGTTGCCTTGGCCGCTAACTGAAATAAGTTTAAGTTAAAGGACTAACATAAATAAATGTTGAAAAAAAAAAAAGAAAAATGATTAAAGGTACATTATGTAACGTTTGGCCCTCTAGCGGTTAAAAAACAAAACTGCATTAATTTTGTGGAAGAACATTGTTTTGGTTGTGCTTCAGCTCTGTGTGACTGCGGATGAATATGTTTATCCTACTGCTCATAAAACATCCACTACTAGGCTTAAGAGATATAACCAGTTTAGATGGAAAGGATCTCAAGCTGACTAGCAGAAGACGTTACTGTAGCTTTACCCATTAATAGACAACTCGTCACATATTGACGCTTGGTCAGGACCCCTCGGCGTCACTTTTTAATGCACAGGGTACCCCTTTAGCGTCATTTTCCGACGCGCAGGGTGCTCCATTGATTTCAATGAGAAACCTTTGGCGTCATACACAGACGTGTTGGGCATGGGAATGTTATCATCATGATGAAATTATATATTGGGTTATGATTTTGACATTATGACATGTTGGAGTGTGATTCTCAATTTAATCAGCCAGCATAACGTTACTTTTATTTACATTTATTTTTTTTATTTACGCTATTTAGACACGTTTGAACATATAACCCAACCCCATCCCATCCCAAACCTACCCATTTTTGTGTTATATGATATAAAACACAGGATATAACAGGCAGGTACGACTGCAGGCACAATTTATTCAAAAAGTACAAATATTCCAAGTGTTCCGAGACCAAACGACTGATTTGTGTGAAGAAAATCCCCAAAAGCGATCAGCGTCTTCATCCGCCGAAGATCATGAACACATTTAAAAATTGCCACCCGAAGAAACGTTACATCAGCTTTGATAGTGAAATTGCATTGGCTCTCGTATGTCACGTGACCAATTGAGTCATTACGTCAGCTTTCATTGTAAAATGTCATTGGCTCTAAAGAGTCGTGTGTATCTTTTGAATGAGATATGACTGAGTGCATGCGTGCGTGCGTTCACGGAGCGGCGGGATCATCATTTCAGCGATTAAAACATTAAGATCAACTCTGTTCTTTACATGAAGATATCGTATGACTTCAGAAGACTTGGAATGCAACATGAGTTAATACTTTTATACTGTTTTTGGTCAGTTTTTGCAATAAATACCTGTGACTGTACTTTTATTTGCCTGTTACGTGTTTTATATTGTTTAGAAGTGGGTAGGTTTAGGGTAGGAGAGGGGTTAGTTGCTCCAAAATATAAAAGTATATAAATATTCATACAATCATGTCTACTTTTACAAATGCAAAGAATTAAATGCGTCTTGATGTGACGCATTGGGCAAACAACTGAAATCAATGGAGCACCCTGCGCGTTGGAAAATGACGCTAAAAGGGTACCCTATGCGTTAAAAAGTGACGCCAAGGGGTCCTGACCAAGCGTCAATATGTGACGAGTTGGGAGTGAGAACATGTTGTAATAGACACGGTACTTCCTTGAAAATAAATTCTAGCACAGCGCTACAACAACCGTAATGAAATGAGCCTTCACAATAGATAATGCTTTACAATGAACTCTGTTAGAGAGCTATATGGCAATTTATCTGTTCATTAAATTACCTTTTTCACCTGTTCAGTAATAAAAACACCATCTCTGGGTCGCTTTTACAACATTTCAAATCCCTCAGTTCTCGCCATCTCTGATAAGCCAAGCCAATGTTGATTCTGGTTTTATTACGAGCTTTGTTATGTTCTCTTTTTGCCAGAAGACTCTCCTCTGTTCGGCGTTTGTTTAAAACGGGTGATTCCCAGACTTAAGATTTAGTGGCTCCATGTCAACCTTTCTCGCTCATTGTGACAACTAACCTATACGCCTCTCCACACCATACACACGTCAAAGTAGCCGGAGGAACTGTTCTCTATTTACAGATATGAGAAACGCACGGGCGAGTGACACATGTACTCAATTTCCCAAGAAAACAGTCTAACATATAAACATTTATAATAGGCTTACCATAGTGAATCAGGGTAAGACAAAACACATTTTGGAAGAAGGATTGATGATGTATTGGCTCATTATTTAAATTTTATTAATTTTGAACAAAAAAAAAGTTACATAGTGTGCCTGAAAATGAAAATGATTTATGAAAAATGAATATTGAAAAAAGAAAACAATTGAAATTTAAATTTAATTAAAATTGAGTTGATTAAAAAAAATCCACGTCTGGGATATAAAAGTGCCTGTAGTTAATGAAACACACTATAAACATTTAAAGTGTGTTCTTTCAATTCACAGTATAATCCTGGCTATTATTTGCTTATTTTTATTGTAGTTTTATATATTAACAATTAAATGACAATGGTATATTGTGACTTTACAGTGAAAAGAACCATGAGATGACTGTGAGGTAACAGCACTGTGCTGTAGAATCACCATGATTATCTGATTATTTTACAGTAATCTCTTCTATATCTACAAATCCACTGTTATAGTGAGATGTCCACAATACTAGGTTGGCGCTTAGCTTCCCAGCATGCACTAAGGCATAAATAATTTATGTGGTTGCATTTTTAACTATTTGTTGGGTGATTCAGCTGTTGCTGTTGTTGTATTCACTTTAGGTTGCATGTTTTGTAATGTTCAGTTTATTTTTAATCTAAAATGTTGTTTGTTGATTGTCACCATGTGCAACAGTATTGCAAACCTCATGTTCCCCTTCACAGTTTATACAAAACTACGTTATTTCTATTATTTAAAATGCCATTTTGCCACATATATTATAAATTGCAAGTTATGAACATACTCAGGAGTTAATCATAATGTTTAGCTCAATCTATCTATCAAGTCCTATTTTTTAACAGTGTTTTCAACATTGATATTAATAAGAAATGTTTCTTGAGCAGCAAATCAGCATATTAGAATTATTTCTGAAGGATCATGTGATACTGAAGGCTGGAGTAATGATGCTGAAAATTCAGCTTTTAATGTAGAAAACAGTTACTTTAAATTGTAATATTTCACATTATCACTATTTTTACTGTATTTTTAATCAAATAAATGCAGCCTGAGCATAAGAAACTTCTTTCAAAAACATTTAAAAAATCTTACCGTCCCCAGACTTTTAAACAATAGTGTAAATCTCACTGAATTTTGTTAGATTTATGCTTAAATTGTCCTATTATGCTCATTTACAGGTTCATAATTTTGTTGATGGAGTCAACTAGAATACGTTTACATCATTTCATGTTCAAAAATGTATTATTTGCCGAAAATTTACATTGTTGCAGCACCTGTTTTCACCCTCTGTCTGAACGCTTTGTTCTTTAAAACCCGCCTCCCGAAAAGAGCAGTCTGCTCTGATCTGTCAATGAGTTAAGAAAAATACATGTAATTTAAGATATGTTCTCTGATGAAACATCTCAATGTAAAAATTCGCTACTCACAATTGTTTTCAGGATGAAAATGTCAAAAAGCTCAAAATGGTGTCTTTAAAATGAGGAAAAAGTAATTTATTGTAAGAAATTAGGGTTAAATCTTGTAAAATCCTGGCTGTTCTCAACAGCCAAACATTATGTGGGTGCAGAGCGCGTGTATATGTGTGTGCGTGTGGGGGAGGATTTTAACTACAACTCTCAAATCACGAAATCCAATTTTCAGGTGCACATCTAGAGGGTCGACCTCAAATGCAAACAGCGATCCCCCTGCCATCTACCCCTCTACCCTTTTCACTACACATTGACACCAGACAGCACCCCTCCCCCAGACCCTGCTGGACAGCCCCCAAAACCCCCTCCGTCCGACCAGCAGCACCACAACACTATATGAAAAAGAATATGAGCAGGCATGAATTTTAATGCAGTCGCTCATCTCAGCCAAGCAGCCTCACTTCTGCAGTGGAAATAAATAAAGAGGGGGAAAAATACAGAGAACTGATAGATGAATCTTAAATCAAAAGGAGACAGAGGAGAAAGCATAGGCAGAAAGACAAGGGTGATGGGAAAAAGAGAGAAAGCGAGAAAGGGATGACAAAAAGTAGAAGGGAGAAAGACAGAGAGCAAGAATGAGAGGTGAAATCTCATCTCTTGGCTGAATAATCTGTCATTCATCAAACTGATAGAACAGAGAGAGGTAGCACAGCCGTAAAACGAAATAACGGCAGAGGATGGGAATTTCGGATTTGGTCTGGCTCCAATTCACCATCTTGAGTTGGATGGCCCTAGTTATCGTGCCTACATCTACATCTTTCTCTTTTGGTCTAAATATTGCATGAATAATGCATGGACCTAGGTTTCATTAAAACCTCTCTTATTAATAATATCGCTCGTGATGGAGTATGGGAATACGGGGTGTGTGTGAAATGAGAAAACGTACCTTCCTGCAGACGCTCACGTTTGTGCTCTGTCTGAAAAATCCTGCAAAATTTAACACGGCCCTAATTTTCTGCACTTTTCTTTATAACCAGCTTTCGAACCAAAAAGCCAGTGGCGGTGAGGGGTAAACAGAGCGATGGGCAGGCCAATTCAGACAAGCACTCAGCCAGATAACTCTGGGAGGCAAATGGGCATGATTTCACAAGGACACTGCAATGAGGTCACTGTTACCTTGTCTTTGTCAGGCAAAAGGCTAGACTGAACACAACAAAGCCGTAAACAAGGGGTGGAAGATCTCGATACTGATACTGTCACATGACTTCAGCATGATACAGTATGCACTGCAAAACAAAGCATTTTCCTAATCTGAATTTTTGTCTTGTTTACCAGTGAAAATCTCAAAACTACAAATTTATAAAACAAGATCAATTTTACATGTATAGCAAAAACTGTGGAAGACTTATTTTAATGAATATATCTTTTGTTTTGTTTTTCTAGCTTGGGCTCTGTAATATTTTTGTTCGTTTTTTTGAAAGAAAGAAAGAAATTCAAACTTTTATTCAGCGAGGACACATTAAATTAATCATAAAATATCTTTCAAATAATCTTTCTATTCATCAAAGAATTCTGAAAAAAAAGTATTCTACAAAAATATTAAGCATCACAACTGTTTTCAATACTGATAATCAAATGTTTCTTGAGCAGCAAATCAGTATATTAGAATGATTTCTGATGGATCATGTGAGTAATGATGCTAAAAAAATATATATTATTGCAAAATACACCAATCAGGCATAACATTATGACAGATGACAGATGAAGTGAATAACACTGATTATCTCTTCATCACGGCACCTGTTAGTGGGTGGGATATATTAGGCACCAAGTGGACATTTTGTCCTCAAAGTTGATGTGTTAGAAGCAGGAAAAATGGGCAAGCGTAGGATTTGAGCAAGTTTGACAAGGGCCAAATTGTGATGGCTAGACGACTGGGTCAGAGCATCTCCAAAACTGCAGCTCTTGTGGGGTGTTCCCGGTCTGCAGTGGTCAGTATCTATCAAAAGTGGTCCAAGGAAGGAACAGTGGTGAACCAGCGACAGGGTCATGGGCGGCCAAGGCTCACTGATACACATGGGGAGCGAAGGCTGGCCCGTGTGGTCCGATCAAACAGACAAGCTACTATAGCTCAAATTGCTCAAGACGTTAATGCTGGTTCTGATAGAAAGGTGTCAGAATACACAGTGCATCACAGTTTGTTGCGTATGGGGCTGCATAGCCACAGACCAGTCAGGGTGCCCATGCTGACCCCTGTCCACCACCAAAAGTGGGCACGTGAGCATCAGAACTGGACCACAGATCAATGGAAGAAGGAGGCCTGGTCTGATAAATCACGTTTTCTTTTACATCACATGGATGGCCGGGTGCGTGTGGCAGGCCGGCGGAGGATAATGCACCCTGCCACAAAGCAAAAATGGTTCAGGAATGGTTTGAGGAGCACAACAACGAGTTTGAGACGTTGACTTGGCCTCCAAATTCCCCAGATCTCAATCCAATCAAGCATCTGTGGGATGTGCTGACCAAACAAGTCTGATCCATGGAGGCCCCACCTCGCAACTCACAGGACTTAAAGGATCTGCTGCTAACATCCTGGTGCCAGATACCACAGCAAAAGGGGGACCAAAACAATATTAGGAAGGTGGTCATAATGTTATGCCTGATCGGTGTATATTAAAATAGAAAACAGTTCTTTTAAACTGTAATAATATTTCACATTACTCTATATTTTGACCAAATAAATGCTTCCTAGGTGAGCTTAAGAGACTTCTTTCAAAAACAATCTGAGCCCAAACTTTTGAAAAGCAACATAAATCTCAGTGAATTGGTTTAGATTTGCACTTTAAAAATTGCCAATGAGTAAAGGAAAAATACAAGTAATTGAGATATATTCTCTTACTGAAAAAAAAATTGAGCTTCTTATGTAAATGTATGCTGTTTTCAGGATGTTTAGACATTTTTGCTGAACAATGACCAAATATTTATTACGAAAACTGCTGTGGGACTCATTGTAATGCATGTGTGAGATGGTTAATACCCTTTTCCACCAAAATGGTGCTGGTGCTCAGGGACGTCTCTCAGAATTGTACCACGTTTCACTGACTTGAGGGTTGAACGATGAAGTAACTATGTTAATACATAATCTGTCCAGAGAAAAAAAAGTCTTGTCTTTGTCTTTTTTTTTTCAGACAGGCAGATTGTTTTGCATATCAGAATCAAATCCATTTAGTCTGAAGAGGGGAAAAAAACACATGAATCCCATTTTTACAAACTCAATCCAAATGTTTTTTTTAAAATGTGTCTCAGTCCATTGGGTTTTAAATCATTGTGCTCTTTTTGTCATTGGCCATTTCACTGTATATGCATGAATGTGTAAAAAATGCCTTGTGACTTCAGCACCGTACTGAGATGTAACAAAAAATATGAGGAGATGCTAAATTTCCATTTTTCCATAGTGCTTTTCCACATCGACAGTTACTATTTATTGTTCTAAGGTCTTTTGGCATCGTTCTGACTGATTCTATTAGCAGCTGAAGTAGATATGGATATTGACAACGTCTCACCAAATGGATCAAATTTCATCATTTGCAAAATGACAGTGCGGACACTGAATCCAAATCGGATTTGTGTGCAGTGTGAATGAACACAAGCTTTGTTCAGAAGTCTTTTGCTTTGTTCATGTCGTGTCGTAATTACCATAATTACAAGATTCTAGCGTGTTAACATCTTCAGAACCAGATATTTGTTTCTATGGAAACCCATAGAACGTCAAATGGATCCAGGCTTTGATGTTGATGACAAAATACTTAATAATGATGTTAATTCACCACAATGCTTTGAAAAAACAAAGAAGGAAGAAAATGATTAATATTATAGGAGTTCAATATATAATGAATAAAAATCATAGCAATCAATTCACACATATTTGTAAATAAAATCTTTTTATTTCAGACAGATGGGGAAAATAAAGTGGCTGGAGTAGCTTTGCAGCACAACAAAAGTAGGAACAAAAAAAAGGACAAAACAGGGTGTCAACTGCTGCATTGGGCACTTCCAGTTAGCTTTGTTGGTTATAATGAACAATCTAGTTCTGTCATGAGTTGTTGTTTTGGAAACTTTAAGTGGTTCCCCGCCCCTGGTCCCTGGCGATAATGGTGCCTGGTTTAAGACCAGCAGGATTAAGAGGCGGAGTCAATATCGTCCAGGCCAGAACCACCTTTAATTCATTGGAAATGCGTGGAACAGGGCCAGATTGAACAGCGGCTCCAGCACCAGCACCGGGTCAGTGGAAAAGGGGTATGAGAGTGGGTTAATTGTGTTAGAATAGTTTGACTCTATGGGTTGTGGTATGAGTGTGTAATCCATGGCTGAGGCTGATGCTGGGCTCACGTTTGTGGTTGTTCTTGCGCTGGAAGGGCAGTGTGTGCCGCTCGGAGTCTTCCTCACCCTCCTCGTCTGCCAGGTGTGTGTGAGTGTAATGGTAACTCAAACCTGGACGGTTCTTGTAGCGCTTCCCACAGACTAAACACAGAGGAACACACAAGGAGACAAAAAGACAGATCAAAAAAAAATATATATATGTATGTATGTATGTAAGAGGTTAATCTTGTCATGAACAAAAAGTATGAATTATATTTATATAGCATTTATTATTGTTGTTGTTATTTACTGTCAATCATTTTAATTAATTTAATATTATAATTTAATAATAAAAATTACATTTTAAAGTACTTATAAGTATTATACTAGTATAATAATAGCATTTATATACATAATTATATTTTATTATTATCATCATCATCACTAATTTTAATTAATTATATTATTTTTATTTTTTATAATTTAATAATTAAAATTAATTTAATTTTAATTTAATTAAATAAGTATTATATTTGTATAACAGCTATTATATAAATATTTTATTATTAGTAGTAGTAGTAGTAGTAGTAATAATTTGAATTGATCAAATTATTATTAATTTGCTATAATTTAACAATTATAATTAAATTAACTTCAATTTAAAAATGTATTATATTTATATAATAAGATTTATTAAATAAATATTTTATCTATTCTCATTCATATATTTAAACATTTCCACCGTTATTGTCCATGAGAAAAGATACAGTTTAAGATAACATTAGAGAATGTTGCCAAAATTAAACTTGACATTAAACATCTCATTATCAGGAAAATTACATTGAGTACGTTTATATGGTGCTCTATTTGTAGTTCTACCACTCCTTTCCCAATTCTGGGTTTGGTAGTGAATATACAGTTATATTCTGTGTTCATTTGTGCATGATACTCACTGTCACACACATATGGCTTGTCTCGATCCTCTAGGGATGCTGGTTCCTGTCTCTTTCTCATCCCCCCAACACCACATGCCTGGACACATCAAAAATTGCATGTAAGCACACACAGATTAATTTACTGTCTATTTTACACAGGTGCAGCTAGAAAACCATCGTTATTTTGGCCTTGCGGAGCGGCGCCCCCACCCCACTTCCTTCATCAAGCTTTAAGCAAATCCTCTTACACAGCATTAATTACACCTAGCACACAATTATCACAGCATCTCTTCTACACACTGCCGGCTAACTATGTGGGGTGTGAGAGATCTTAGAAGAAGAAGTGTGCCCCAATTAACAGCACAGAAGGTGACAGATTCTAGGGAGTGAATCGGAGACAACCTCATATGCATTTCTGCTAGACTAGAATACTGAAAGTTGCATGCATTTCTGCCAGGGTTGTGCGCCATACATTGACATTTAAATTCCATTGCTGAATTTGAATTAACGTAGCAAACAGAATGAGCAACTGCCATTCAAATTTGAATTTACAAGTAGAATTCAAGTGGAATGAAATTCTAAGGAAGTGATATAACTACTTTTTAGTAATTTAAGTATGAATCAAGCATAAACATTTTCATACACACATGCAGAAACATTATATGTTTATAATAATCAATAGTTAATAACAATCAACCTATAGAAATTTGTATTTAATTTATTTATATTTAAATGTAATCAATTAATTTTCCTTTTCTTGACTATGGTAGAATACGTTTTCTGATACGATAAGTTCTTCTTTTCCCAGAACACTATAATTATGTAACTAACATAGTATACATTGGGCCCTATCATACAGCCGACGCAATGCGACGCCAGGCACGACGCAAGTTTTTTTCATGTTTTTTTCATTTTCACGCCCTGTGCCACGTTGTTTAAATAGCAAATGCACTCGTGCCTATCTGTTCGCCCATGGGTGTGCTGGTCTGAAAACGAGGTGTGTTCAGGCGCATTGTTGGCGTGTTGCTATTTTGAACTGAAAATGACTGCGCAGTATTTTTTGTGTTATTTAAAGGGCGCGTTAGTAATATGCTCCTATAGGCGGGTACATAATGCACGTACACACTGCTTGTTACACACACAGGGATGCGCAGCAGCACACAAACATTTTTAAATATTAAAATTAAAAGGATTCCTCTCTCTCCACTCGCAAATTCCGCCATGTAAATAGCGAATCCGCCATGGTGCAAGCGCAACTGGCTTTTAAAGGGAATGGGAGATGAGACTCTGATTGGTTTATTGCACGTTACGCCCAAAACACACCCATGACTCATTAAGAGACTAGGTACAACCCTTTTGGACCATTCGCCTGGCGCACTGACCGTTTTTCCGTCGTTAAACTAGCAAAAGTGTTTTCGGACACGCCCTAAGTGCACCTGTGCCATGCGCTTCAGACCATGTGCTCAGATCGTTAAAATAGGGCCCAAAATATTATGTCATAAATATATTGACATTTTAATGTCAATATTTATTTTACAAAGTTATCTGAAAAAAATATATGGTTATCATATTACAGTGGGGAGAACAAGTATTTGATACACTGCCGATTTTGCAGGTTTTCCTACTTACAAAGCATGTAGAGGTCTGTAATTTTTATCATAGGTACACTTCAACTGTGAGAGACGGAAAATCACATTGTATGATTTTTAAATAATTAATTTGCATTTTATTGCATGACATAAGTATTTGATCACCTACCAACCAGTAAGAATTCCGGCTCTCACAGACCTGTTAGTTTTTCTTTAAGAAGCCCTCCTGTTCTCCACTCATTACCTGTATTAACTGCGCCTGTTTGAACTCGTTACCTGTATAAAAGACACCTGTCCACACACTCAATCAAACAGACTCCAACCTCTCCACAATGGCCAAGACCAGAGAGCTGTGTAAGGACATCAGGGATAAAATTGTAGACCTGCACAAGGCTGAGGAAGGTGAGGGATCAGCCCAGAACTACACGGCAGGACCTGGTCAATGACCTGAAGAGAGCTGGGACCACAGTCTCAAAGAAAACCATTAGTAACACACTACGCCGTCATGGATTAACCCCCTGAACCCGAAGAACGCGCCTGCGTGTTTTGCTGGATTTTTTCCTCATGACAGTGTAAAACAACTTAAAATACTCCGTCATTTTTGGCCTCACAGACATGAACGATATGTCTTCACAAAGCTTAAAGTGTCTACTTTTTTTTTATGTACACTCAAAATAAAAACTAAATGTTGTGCTTTTCGCTAAATAAAGAAAACAAACAGGATGCGCGTTCTCCCGTCTGTCTCCCTGTGATGTCTACTCTGAAATGCCTCATTAACTTTAACGTGACCACACCCACGAGCGCGCAAAGCGATTCACATGCAAATCGTCCACGAGGAAGGAACGCAAACCTGTAAACGCCCCCCATCACCTCAAAACAAAGAATCAGCTTCTTCATTCTTCTGATTTTCATCGAGTTTGGAAGACACGCTGTGAGTTTACCTTGGATTTACCTCAGAAGAAACAGAACGTGATTTATGAGAATTTTTAAGGTAAAACATTTTTTCTCACTTATATTACCGTTATTGCTGCATAAACTTCACATTGTAGGCTACTAGTTGAACTATTGCCAGACTAAAAACATGTTGAAATATTAAATAGGTAGGCAACCTTTCAATGCTAAATAAAGATACAGTACGACATGGGGATATCTTATGCTCTATAATATTAAACACAGCATGATATAAAAGTAGGGTTGCCAACTGTTCCGTATTAGCCGGGACGTCCCGTTTATTGGGACTAAATGACGCGTTTATTGACTGCTATGCTGATGTAACCACTGACTAAGGGGCCGTTCACATATGTTGCATCTTTTGCGCGCTCAAGTTCGTTATTTTAAATGTAGTTGCGCGACAAGCGCGCTCAAATAGAGAGACTAATTCGTTTTCGTTCATCTTGCACTGTCCCTGTTTGCACTTTTGCGCTGTATTTTTTTACCACTGCTCTATGTGTTGTTTTCATGTGTAAATCCAAGTAGCTATACACTACCGTTCAAAAGTTTTAGATTTTCTAATGTTTTCAAAAAAAATTCTTCTGCTTAACAAGGCTGCATTTATTTGATCCAAAATACAGCAAAAACAGTAATATTGCGAAGTATTTTTATAATTTAAAATAATTGCTTTCTATTTGGATATATTTTTAAAATGCAATTTATTCCATTTTATTTACTTCAGTTTCACATGATCCTTCAGAAATCCTTGTAATATGCTGATTTGCTGCTCAATAAACATTTCTTATTATTATGAATGTTGAAAACATTTGTGTACAATTTATTTCAGGATTCTTTGATAAATAGAACATTCTTTTTCAAAACAACAGTATTTATCTGAAATAGAAATCTATTGTAACATTATACACTACCATTCTGAGTAAGAGTTTAGTTTTTTTGTTGTTGTTTTGTTTTTTGAAAGAAATTAATACTTTTATTCACAAAGATGCCTTATATTGATACAAAAAAAAAACACAGTAAAGACATTTATAACGTTACAAAATCTTTTTATTTCAGATAAATGTTATTCTTTTGAACCCAGAGGGAACTTTCCGTTCCCTCTGGGTTAAATCTTTGATTTATCAAAGAATCCTGAAAAAAATTACACAACTGTTTTCAACATTCATAATAATAAGAAATGTTTGTTGAGCAAATAATCATAATGATTTCTGAAGGATCATGTGACACTGAAGACTGGAGTAATTATGCTGAAAATTGAGCTTTGACATCACAGGAATAAATTACACTTTACCATGTATTCACATAGAAAACATTTATTTTAAATTGTAAAAATATCCCACAATATTACTGTTTTTACTATTTTGGATCAAATAAATCCAGCCTTGGTGAGCAGAAGAGACTTATTTTTTTTTTAAAAACATACAGATCTAAAACTTTTGAACGGCACTGTAGGTCTAAAGTCTTTATGTAAAGAAAATGTATAGTCAGATAACTTCTTTTAAATTAAATGTGATTTTGTGAATAAGCCACAAACAATACATTCAATCATTAAGTCTCCTCACATGCATTCTCTATAGTTCCCTCTGTCACATTCCTCATTGATATTCAGGGGAGGAGTCGTTGACGCCTCAGGTGGGAATCACAGCATTATTCATGATGGTCCACACCCTCCCCGCATACAGCCATTTCTGTCAATAAGTGTCTTACAAAAGTTAAATGACTATATTGTTTTGTATGAATGAGTGATCAAAATGGTTTTCACATTGTTTTGAAGAAAAAACTCTAGGCAACAACATCTAGTTCTGAAAAGCCTTGTGAACAAACGTTTACTGTGTGTTATATGGCCTTATTTCGGTGATTTAACATTTTATTTTTTTCAAAAACTATGCATAAACATTATTTTCTCAAAACTACAAACTTTTATGTACATGTTGCTCACATATTACTGTAGCCCTGTTTGTGCTGAATACAGTGTAATCTGTATTCCACTGTAGCCATTACACTGTTCCACTGTAGACTTTAGCCATTAATGTGATTTAAAAACACAAATGTCAGAGCATGTCAAACTTCTTCAGGGCCACAAAATATCCTTAGGTTCCAGAGGGTTAAAATCCTGCAGCGCACGCAAGGTCCCCCTGCTCAAGCCAGCGCATGTCCAGGCCCGTCTGAAGTTTGCCAATGACCATCTGGATGATCCAGAGGAGGAATGGGAGAAGGTCATGTGGTCTGATGAGACAAAAATAGAGCTTTTTGGTCTAAACTCCACTCGCCGTGTTTGGAGGAAGAAGAAGGATGAGTACAACCCCAAGAACACCATCCCAACCGTGAAGCATGGAGGTGGAAACATCATTCTTTGGGGATGCTTTTCTGCAAAGGGGACAGGACGACTGCACCGTATTGAGGGGAGGATGGATGGGGCCATGTATCGCGAGATCTTGGCCAACAAACTCCTTCCCTCAGTAAGAGCATTGAAGATGGGTCGTGGCTGGGTCTTCCAGCATGACAACGACCTAAAACACACAGCCAGGGCAACTAAGGAGTGGCTCCGTAAGAAGCATCTCAAGGTCCTGGAGTGGCCTAGCCAGTCTCCAGACCTGAACCCAATAGAAAATCTTTGGAGGGAGCTGAAAGTCCGTATTGCCCAGCGACAGCCCCGAAACCTGAAGGATCTGGAGAAGGTCTGTATGGAGGAGTGGGCCAAAATCCCTGCTGCAGTGCGTGCAAACCTGGTCAAGAACTACAGGAAACGTATGATCTCTGTAATTGCAAACAAAGGTTTCTGTACCAAATATTAAGTTCTGCTTTTCTGATCTAAGTATCAAATACTTATGTCATGCAATAAAATGCAAATTAATTACTTAAAAATCATACAATGTGATTTTCTGGATTTTTGTTTTAGATTCCGTCACTCACAGTTGAAGAGTACCTATTATAAATATTATAGACCTCTACATGCTTTGTAAGTGGGCAAACCTGCAAAACCGGCAGTGTATCAAATACTTGTTCTCCCCACTGTATATGGTGTCATGTGGAAATTGTTTTTATGGCAGATAAGTCTATATGTCTATTCAGTTTGTCCAACACCAATTTCTCCATAAAAAAGTATTGATATATCATGTAAATTTGTGTAAAATTCATATACCATTTTTAAATCCAAATGCCCAGTTTAAAAAAACCCTTGTCCCTCAACAAAAATAGCTATTTGTATGGTTTTCCTTCTTCAGGCTGTGGTTATTTCATGGCTAGACTATAGCAGCTTGCATGCATTTCTGTACAGAACCGCTTACAATTTCAAGCCTTTCATGTATGTGGGGTTATAATTACAGGTGAACTTAGCTATGTTTTCAGTGTTCTATCAGACATCAGGTGTTGTCTTTAAAGTGGTATTAAAGGATGTTTTTCATGGCTGTTGGGAAGGAGCTGCTTTGAATCAACACAAAGCCAGTGGAACGCAATGATGAAAGGTAAGCAGGGATCAAACCTGGAGATGTGCTAAACAGCCATAATGGATCAATGGCTGATGAGCTACAATGGCCTGCTTTGTTCAGAACGCAGCCTTGAAGAAACAGAAATCCTAGATTAAACAAAGACCCTGCAGGGCTCACTGCAAACCTACAGGTCTGCGATATATTAATATAAAACATTCAGTTTGGGTTGTGGGTCTAATTGCTACCTACAGCAGTGGCTTTAACTGGTCAGTTGCAAGCCAACAATATCTAACAGGTCTGTAAAGACAGGGTCACAGACAGCAGGAAACAAAACAATATTGGGCCCTATTTTAACAATCTAAGCGTATGGTCTAAAGCGCACAGTGCAAGTGCATTTAGGGCGTGTCCGAATCCACTTTTGCTAGTTTAACGATGGAAAAAATGGTCAGCGCGCCCAGTGCATGGTTTAAAAGGGTTGTACCTAGTCTCTTAATGAGTAATGGGTGTGTTTTGGGCTTAACGTGCAATAAACCAATCAGAGTCTCATCTCTCATTCCCTTTAAAAGTCAATTGCGCTCGCGCCATGGTGGATTCGCTATTTATATGGCGGAATTTGCAAGCGGAAAAACTGAACGCTTCTCTAGCTAGCGAGGAAACGGATCTGCTCATCCAATGACGCCTGCTTGCTCGTCATTACTGCAAAAAGGGAAGGCTAATTCTGATACATGCAATGACTATCCATTATGACATGTAGGCATTTTTATATTTATGTACTCAATAATAATCTTTTACATTTTAATCCTTTAAATTTTCATATTTAAAAATGTTTGTGTGCTGCTGCGTGTCCCCGTGTGTGTAATAAGTGTGTATGCACATTGTGGACCCGCCTATAGGCACATATTACTAACGCACACTTTAAATAACACAAAAAATACTGCGCTATTGACTTTAGATCAGGTTTTTGTTGGTCAGTGGTGCAGTCGTTTTCAGTTGCTTCAAAATAGTAACGCGCCAACAATGCGCCTGAACACACCTCGTTTTCAGACCAGCACGCCCATGGGCGCACAAATGGGTGCAAATGCATTTGCTATTTAAACAATGTGGCGCATGACGTGAAAATGATAACTGTGTCGGGTTGAAACTAGCAAAAAACACTTGCGTCGCACCTGGCGTCGCATTGCGCAGAGTGTATGATAGGGCCCATTGAATGTAAGTAGTATAATGTATCTATCAAACCATATAATAATGCATAGTGGGTTATCAACTTCTAAAAAAGGCAGGCAAAAATGATTTCAGTATTTTTTGTTGTTTACAATAAAGGTTGTAAGCTTAATCAAACTCTAGAAAATGCATCTAATCGCATCTAAACTACTAACCCAGACCCATATGCATTTGGCTAGGAATAAATTAGTTCTTACAGTGAGTCAGTTGAGTCTTAGTGCATTGTGAGTAATCAGCCTGCAAAACCTGATGTTTCACTCTAGTATTAGTATGATTCATACTAATTAATTAGTGACTGCAGGTCCAAGCAGAACATGTTATAGCTGCATGCGTTTTACCCGTCCTTTGGTGCGATTCTTGCGTTTGGGAACGTCCTCCTCCATCTCTTCCATGTCCAGCTCGTGAGGAAAATCTCCCACCAGCAGCTTCTATGACCACAAGGAAAGACCAGCACATATGAGTCAGCTGTACTGTATGAACAACATTGGATTATCTAACAGGCCGGTGCAGGAAAGAATAACAGACTAAAAGAAAAAAATATATATTGAAAACATTTTATATTAGTTCACAATATGAGCTTGTAATGGCATTAAGCAATTTGTGCAGGTTTACCCAGTTACAATTGCTTGAATAAACCCCAAAAAACCTTAATTGTCTAGTTGACAGTATTTTTAACATTTAGATTACCTTTGTTGCCTTTCTGTGAAATTTCACAGGCAAAAAAGTTCCATTGTCTATCCACCTTATTTTTCAGGTAAGAACGGGCACAGCCATTTGTAATTTTAATGTGTCTGGCTTCTGGTGTCATTCGCTTCCAGTTATTTTTAGCTGTACAAAACAACTTGTTATGCTTGATATTGCAAACTGGCATTTCTTACCATATCATTTTAATGTATTGTCTTAATTATTAACACGTTGGTTTGTAGCAAACAGTTTTACAGTTTACTGCACTTTGATATATTCTTCTCGTTATTTCCCTATAGCAGAAGTCTCGCACATTCACAGAAAACACCTTACTTCCGTGTTGAAAAATAAGGTGGATAGTTTAGTAACTTATGAAGTACAGCTCATACAGAAATCACTATCAAATCAAGCAGCTTTATGTAGGTCAACATGGTGAATGCATAACCCCTTTGAACCCGTTGCAAAATCTTTCAACCTCACAGCAAATTCCCAGCCGCTGGGTTTCCTTTTGAAATGACTGGATTTCAACCAAGAAAATTCAGTGAACAATGTTAAATGTGAGCACACCCTAAAAAACACTAACAATTTAAAGGGATAGTTCACCCAAAAATGAAAATTACCCCATGATTTACTCACCCTCAAGCCATTCTAGGTGTATATGACATTCTTCTTTCAGACGAATACAGTCTGAGTTATATCAATAAATGTCCTGGCCAATCCAAGCATTATAATGGCAGTGAATGGCAGCCCAAAATTTGAAGCCCAAAAAAAGTGCATCCATCCATTATAAAAGTACTCCACACGGCTCCGGGGGGTTAATAAAGGCCTTCTGAAGCAAATCGATTGGTTTTTGTAAGAAAAATATCCATATTTAAAACTTTATAAAGTAAAATATCTAGCTTCCGCCATACCGCCTTCCGTATTCAACTTACGAAGAAAGTATAACCTCTCTCGCAGTTCAAAACGCTTACGCTACGTCCAACGCCATGCGTTGCGCCAGTATGCCTTTTCCGCAAGTTGAATACGGAAGGCGGTCCGGCAGAACTATCCCTTTAAATGTAATCTTTAGCAAATCTCATGAATATCCATATCCATTTTCAAACTGTACATCATAATTTAAAATGGCTGATTTTGGTTTTTAGAGTTTTATTTTTAATAGACAGATTTAATAAACAATGGTTTATAACGTGAAAAAAAAAAAAATCTACTTATCTATACCAGCCAGACTATTGGTGCATCCCTAATTTTCTTCACCTGTCTGTGACAGGTGGAATTTGTAGGTCTGATCACTTAAAGTAATAGCACACACACCTCTCACACACACCTCCAGACATTTTTGCCAGGGAAATTGACTAAATTTTGCTAATGTGCCGCACATTAAAGGCTCTGATACACTCACAGAAAAGTTTTTTTATGTTCTTTGCTTGGGGGTAAAAAGATATTCAAAATACCTTTTCAGTGGTATACTGTTATCAAACATCCCGACGCACGCCATACTGCTGGAGCGGTGTTTAGATGAATATGGTAATATGTACTACATGCTTTCCTCTCAATTATAAAATAAACACAACAAAAATAGCAGCGGTGAGAAAACAGCAGTTAAGAAAGCATCTGATCATATGTTTGCACAAGCTGTGCAATTAGGCACATCAGTCAAGTCACGTCAAATTTATTTATATAGCACTTTATACACTAGATTGCTTTAAAGCAATTTTACAGTATTAAGCATAATGTCAGTATCGCTTTTCAATTACAACTTCAGTTTCTAAAGCAGCTCTCCAGTGCGTTCATGTTTTTACTCACGTCTGACCTCGACAGACTGAACACAAAAAAGGCGGAGCCTCAGAGCCACACCTACCTATTACATAATTACCATGGACCAATGGTAGTTTGAAGGTGTTTCCCAGCCAGAGTGAACTTTTGCTGAAAAGTTTGCTTTGGCAAGCTGTTTCGAAATTCCGAAACGAACTTCACTTTGGCCTGATTTATGTCACACCAGTTCATTCTTCAATTTTGCGTGATGTATATCAGGGCCTTAACTGTGATGATTGCCTAGAAAGTGCAAAGCTGTGAATGTACTAATATTATGTGGCTGTGGGACGTGAACAGAGGTAGCAGGAAGGCGCATAGCTTTTTAACTCCTGCAGGGGCCTGAGGCGACGCAAGCAGCAGGATCACAGGTCCGCTCCTGGGGGAAGGAGCGCTCTAACGAGTGACTCTTAATTGAAGTGCTAATTGGTTAACTGTCCACCCCTGGGATAGATGTCATGTTGCGTGCAAAACGGTGAGGGTGATGACACTAGTGACAGTTCAATCAACTGGCAGGCTGGTTCATTAGGATCTATAAGCATTCGCACGTCAACACGGTCAAATGTAAGTGCCAGTAAACTCAGAGACGTTGAAAATGTGAATCTGCTCTCCGCAAAATCAATACAACAACTTTGTCAAACGTACTGCCATACACAGACACACACACAATAACAAAATTACACTCGCAAGTATACACACTTTGTGGTTAACAAGGAAGTGGGGGGGGGGGGGGGTGTCAGCCCTGCAGGGATTTGTGTTACTGCCAAAAAGAGACAAGTACTACAGAGAAATCAGAAGAGGAGAGAAAGAGTAAAAGAGAGGAAGATGCCAGAAGAGAGCACACAGAAATCCTGGAGTACAACATGTTCCTAGATCAACATCTTTGTTGATCCTGGAACAACAATCCAATCAACCAATCAGATTTGAGGGATAAATTTACAGTTTATGTCAAGTTTAGGCTTAAAACCAGGGTTAGGTGCTTTTACATCAGTGTTATTCACCTAGCATTTCCCTCTGATTTTAGGGATAAGTTATGGGTTGGGTTAGGTTTAGGGGTAGGGATAGGTTTGGACAAAATTTTCTGATAGGAATGTTTCAGGATCAACAAAATATGTTGATCCAGGAACATGTCTTACTTGGCAAAAGAACGGTGACCGAATGGAGTGGTGGGAAGTGCGTTTTGTGTACTAAAAACGGCACACAGGGACAGTGTCTAGTGTGTACTTTATGGCAATAGTGTGTAAAAGAATTCTTTATCTAGCTGACTGTTGAGTGTGTGGCTACAAAATCTTTCTAGGGGGAATAACCCCTAGTCGAGGAATTTTTCTTACCTGGCATTCACTCATGGGTTCCTCCTCCTTTGTTTCAACTTTTTTATCCAGCAGTTCTCCACTGAGGAGCGATTCCAGCACCGGACCCTCAGGAACACCACCTTCCTTCTTTAGTGCTGCTTCATAGTCTGAACACACACCGGAAACAATTGTTACGCCAAGGCATTTCTACTCAGCTCATAAAACATATTCCATATTGTTCAAAAGTGTCCACAAAAATATTAAGCAGCCCAGCTGTTTTGAACATTGCAGCAAAAAGTGTTTCTTGAGCATCAAATTATTATCATCATATTAGAATGATTTCTGAAGGATCACACTGAAGTCTGGATGATGTTGAAAATGCCATCACAGGAATAAATTACTTTTAAAACATATAAAAATAGAAAACAGTCATTTTGAATTGTAATAATATTTCACAATATTACTGTTTTTACTGTATTTTTGATTAAATAAAATGCAGCCTTGGTGAGCATAAGAGAATACTTTTCAAAAACACTTAAACTTGTGAAGTTTGGTCATTTGTGTTTTTTTTTCCTGTTTAAAAATAAAATCAGACTAAGTAGATACCTTAAGTTTCTGTTTTTCTTTCACTGACTGAAAAAAAAAGTTTTTAGGGTGTTGAATCAGAAAATACAATTGTACAAAATACAAAAAGCCCCCCCAAAATAGATAAAACATTTATGTGTGTCCTTCTTATCATCACCAGCTCTCACCGATTTTAAACTCGATGGGTCCAAGACGTGGATCCTCTAAGATGTTTAACCGTCTCTTCTTTCTCCAGCAACGTGCTGGATAGGTATAGAGCTGCCCTGGAGCCACACCTAGGTCAAACAGAACCAGAGCCGGATATGTAACATGGCCTAAACCTCAAAATCACCTATGTAGTACGATATACTGTATACACAGACACACACCTGGCCCACGATGGGTCTTCTCCATCCATATGTAGCAGTTACTTTGTGCTACACCTGTCTGGGAGTCGAGGAAGGGCAGGCGCATGGAGCGCTCAGCACAAAGTCGAGCATTATAACTGCGGCAGTGCTCAATGGCCTCGCGGTAAAACTCCTCACCAAGGCTGGAAACAATTAAAAAGGGGGAATGTGTTACAACAAACAAATGAATGTAAGAAAGGTTGATTTCACTGCTCAATATTTATTAAAGGCCCCATGAAATTGAAATTTGAGGTTTTGTAGCTTTAATCCATGTGTGCTAGCTTTGAAGCCATCTATGCTAATGAGCACTAAAACATTGAGAAAATTCATATTTAAGCACATCTAAACATTCAAAATTTAGTCTTTCTCTTCTGGGAAATTAGAGTAAAAAATAGTGATGAGTCATGTTGCACTAAAGAGATTTTTGTCCAAGTAACTTCAAGAGGTCTTTAAATTTCCATCCTATGCAGAGAACCCTTTGTACTGACATGAGGTAAATAAAATTCTTGATTGGCATCTAATTAGGAAATATAAATTTCATTTCCAGCTCTGTTAGCGACATATCGCATGTGCATTACAGTATACTGTAGAGAATCTCACTCATGGATAAAAGGTTCAGTTATACGGAACTGCTGTTTAAAAACACTGCACCATGAGAACGGTGGTGAGCATTAATAGTTCATGCTGGGGGAAAAAAAAGTGCGCAGTCAACAGTTCTGTCCTCAAGAGTATGTTTGCATGCTTGAAACTGGTCAGGACAAAAGTACCAAACAGTAATTTTATTGCTGAGGCTGCAGTGATAAACCTGCTTAGCAAACTGCTGTATTTGTAAAACAATTTTAAAATCAGGGAAACACTTTATAATAACTCATGAATAAGTCATTAGCAACTGTTATATATTGCTTTACAGATCAGTAGTTGATTTACATTCAAATTTGAATATATGACTTTTAGTTTAATGAGATATTTTTAATTTTAGCCTGGGTGGATGAGAGGCTCCCTTGTGAAAAAGCAGTGCACTTGACTGTATTGAATGTGCACTTGTACACCGATCAGGCATTACATTATGACCACTGACAAGTAAAGTGAATAAGAGTGATATCTCTTCATCACGGCACCTGTTAGTGGGTGGGATATATTAGGCAGCAAGTAAACATTTTGTCCTCAAAGTTGATGTGTTAGAAGCAGAAAAAAATGGGCAAGTGTAAGGATTTGAGCGAGTTTGACAAGGGCCAAATTGTGATGGCTAGATGACTGGATCATAGCATCTCCAAAACTGCAGCTCTTGTGGGGTGTTCCCGGTCTGCAGTGGTCAGTATCTATAAAAAGTGGTCCAAGGAAGGAACAATGGTGAACTGGCGACAGGGTCATAGGCGGCCAAGGCTCATTGATGCACGTGGGGAGCGAAGGCTGGCCCGTGTGGTCCGATCAAACAGACGAGCTACTGTAGCTCAAATTGCTCAAGAAGTTAATGCTGGTTCTGATAGAAAGGTGTCAGAATACACAGTGCATCGCAGTTTGTTGCGTATGGGGCTGCATAGCCACAGACCAGTCAGGGTGCCCATGCTGACCCCTGTCCACCACCAAAAGCGCCAACAGTGGGCATGTGTGCATCAGAACTGGACCACGGAGCAATGGAAGAAGGTGGCTTGGTCTGATGAATCACGTTTTCTTTTACATCACGTGAATGGCCGGGTGCGTGTGCGTCACTTACCTGGGGAACACATGGCACCAGGATGCACTATGGGAACAAAGCAAGCCGGCGGAGGCAGTGTGATGCTTTGGGCAATATTCTGCTGGGAAACCTTGGGTCCTGCCATCCATGTGGATGTTACTTTGTCACGTACCACCTACCTAAGCATTGTTGCAGACCATGTACAGTGGGGAGAACAAGTATTTGATATGCTGCCGATTTTGCAGGTTTGCCCACTTACAAAGCATGTAGAAGTCTGTAATTTTTATCATAGGTACTCTTCAACTGTGAGTGACGGAATCTAAAACAAAAATCCAGAAAATCACATTGTATGATTTTTAAGTAATTAATTTGCATTTTATTGCATGACATAAGTATTTGATACATCAGAAAAGCAGACCTTAATATTTGGTACAGAAACCTTTGTTTGCAATTACAGAGATCATACGTTTCCTGTAGTTCTTGACCAGGTTTGCACACACTGCAGCAGGGATTTTGGCCCACTCCTCCATACAAACCTTCTCCAGATCCTTCAGGTTTCGGGGCTGTCGCTGGGCAATACGGACTTTCAGCTCCCTCCAAAGATTTTCTATTGGGTTCAGGTCTGGAGACTGGCTAGGCCACTCCAGGACCTTGAGATGCTTCTTACGGAGCCACTCCTTAGTTGCCCTGGCTGTGTCTTTCGGGTCATTGTCATGCTGGAAGACCTAGCCACGACCCATCTTCAATGCTCTTACTGAGGGAAGGAGGTTGTGGGCCAAGATCCATCCATCCTCCCCTCAATACGGTGCAGTCATCCTGTCCCCTTTGCAGAAAAGCATCCCCAAAGAATGATGTTTCCACCTCCATGCTTCACGGTTGGGATGGTGTTCTTGGGGTTGTACTCATCCTTCTTCTTCCTCCAAACACAGCGAGTGGAGTTTAGACCAAAAAGCTCTATTTTTGTCTCATCAGACCACATGACCTTCTCCCATTCCTCCTCTGGATCATCCAGATGGTCATTGGCAAACTTCAGACAGGCCTGGACATGTGCTGGCTTGAGCAGGGGGACCTTGCGTGCGCTGCAGGATTTTAATTTATGACGGCGTAGTGTGTTACTAATGGTTTTCTTTGAGACTGTGGTCCCAGCTCTCTTCAGGTCATTGACCAGGTCCTGCCGTGTAGTTCTGGGCTGATCCCTCACCTTCCTCATGATCATTTATGCCCCACGAGGTGAGATCTTGCATGGTGCCCCAGACCGAGGGAGATTGACCGTTATCTTGAACTTCTTCCATTTTCTAATAATTGCGCCAACAGTTGTTGCCTTCTCACCAAGCTGCTTGCCTATTGTCCTGTAGCCCATCTCAGCCTTGTGCAGGTCTACAATTTTATCCCTGATGTCCTTACACAGCTCTCTGGTCTTGGCCATTGTGGAGAGGTTGGAGTCTGTTTGATTGAGTGTGTGGACAGGTGTCTGTTATACAGGTAACGAGTTCAAACAGGTGCAGTTAATACAGGTAATGAGTGGAGAACAGGAGGGCTTCTTAAAGAAAAACTAACAGGTCTGTGAGAGCCGGAATTCTTACAGGTTGGTAGGTGATCAAATACTTATGTCATGCAATAAAATGCAAATTAATTATTTAAAAATCATACAATGTGATTTTCTGGCTTTTTGTTTTAGATTCTGTCACTCACAGTTGAAGAGTACCTATGATAAAAATTACAGACTTCTACATGCTTTGTAAGTGGGCAAACCTGCAAAATCGGCAGTGTATCAAATACTTGTTCTCCCCACTGTACACCCTTTCATGGAAACGGTATTCCCTGGTGGCTGTGGCCTCTTTCAGCAGGATAATGCACCCTGCCACAAAGCAAAAATGGTTCAGGAATGGTTTGAGGAGCACAACAATGAGTTTGAGACGTTGACTTGGCCTCCAAATTCCCCAGATCTCAATCCAATCGAGCATCTGTGGGATGTACCGAACAAACAAGTCCGATCCATGGAGGCCCCACCTCGCAACTTACAGGACTTAAAGGATCTGCTGCTAAAATCTTGGTGCCAGATACCACAGCACACTTTCAGGGGTCTAGTGGAGTCGACGGGTCAGGGCTGTTTTGGCAGCAAAAGGGGGACCAAACAAAATATTAGGTCATAATGGTATGCCTGATCGGTGTATTTCAAACATTTAAAAAGTATATTTAAAAAAAAAAACTGTTATTTCTAATAATACAATATTAATCAAATAAAAGGCAACTCAAGTGTACTTAGAGTACAATTACATGAGTATGTTTCTTAACACACGTAAGTACACTTTTAAAAAAAAGTGCACTTTGTACAGCAATAACGTACATAAATTTTTTTAATAGAAATTACATTGAACTTTGAAGTTTACCATAAATGCTCGTCGAGACATGACCAAGTCCTCAAGACCATAGCTGAGGCAATCAGCAAGGGGATCAGCAAGAGCAGAAGCGCCAACACTACAGCCAGGATGATTGCATTCGTCAAGGAGAGCATCCCATGAGGAAAAATAACCCTGATGGCTTGCTCTACACAGCACAAGACTGGGTGATGACAGTTGCCCTGGATAGGCAGCTGAAAATTCCAGCACATATCACCCCGTCCACGCTTAGACCGGACATCATCCTGGTCTACGAAACAGCTTATCCTACTGGAGCTAACTGTTCCTTGGGAGGAGAGGATGGAAGAGGCACAGGAGAGAAAGAGCGAGAAGTATGAGGGACTGCTGGAGGCCTGCTGCAGGAATGGGTGCATGCCAGTGGAGGTGGGTTGCCGAGGATTTGCAGGTCATTCCCTCAGCAAGGTTTATGGAATAACTGGTGCAAGCCAGAGAAGAGCCATCAGCAACAGCATGGAGGCTGCAGAGCGGGCATCAAGATGGCTATGTTTGAAAAGGGGTAACGTGTGGGGACCACAAAAAATGCCACTTGGACACAGGCTTGATCAACCTCGGTCGAGTCGCCTGGAAGAGGGTGTCTGTTGAAAGACCTGAAACACCCAATGATGCCAGGAAACAACACTGATGATGTGTCCAAGTTTGTGCATCAGAGGTTGTATGAATAACTGAACTAGTTTACCATAAATGCTTGTCAGTACATTCAGCAGTACGCTTTAACCATAATTCAAGGATAATTAGAAGTATTTATGGAACTAGCACAGAATGCCAACTGACCAATCAAAATATATTTTATTTTGATATTTCAGATATTTCAAAGTGAGACGTAATAATGTTTGGCAAAGTTATAAATCAAAGTGTCACCGAATTTAGTCAAGATATTCTTTTGATTTTGCTAGTTTATTCAGCATTGAAGGTTATTTGCCGTTTTTGCTCCCATTGTTAACACAAGGAAAGATCAAAAGTGCAGAGATAATTGGGTTATGCTTAAAAAGTCCTGACAATAGTCTTCTTAACCCTGCTCTCCCGCTGTTGCCTTTTCTTCTTTCTTTCTTTGTGCAAACCGGCTGAATAAATGACAGTTGACTCCCTGCTACGCTATAAGCTATTGTAAAAATTAACCCTATGAAAGTATTGGTGAGGACAGGAGTTTTGGGAGACAGTCTGACTGGTTTCTGCTGATGCATCATCATTGAAATCAAAAGCGCTGGTCTCCAAACAGGAGTGAGAAATGAAGGAAAATTGCATCATGCAACAATGACTGCATCCCTGAAACAAGCCTGATAACAAATTGACAGAGGCTTAAGGTGATGTTTATGCTGTAAGTGTAAAACCATTGTGATTGGTGAACTCATCCATTTCTCCTTGCGGGGGAATGATGAAGAGCCCTGTGGCTCAAGACTAACAACTCAGTCAGGCTGAAATAAATAACCCTCATTTCTCCAAACAAAATGGCGGCCAGAGCAAAACAACACAACACATTTTCTACCTAATTTAGTCCATGTTTGATTTGGTAGCCACATCTTGGTCATTCAGTGTGGGTTGGAATCAGTCCTCAACATGTGGGTTGAAAAGTCACTAAGTGTGCAGGGGCAGTAAATTACAGTGCATCGAATGTCATGTGCTCAGGTCCACCTGAGAGAAAATATTAAGTCCTGTGGTAAAGTGCTGTGGTTCTCCATTTAGACACCTCTACACTCAGCGCTCAGCGCTCAATCTCACACAATGGACCGGCAATGCCTAAAGGTCAGAGAGCGAGTAAAAAATAAAGTTTGGAGTCTCTGTGATATGTGAGAAATCTTTTTAAATGAGCATTCAAGTTTGTAAGCAATTTCTGAAAGGCTTTCTGATTGACGTTTGAATGTTTTAAACAGAATACTCCATAATGGGCCTCTCCCACAGTTGAAAAGAGTTCAATAAAACAGCAGTTCCCTCAAGAACTTCCTGAATCGGTGAGATAAGGTGGCTTCTCTGTATGGCACCGTTTGTTTTCATATCCCACAAGCACAATGAAAAAGCAATCAATTAGATCTGAAATATACAGAGCCCTGCACATGACGTGGAAGAAGAAAAAAAAAAAAGATATTGTGGCCACGAATTAACAATTTGTTCCCACAACTGATTAACATTGTACTAATTTGTTCCTTCATTTTAGTTAAATCTTGTGCCTCTTGTACTAATTCGTTACCTCATTTTTATTTAGTTAAACAGTGGCCATGATGAGTTATAGTTGGCCACGATTTAACAAAAATGACACAGTAAATGAGGGAACAAATAAATAAATCTTGGCATTGAATTCTTCGGATGGAAATCTTGGGATGGAATTCTTAATTATAAAATAATATTTAATTTTTTCGTGGAAATATATACGCTAGTATGTGAATGCAAATACATACTGCACTCTCCATTTTGCCACAAGAGGCGCCATAGCATGGACTAGCATAAAATGTGTTCTTCAATAGTCATTTTGTAGACTGGGTAAACCCAGCCTGATCTGCCAGCGTTCCAAATTCCATGAATTTCGCCCTGCAGTTCAGGCTGGAAACCTGTACATTAATTTATCTTGCTACACATTTGCGGGAACCAATCACAGACTGGCTTATCCACCTGGTGCGCTATTGGCGGGTTTAACACAATGACGGATAGAGAAGCGATGGATCGATGCCCGTTGATCACGCCTCTTGTGGTCTGATTGGTTGAAGGACTATCCAATTGCGTACAGAGTCATTTGAATTATGCTCGTTGATCACGCCTCTTGTGCAGTAGAAAATACATAGCAGACTCCCCAGACCAATGTTCAATCTTAAAAGATTGAGCTTGGTCTGGTGATAGTCAGACAAGTCATTTTGTCTTTCAGGCAAACAACTTTTGTGGAGCAATCCTTTGAAGAGAATCTTAGACTTGTTGAGCAAGTCACAGTTACTTAAACTGTCAACGTGTTTATAGCTTCCTCAAATCAATCAATGTTGTCTCAATGAGCCCACTTCTGCTGGTGGTTTAAAGTGTGGCCACACTAGCGGAGTTTCTGCAAAATGTAATGGGCAAAAAACAACAACAAAAAAAGTCATTAATGTAGCAATGTGTGAAGCACAGCTCACACAGAGTTCACTTTTAAACCAAGCAGCTTTATGTTGGTCAATGCAGCAAATTCACTACCAACTTGAACCCAATGCAAAATCTACGTGGGGAAATTTTTCGCCCTCATTTGAAATTCCAGATTGTGTGGATTCCTATTGAAATGACTGTAAATGTGACCGCGGTAAGTGTAAATGTCTACAACGGTAAATGTGAACGTGCTTTAACACTCTGTGTTCTGGGTATGAATGCACCAGTGAAAAAGAGAAAGAAGATTGATGTATTGGATTTAACAAACATACCTGTTTTTTATGACGGTTCCACTTGATTGCCTAAAAAGATGGGGGAAAAGACAGAAACAGCCATGAGCAGATGCAGAAAATATCTAATTCCAGGCTATGGAGGTTACACAAATGAACATCATTAAATAGGAATTCCATTCGAACTATGATAAATTAACTGAAAAATGACCAGGCAGTAATTGCAAAATGCAATACCATGAACTACAGACAAAGCCTCTTAACCATGGTCAACCTATATAGGTTTTTCCAATGCCAATATTTAAAGAACAGGATGACCTATGACCAATATAATGATGATGTAATACAATTTAAAGGGACAGTTCATTAAAAAAAAAAAAAACTTTCGTTCAATGTCGTTCAAAACCTGTATTCAAAAACTTTCTTTCTTCTGTGCAACACAAAATGAGATATACTGAAGAACGTTTCTGTTTTTGCCGAAAGAAAGGAAGGAAGGAAGGAAGGAAGGAAGGAAGGAAGGAAGGAAGGAAGGAAGGAAGGAAGGAAGGAAGGAAGGAAGGAAGGAAGGAAGGAAGGAAGGAAGGAAGGAAGGAAGGAAGAAAGAAAGAAAGAAAGAAAGAAAGAAAGAAAGAATGAAAGAATGAAAGAAAGAAAAGGGAACACCATGAGTAAATTACAGTTACAATTACAATTACATAATTAAATTAACACAACAATAACTCAAACTTTACTACACAAGTTTGAAAGCAGAATAGGTTTATTATCCACTGACAATGCTTTTGGAAGACTTCTGTTAATCGAGCAAGCATGCACATTATCAGCCGATAAATTCAAAAAGGCCAAATACCAGCCGGTTAACTGGCCTGGCTTATATCTGGCTCTGAAATTAGGATCGGATACCTTGACTGTGTTTTCTAATTTGCCACATGAGCAGCATGAGGCAGCGGCATGCTGCAGTTTTACAGCTGACAGGATAAGCAGTTACAGGAATAGAAAACAGAAAACATTTCTTATTGCCTCTTTAACTACATTACTGAGAGATGCATTATTTGCAGTCATTGTATTCGTGCTGTATGAGAGCTCCAAAAACAATAGGGATCTTGGAGGAAAGCTGACAGAATGGAGAAATGGGTGAGGTTAGCTAATATAAGAAAAATCAATAAGAGGAAGCAAAAGCCTGAAGCAAACCAACCAGAGTTTGGCTTGTGTGCGGGCAGAGCCGGCCAGCAATGGCATCCACGGGGAAAAGTGTGTATGCCAGTGTGCCATGAGGAAGCTCTCTCGCTTCTTTGTGAGTAAAACTATGCTGAGAGGGAGTGAAAGGTCAGTGTGTGTGTGTGCGTGCTTATGTGATTGTGTGTGTGAATTCGATTTTAGCCTTCAGATAGTTGATGCTGAGTGTTATGATTTTACTTTGATCTAACTGACCAATGAGAAAGCACAGCATGAGGAAAATACACATTAGCTTTAGTTTGGTGCCCATTTCTGATTCATACAATATATTTTGTGCACAATATAATAAATTATATAATATTACAGTAATAAATAATATACCATAATTCAAAATGTTCAGATACTTTATTTAAAAGATATAAAGACACACTATGGTGGGCACTTTTTCATTGACTTTTATTGTTTTTATACTGATGATGAATGATGATATTTTTCATCACCTCACACAACCCCTACTCTTCAGAGAAAACTTTTATCATTTTTACATTAATACATTCATGTTCATTTTCAGTAAGACATTATTTAATTTGTTTATTAAGCCACTTGAATAAAGGAATAAATGTACTAATTGAATAAAATTGTAAATAAATCAAATTGATAAATAGACATATTTAAACTGTTTGTTTAATTAATGTTTTAAAATGCAGTAACAGTAAATACTACAAAATGTAAATAATTTTTAAATGAACTTTTAAATTGCATTTTTATAAAGCATTTATAAATTGCTTTTCTTTTCCTTGCTAGTTAAAAATGTCATTGATTCATACATGATGAGAGCAGCCAATGAGCTTTTGACATTTAAACAAACAGTTCAACAGGTTTAGGCTATTTATTTGTCAATTTGAAAAGTGATTTATTAATTTATTATCTATTTATTTAATCTATTTATGTCTATTTACTACTAGGGGAATAAAGGACTTGGAATGTCACTTACAAAACAATTAATAAAATAAATAAATGTCCTAATTGCTAAATATATTTATCAAAAATATGATAAAATATGATAAAATGCAGTAAATATTACAAATGTTAACAGTAAAATGTTTCATTTTAAAATTTAATTTTCATTTGAAACATTTAAATTGCATTTACAAATGCTTTTCTTTTTCTTGCTAGTTACGTGTCATCGGACAGTTCACAGAGCAGCCAATAAGCTTTTGACATTTAAATAAACAGTTAAACATGTTTATTTATTTGTCAATTTGAAAAGTAATTTAAAAATGTATTATTTTACATGAATTAAATAGTTGTATGCATATAAAAACTATAAAATATATTATAGAAATCTAAATATACATACTAATATTATATTATATTAATTATATTATATTCCAATCTATAAATGAATAATATAATATAATATAATATAGAGTTGATAATTGTTTCCTTCTATTTATTTTTAAGTAGCACTCCTTCTCCTCCATGGTGACTCTTGACATGTCACCAGTATGTTGGCAAACCCTGACCCACGCAGATAGAATGCAAACTATTTTTTCTCAATAATTTAAAGTAAAAGTGAGTTACTGTGATGTAGACTTGGGCACAGACTTGAAAGCCTTAGAAGGAAATGGGTAGTGAAAAAGACAAATACAAAGCAACTCACCCCTGAGGTTCAGCCCAATGCTCCCTCCCCCCTCTGCCTCTTTCTAGTCTGAGCACAGAGCCGTCAAGCCCCCCTTCTCCATTCCATCACCTCACTCCTGTGTGTGCTGCTAGTGGAACAAGTCTGGCTTTCAGTAATAAGTTGACAGCTGTAGAAAATGGCCGCTCTCAGTTTGTTTGCTTTTTTTACACAATCTCATTATATTATACTGTGGCAGTGGCCTTGAAAGCTGTGAAACGTGTCTTGCTGGAAGACGAACGAAAGCCTGCCATATGGAATACAGTCTGAAAGTAGGCCGAACTCAGTTGTAGGCTGAACTCAGTCCTGCAGTTCTTTCTGTAATTTAATCATAACTCCTCATATCATAGGTGACCAATGTTTGATTGTGAATGAGCGCCTATGGATTTCATTAACTCTTTCCTCGACATTGATGGAATTTTTCGTTAAATCCACGTTTTCACTGTTATACGGTAGGGAGCGCCAAGGCCGTAACCATGTATTGAACACTGGGGGGGACCAATTTTTTATAAAGCCTATAGAAACAGAACAGTGAAGTCTAATTCTAGTTGGAAAATAATAATTTTAAACTATTTGCAAATAATATTTGTATTAATTTGCATTAAAATATATGTACTTTTATTTGTATGCCTGAGTGAAACATTTCTTCTCTTCACACTCTGTTAGGAACGACATGAATCACATAAATGCATATTTTCAATTCAAAACCGTGATATTTGAGAAAAAAAAGTTGAGTAGTTTGCATCACTGGATGTTTCTGTTGGTCGTTTAACATTTCTGTCGCAAAACAGTTCACATGTATTAAATGTTTCACTTACCTCACTTTTCTTTCAACATTAAACTGACTGGAATTCGCGCTCTGCTTCTGTGACTGGTAAACTCTGCCTACTTTGATTTGATTGGCCATCTCAATCATTTTGACATTGAAATGTCAAAGTTAGACCGCTGGGCATACCAGACTAAAAATGTAACATTTAAACCTTTTTGTCATCCTAACAACAACATACAGAGCGCTGCGTAATGAAGTGCAGCAGAACAGTGCAAGAATTTCAAATATTGAGGGGGACAATTTTTTGGCCATTTCTAATTATTGGAGGGGACTTGTCCCCCTCAATGTCTATGGTGGTTACGGCCCTGGGGGGGTGCTATTACGCATCTTCTGAAAGAGTACAGAATCTCCGGATCAAAACACAGACGAAGAAGCAGAAACAAGTGATAGAAGCATTGGTTATGCACATGTAAAATAATGCGATCATCAAACAGCATATAAATCAAAACTGCCTGAAGGCCTGTGCACACCGGGACGATTATCGCGCGCGCTTATCGCCAGCTTTTTTCGGCGCGTCTTTAGTGTTCACACCCAATCGATTATCACTGGCGATGCGCAGAGTGAATGTGCAAATTCAGTAGATGGCACTCCCGGTACATAAGGTGGTGCTGCGCCACTTTACACTTCTGACACTCGCTTGTCACACAGAAGAAGAAGACAGACAGTATTTACATGCTTGCCAAAACCATTCACACTTTTTGCTAACTGGCAAGCAGCATTAGCAGCTCATCTTCTTCTTTGTCTACTTACTTCCTCTTCATCGTATCAATGTGTGCTTGGCAAGACCGTTTTGTGCTTGAGCGCCACCAAGTCGTGTTTTACTGTAACTTCAGCAGCTCCAGGCACGTGAACAAAAGCGTCGGTCTCATTGGTCAGCCAGTTTTTAACGTGCCGCGTCAAAACAAAAAAACGAACCCAAGGCGTTTTTTTAAAAATTACGCTTTTACGCCTGCCGTTTTGCGCCGGTGTGCACACCCACATTGGCGCCCTTTGTTTAGTCACGAGGTGTTAAACGTAGGCAATAAACGCGCGCGAAAATCGTCCCGGTGTGAACAGGCCTTAACGTTACAGAATGAAACGTCGACCCTGGATGAGCTATAGGACTGTCCACGCTTTGAGGGTGTTGATGGAAGCGAACTACTCAATCTGTTTTGATCATCGTTCTGAATCCGATCCGGACGTAATCTTTGACAAAAACATGATATATTCTGGGGGCCATGAAAGTTTTGTGAAAAGGATAAAAAAAATTCTGGCACTAGTTGGCAACTTTATAAAAAAAAAAATAAAAAAAAAAAGAGTTAATAGAAGTGAGTGACTATGTTATTGTGAAGGAGATTTTGGACAAAACCATTCAGGCCAGACTTCAATTTGTCAGCGTCAGTGAAAAATGGAGCACAGATCAGATACATCTGAGGCAATTACTCTTGAATTTTCATTACATTTGAGTTTGGTGCAGTGTTGCTATATTGGCAGCATATATCAAAGGAAAGGCTAATGAAAGAAAGCCTTCAAATTATAATCTACTTTCTCAAAGCTATTTTTGGTAGCTGCTGCCCACTTAAAGAGTCCTTTCTTTGCAGCTAAAGCCTTTAAAGAGAATTGTCAACATGTCAAATCCTGCAATAAAATGTGTTCAGCATTGATAACGCATTCTTGATACAAAATAAATGCATGCATGTAATAACCACTTACAATTTACACAAAGAAAGCCAGGCTGACAAAGAAAAACAAGAACCTCAAGAGCATGGTGCCTTTTCCCCAAACCAAAAGAGAAAGAAGAAAATAAATGATTGGGGAGGAGAGCATAGCTTCAAGCATCCACACTGTCACTCCTGTGCAAAGCTCAACTATGACCCTCAAAAATAGAACATCCTCCAAAATTAGCTCTTCTTCTGTAGCCTATTTAATTTAAACCAGCGAGGAGGCAGAGGGAGATGTTGTCCAAATTTGTCTCGAAACTTACTGGTGTATTCCTCATTATACTCACTACACTACCAGAAAACTCCCTCCAGTGCCAATTAGTCTCAATTAACAGTTGTCCTTTTGAAAAGTAACAGAGAGCTCCCTCTAGAGGCTGCACTGTGTCAGTAAAATACCAAACTCCTGTTGAACTACTGTACAGAGACTCCCCAGTGATTGAACGCAAACACACACATGCTCATAAAAATCAACCACAATATACTCATTTTAATTGAGTAATTTAGTAACTGTCAGTAAAGTAAAGATAACATATATGCAGTATTCATTTATAGATTGAAAAATATTTTAACATGATATAATTAATATAATATATTATAATATAATATAATATAATATAAGCTCCAGGGTCACAGAAAAAAAAAAATTTCATTACTAACAATATCTTAATAATATTTCTTAATATTCTGAAGAATGTAGCGGCACCTACATGAATAGGATACAACATAGTGCCTTAAACTCCTGAAGCATTTTACTTTGTTATAAAACATTTATTTTTATTTCTTTTTTAACAATTGGTCAGTGAAAGGATGCACTGAACCTTCAGAAAAATTGTGATATCTTCTCACAATAAACATTACAATTCTACAATTTGTGTAACTGTAATAAGATTACTGTAGGAAAGGGTCTAAATTTTAAAAAGTGTAATATTTTTCGTAACTGATAACAATTATATGTAACAATTATAACATTTTATTTCATTTTAATTGATGGATTTAGTTAATATGGTCAAGACAGTTGACATTAAAAGAAAGAGAATCAAAAGAAGAGAAATTTGATATGCTTGAAACTAGTTCTTTCGTGATAGGTATTTTTATGTTAGATAATTTATCTAACATATCTAATAGCTCTCACACACAAAAAAAGGGATTTGGGCCTTTAATGCTTTTTAAAATGTCATACAGTGTCCCTCATTCATGGAATGTGCCAGATAATCTTTACATAAGCCTAAACTCTATTTACCAAGAAGTGCTGTGGTAGTACCACTATATCAGATGGTGATACCATGGACTGAATGATTACCATATTCATACCAGCAATACTTCAAAGAATACTACGGTACTTCATTGTGAGTGGATCTTAGCATCCCATGTGGGTGTAAAGGACTTGTAACTATGCTGAATTTCTGTGGCTGGTGCCACTGATGGTGGATGCTGACTAATATGTTGATGTGCCCACAGTATTTCCAAGAGCTTATGACTGTTAAAAGAGAGGATATTGGCATGCCCATCCCCCACCAGTACTGTAGATTACACTTTGCAATAGCAACCTCCTCGAGCACCTCTCCCTTTTCGTCATCCGCCCCACTACCCCTCCCCTCCTCTTTTTCACTACACTACCCAGTCAAATGATTTATCTCATTTCTTTCTTCATCTGCCTCTCTCCCTCTATAGATGTGCTGCAACATTTCCTCCAGTCTGCTGAAGACTAGCTTATTGAGGACTGGAAGAACTGCAGCACATTAACAGATGCATAGTCAAAACTCAGCCCTGCATTAACGGAGGCCAAATGTTACATAAACATTTATTCATCTTATCGACTTAAAAGAAAGTGCATGTTGATTATGTCGGACAGTGGACAGCCAGTATACTAAGACTAAACACTGAAGTAAAGAACGGTATCGGAACAATATGAAATGAGTAGTAATATCATTGTAAATTGAAGTTGCTGTGTCTGTTGTATGAACTGAGATTTTGAGCCTGTTCCGTCACTAGCCAAGTTTCCATCCAAGGATTGATTTTGTGCAAAAAGGTTTAGTCACTATAGCGCATCATAACATTTAACAATATAGCTGATGGAAATGCAATTAGCAATAAAAAAATGTTTTGTTTAACTCTCTAGCGCATAAAAACTGACATACATGCTTTAACGTCCATATTTTGATCCCATTAAAGGGATAGTTCACCCAAAATGTAAAATGATCCCATAATTTACTCCCCCTCTCAAGCCGTCCTAAGTGTATATGACATTCCTCTTTCAGACGAATACAATCGGAAGTTATATTAAAAAATGTCCTGGCTAATCCAAGCTTTATAATGGCAGTGAATGGGAGCCCAAAATTTAAAGCCCAAAAAGTGCATCCATCCATTATAAAAGTACTCCACACGGCTCCGAGGGGTTAATAAAGGCCTTCTGAAGTGAATCGATGGGCTTGTGTAAGAAAAATATCCATATTTAAAACTTTATAAAGTAAAATATCTAGCTTCCGGAGGACCGCCTTCTGTATTCAACTTACAAAGAAAGTATAACCTCTCTCGCAGTTCAAAACGCTTACGCTGCTACATCCGATGTCATTGTCGCGCCAGTTACCCTTTTTTTGTAAGTTGAATACGGAAGGCGGTCTGTCGGAAGCTAGATATTTTACTTTATAACGTGTTAAATATGGATATTTTTCTTACACAGTAAGAAGTATAGTACTATAGTACAGTGGAGTACTTTTATAATGGATGGATGCACTTTTTTGGCCTTCAAATTTTGGGCTGCCATAATGCTTGGAAGAGCCAGAACATTTTTTAATATAACTCCGATTGTATTCGTCTGAAAGAAGAATGTCATATACACCTAGGATGGCTTGAGGGTGAGTAAATCATGGTGTAATTTTCATTTTTGGGTGAACTATGCCTTTAAAGTCGACATGAAATGAAAATTTACGAGAAATTCATTTGCAAGATCCTATTTTGAACGATTCATGTATGAGTTACAATTTTTTTTTTTTTTAATTTGACTTTGTAATTTAATCAAAATGTCATTACTTGATCATCTGGTCAAAAATGTCACACTTCTCTCTGGTGACGTATGCCGGATAATTTCGTCCTCCAATAATTTTGTCCACTTAATCCACATTCAACTATAAGCTGGCATTCATTTGACTGCAATTCCCTCATTTCAAATTCCAATCAACAACTGATGGATAGAACCAAGTCTCTACCCAACATTTCTTTCTTTTTCGATAATTTGTTATACTCGGAAGTACAGAAGAAAACATCTGTCGCTACTTCTGTTTCATGGCGACTTCAAACCGTCGTTTCTCGTTAATGTTCGAGGGTGTGTTGAATCTATTCAGACTTCATACACAGTAGGCAAAGTCTTTAAATCAGAGCAAGTATATTATTTCTCCATGTGATTGGGAAGACCACTATCAGTGGAGAATTCATCCTGGTTCACCAAGCACAAATCTAAGGATGCACAAGGCAGCATGAAATTAGTTCCATATTCATCAGCATCACCTTGGAGAGGAGTTTCAGTTTTAAAAAGTGTCAAAACATCTAATTTGTATGCAGAACCAAATGAGCTATTTGAAACGTACTCGCCAAAAGTGTTAATGCTGAAGATGCTCAATGAATTTTCAGAGATTGTCTGCTAAAGACACCTGCGTTCACCGTGGACCGTGATGCTAGCAAACAACACCCATGCTCAAATGGAATACTCCGGATCCTTCACTGCTGTAGAGAACCATATATCCTCAGAGGCATTTGTCTACTATATTGAATTGCCCTGCTGTGTTTGCTGGCACAGGCTATGTGTTCACATAAATCGTTGCCTGTGGTGTAACATGGACCTGATGTCCTGCCACATGTTTCACTGCTTGAAAAGACTGCAGGACGGACAGGGATGCTTACAGGTGCACTTGTACTGCAGGGTAAATCCCAAAGCTTATTATAAGACTATATTACTTTTGCACTGCATAAAATACATATTTGGGGCCCATCAACTGATTTGTGAGCACTGTACACTGTAGAACTTCGCAGATCATATTTAAGCTTTTATGTTTCCCTCTTGGACCATCTATGGTTTCCTTTAAACGAGTATTCGTATAGATCTCCAGTGAAAATGGCTAGTGGGACAGTTTGTCCAGTAGAGAGATGAATATTTTGACCCTCAGCACTTTAATAATATCTGAAATCTTGGGAGAGGATCTATCCACCTAATAACGGCGAAAGAAGAACAGCTATAAATCTCCTCTGATGGACCCACATTTAGCAATGGACTGTGCCATACACTGCTATTCTGCTTCAAATGCATGTTCCGATTCATACTGACACACACACTAGCGCTCAGCACAAAGTACACACAGTCTCATGAGGCTGAAGATGCCCATGTAGAATACACAAGTTCTATATTCAATAAGTGAACAAACGCACAAAGATGTCTATGCATGCAGTGGACATTTGATAATACCCTGATGGATGCAGATGTCCACCTCCCAATGTAGAAGCCATATATTTGAAGGACTGAGGGACATTTTACGTTCGGATACTATAATACTATAATCTGCTAGAGGCTGTACTAGGCACAATCATTATTTCTTTAAAGCGTTGCCCTATAGGCAATCTCAGTACAGGCCAGCCTCTGATTGCGTTATGCAGTAAACCCTGCAGACCACCAGCTCAACATATCAGTGAGATTCAGCCCATCGAAAACAGGCTGAAGCTGAAGACATTCTCAATCAAACAATGCTTTTTTGTAAGAAAAAAATACCTCAAACCATGTGGCTTGCTGAGGAGAGATGCGATATTACTTTCCGAAGACATAGGTCTTACAATTTTCGCCTGGGAGATGATAAAATGGGTCAGGGAAAAAAGAAAAAACCCATAAACTTAGACTGATGGAAGGACCCGAACCACATATAATGTCCAGAATATTATTGAGACTTGAGGGTGTGCATTTCTGACTTGAGCCTGTAAGCAACCAACAAGAATAGCAAGCAACTAGGGGTGGGAATCAGTGATATTATATTGATATCTAGGGTGGCTGATCGCCGATGTATCATTCAATAATAGCAAACGCAATGTACACAAACAAAAACAAAACAAAAAATTATTTTACACAGCATTTACTGATACTATGAGAGAATGTAACTATTTTATAAGGCGGCGATTTTGTATGAATTCGTATGATGTGATTGGTACAGAAAATATGTATGAATGTCCACTCCTAAACCTAATCGTAAGTGATCGTACGAAAACATACAAGTGAGATCATACAAATTAATATGAATTAACCACCAATTCGCCAAAATGGTTCGAATTGCCATAAGGGTGTTTTGGCATATACTCAAAATTCACAAGAAATTACAGTATCATCAATACATCATGAGGTAAAATACTTGTGGCAAAAAAAAAATGTATTAAAGGGTTAGTTCTGTCATTAATTACTCACCCTCATGTCGTTCCAAACCCATAAGACCTTTGTTCATCTTCAGAACACAAATTAAGATCTTTTTGGTGAAATCTGAGAGCTTTCTGACCCCTCCATAGACAGCTATTTAATTAACACTTTCAAGGCCCAAAAAGGTAGTAAAGACATCTTTAAAATAGTCCATGTGACTCCAGTGGTTCAACCTTAATTTTATGAAGCGACGAGTATACTTTTTTTGTGCGCAAAAAACAAACAAAAATAACGACTTTATGCAAGAATTTCTTCTAGTCTGTGTCAGACTCTTACGCTGTTCATGTAGTGTAAACAGTGCAGCGCTTCCTAGTTCTACGGCAGAACGACTCGTGCCCATGCGTCGTGGTGCTCACGTGAACAGCGTCGGCCAATGGTAAGCCGTCATTCTGGAAGCGCTGAGTGATTAATGACAGAATTTTCATTTTTGGGTGAACTAGCCTAACCCTTTAAAGGGGATATATCATGAAAAACTGACTTTTTTATCGTTTAAGTGCTATAATCGGGTCCCCGGTGCATCTACCAACCCAGAAAACGTGAAAAAGGACAACCCAGTAACTTTGTTTTGAATCCGATTGAGGCAGGAACTGTGTGGAGAGGGGGCAGCACGCAGCAGCTCATCTGCATTTAAAGGCACATGCACGAAAACAGCCTGTTCTTGACTGTAGTCAGAAATGGGTATTTACAACATGGATTTATAAATGATCTGTGAAGTATTTTAAGCTGAAACTTCACAGACACATTCTGGGGACACCTGAGACTTAAATTACATCTTGTAAAAATGGGCATAATAGGCCACCTTTAAATTTGATAGGAATTCTAATATCCAGACATTTTTGCACAGCCTATTCTCAAAACTACTTGACTCAGATGTTCACACAGACTGAATCATCAGGAAGCGACACCCTCCCTCGGTCTTCCTCAGTTCACATCTGATGAATCTTCCCACAAGGTGTCTCACCTCCCCAAAAAAAAGTGAAAGTGAGCACACCATGCTTCTCTAACCTTCTAAACAACTGCAACACCACTAGTACACTATAGACTATAGATGCTAGCTGCACATTATAAGATCCCTGAGCAACAGTGTGATGACTGACAATGAGTTAGGTAGCTTTGGAGAAATAGGTCATAGAGCTAAAAATACCTATCTGTGTCTCTCTCTCTCCTCTTGAAGACAAAGAGAGTCTCTCTGGAAAAAAAAATAAGTGAGTGAGTGAAATGAAGAGAACAGCCCACCAGTTTCAGAAGAAAAAAAAAAGCTCTTATAGAATTGCGGCTGCTTATGCAAACAAACATTAAAAAGGGCCTGAGTATAAGGATGGGGAGGAAGGATCTACAACGGGGCGACAGTCTTCGGCTTAAGAGCGACAGTGTGAAGAATTATCTAGAACTCATTTTTCTCAGATCAGTGAGGCAAACCGGAATAACTATCCAAGAAGTCCGCATCCCGCATCCCGTGAAATGTCTGGGAGAGACAGGGCACCATCACTTTAGGAGACAGAGAGAGATTGTGGAAGATAGAGGAGAAAATATAGACAGTAAGTGATCCTGAGTAATTACTAGAGAGATTTGAGGACCAGTAGAGGAAGAAAGTCTGAACAAAGAGAAATACGCAATGAGAACAGTGGGAAACTAATCCAGTGATTCCCAATGAAATGCCATCATTTTGGTGAAGGCATGCCAGTTAGCAGATAATCAGCAATCAAGGCAGGCATAATTTAATCACCATCTCTTAAAAATTAGTGATTTATAAAAGCCAGTAATGTAAATTAGATTGGCTCCTCAACTGATATCTCCTCATGGCTCCAGAAGTACTGCACTTTAACTGGGTTCTTTGAAGAGGGTTATTGAAGAGCGTAACATCACAGTAATTCAGACGCTGATTGCAGCCACTCTTTCTTTTCATTCATGTTTCTCATGCAAATATTTCAAAAGCACCAAGACGCACACCTGACCTTGTATGTGCTTAAAAACATCTGTCCACATTCAACAACAAAGTTCAGCTCAGGGAAAGTGATGGAATCAAAGAGATTTGCCATGTACGAGTTAATTACACAAGTCACTGAATCAAAACTAGTTTCATTCCTTTACAGAAAAGCATTAGATATAGCGCTACTGAAGTTAATCATAGCACTGAATGATTACAATATTCATGTACTGGTAACACTTTACAATAAGGTCCCATTAGTTAATGCATTGAACATTAACTATCAATGAGCAATATTTGCAGTATTTATTAGTCTTTGTTAACACTAGTTACAACTGTTAGGGTTAGGCTTGTTAGTTCATGTTAGCTCAGGTCTATTAAATGTTAACAGATACAACTTTTGATTTTAATAATGTATTGGTACATTTTGAGATTAACTAAGTAAATGCTTTAGAAGTATGTTTAATTGTTGGTTCATGTTAACTAATGATTAACAAATGGATCCTTACTGTAAAGTGTTACAAATAGTGGGCTATTGATACACTATAGCCTAATTCAAAGAGGTTGTACCATGACACAGGTCCAAAAATTATATAATTTTTTAAAGAGTATATTGCTACACTTCATAAAAACTAGGCTATTATAAAGGTATGTTACAGTCTGTGTTGGGTAAGTTACTCTAAAAAATTAATTACTAGCTACTAATTACATCTTCAACAGTGTAATTAGATTACTGTACTAATTACTCTCTCTAAAAAGTATTGGATTACTTATTACTTTATAAATCCCATATCAACCTCGACCAGCTGAACTTAATTCTTTCAAATAAACAATACACAATTGCATAAATTATTCTTGAACTGACCAAAGTGTGTAAAGGGATAAGGTTACATTAAAAACTAGGCCTACATTTTAACAATAAATTGATGTTAAATCCACTATTGTTTTATAGAATCGTTGTATAGTCTATACAGTAATTAAATCAGAAGTAAAGTACTTTTCCTTTTAAAAAGTAATTGAATTAATTAGTAATGAATTACAGCCAACAGTGGTTACTGTATATACAGTATGGGCAGTAAATTGACGAATGGCTTCCGCGTGCATTATAAGGTCATGTGACAGGTGTGTAGCCTCAAGATCTCTCAAGATTTTTATGAAAAACATACATAGTTACAAAAGCAGCTATATTCATGTATATTTGCTAAATTTATGTTCAGTCCCACTTAATTTGGCACGTTTGAATAAGTATGTTTTACAAAGTATTTGTCAGAATTCAAACTATGCCAAAGCTTTTCGTGCTGTAACCGGTATTGTAGCGCTATAGTAACCAACACGCGAATGCCATTTCACTTATATTACTCTCATTTGTTATTTCTGGCACATTTTGAGTTAGTAATTTGTCATAACGTAAAAGTGCCTTACCTCATAAAACCTTGCATCCTGTCTGACTGAATCCTGCGAGCGCTGCTCTAGTCAGTTAACGGTTTTTGCGCGAGAGGGAAATGTAGGCTATGTCTTGTGCGATCATTCACAAAGTTGAAATTATATCAATAATAATATTAATAATTTACTTAAGTTAAATGTTTGGCAACTGTGCCCGTTGTGCCATTTTTACGTTTTTTAAAAAGTATACAAATAACATTCCACAAGCTTTGTATGTGGCCTCTTTGTATTTTGGTATTTTTTTTCCAAACGTAGCCTAATACATGTTATGTTACCAACGTGACGTTGCAAACTGCAACCAAAAAAAAAAAAAAAAACATCGTTGTGAAGACGTTTAGTGCTTGCTGGGTCAAGGTATGCAATCGTGGTAGTTAGGCTACTGGAGAGAGATGCAACCTCCCGGGTTAAAAAACCGCCACAAGTGCAATTTCCCCTTTATACGATAAAGAAGCTACAGTCACATATTCATGCCAAATACAAACATGTCTCCCCATTCCGAAGGTCCCAGTCTCTAGCAGACGAATGTAAAGCAATTTTTGGCACTGAGCCCGTGTGGCGTCTGCGTGCCGCACGCCGAAAAAATGTGTCAGTGTGCACAAAGGAATCTAATGGAAACTTCACAGAATGTGCATGGATGCAACGGCGCATAAGAGATACCAAATGTTACACGCCACTGAAATAGCACGTATAGCCATGCATTCGGCTCAGAAATAATAACACTAATAATTCATATTCACGCTGCATGTGATTTCTACAGTCTAATATGATCAGCGCGTGCGATGCAAAACCATTGAAAACATGCTTAGTGTGATAAATTGCAACATTTTCCAGTTCAGGCAGTTTGCACATAGACCGCGCTGTTATCCTCTTACAGACAGCATACCAGTTCGTTTTGTTTGACATCATTTTATACAAAAGCAAAAGCAAAAATGTTCAAGTGTCATCGTTTATCTTGAGACTCGGTTGCCGGTGAACTCTCCGATTCCAATACCTACCAACAACTGTAAGTTCCTATAGTGATCAATAGGCTACTGACCAGGGACGCCGGGTCAACATTCTCAACATTCCTCCATATCACTGTGCATATGCAGAAATGACACCCGAGACTCTGCACTTTATAACATGCCATATTTGCCCAGATGACAAAATGTCGTCGCATGCATTATGATTTATTGCATTTCAACATGCATTCGTAGTTTAAACCTCGCCGGCATTTTATACTTTTAAAGATGTTTGCATATTTGTGAATTTGAACGAACGCTGTTTGTTGCATGACATGCATTCAATAAAGCTTTAAAATAGAAATATTTTTACTTACGATTTCAGAGGATTTTGGACCACTGTGGCCATTTTGATATAGAATGATACAATGTAAGACTGCAGATCCCCGGTATTGTACATGTAATATAGCAGCAATTTCAATTTCATTCATTCTCTGGGGCTGCGGCTGGATCAGCTAGCCAATAGGAGCACGACTGACTGATGGTCAGTGCTGGGAAATGTTGTTTTAATTCCCCGATGTCTTCAAGAGTCAGCGGCGCGTGCACTACAAATAGCACAATGCACTGCGGTTAACTGTATACTAGTCCCGCCTTGATTTTGTATGGGTAAGCCAAAACATCTACTGTAAATTCAAGGTTGGATTGCTGGACTGTCTGTCAGTATTTTGCTCTCATGTTGGTTCGTAGAGAAATGGAAACATTTTTAGAGAGCGATGGCAGAAAGAACAGCAGAAAGAAATCGTTCGCAATGCATGTATTATAGGCTAAGAGATAATCACAGCAAATTTAGGTAGGCACTGATCAATATCACATAGCTTTATTAAATACCCTAGCTTTATTTATATATACATATCTCATGTATGTATATTTGAACACACACGTTTGTTTTTCTATCACTCCATTGACTTCCACTGTGTAGCTAGCTATATACTGAGCTAATAATATTTTTCCATCTCCTAAATCTAACCCTCAAAACAAACTTTTCTGCATTTTACATTTACATTAAGACATTGTTTTTTTTTTTTCTTCTTATAAAGCATTTTACATGGGGACTGTTGGTATAGCCATAAACTACAGAGACCTTACTCATTAAGGAGTAATTCTCTTATATGTTTTTATTCTACTTATGAAATACAAATTTTCAAATATTGTGACAAAAGGCCAGCCTGACCTCAAAAGGAAATGGAAGTGACTAAAGGGCTCTTCAGTCCAGTTAACTGCAATGGCGCCACTTTGAAGGCATTCTGTGACATGTGATATTTATAGATCCCTGCTAACAAATATTTAATGAACCTTAGCAAGCTCTATGGAAAGGCTGTCGGAAAAAAAAAAATGTCCTGTTGATTCATAAGGGATTTCTGCAGAACACAAAATTTGTACATTTTTAAAGGGGTTTTAGAGTTGAGCTAATCTTCAATTCATCATAGAAAGAAATTCTAAAACTAAACATCAGTGATATTCTGTTTGCACCACTAACATTTTACAAAAAATGTCCTAATTATAGAATAAGGATCTTATGTGAGAGCTCATTTTATGGAGACTTGTTTTTATTGACTAGATTATTACTACAGTATAAACTTCTGTTTTCTGCACACAAAGACAGTTCATCAGAATAGCCACTAGAGGGTGTCAGAAAGTGCTCAGTAATACATAATAATGAAGGCGCTTGATAGAACAGCAACAGCGCCCTCTAGAGTTCAGCTATATAACCAAGTAGTCCTGGGACAGTTGAAGTCTAACTAGCTTTCCAGGGAGTTGGGATGGTTTTAAATCTTTCACGATGTCTGAAATGTTACTAAAAGATATGGATGAGATTAGTCTCGGGCCTGTTAAAATGGACGAGCAGAAGGAAAATGGACGGAGCTTTCTCCTAGTGGACGAAAACGAAAGCTTGCAGGTTTGTTTTTGTTAGCTTCTGTGTTAGCCATCAAGCTATTAGGTAAAAAAAAAAAAGCACATGTAGTGTCTTTGTTGTTTTTATACACTTTGACAGGTGCTTGTCAATTCAGTAGTGCATTATAATACGTGTAATATAAATAATACACGGATAAACTAACCCCAAACAACTGTCAATATTGCTGAATCACAAGGAAGAGGTGTCTTTTGTCAACATTTAATTTGGCAACAACAGTGTGATTTACAAACATCAAATGATCTCAGTGCTGCATACTGCTGTTATGATATGGTTTTAAACGGTAACGTTACATTTATATGAAATTACCATTTGTGTATGTGAATATGGTTCCATGTTTTTTGCACACGTATCATACTGATACCATTATGTTCTTGATGTACATTGTTAATACCATGCATGGTATATGAATATAATAATCATTCACAGTTGTATTTTGGCTATCCCTTAAGAGATGACAGTGACATTTGAGATAGATAGAGATATATATATATATATATATATATATATATATATATATATATATAGATAGATAGATAGATAGATAGATAGATAGATAGATATAGATATATAGAGAGCGAGCGAGCGAGCGAGAGAGAGATAGTATAGAGACCCAAAATGAAACTTCATTGTTTCTGTACTTATTCTTTTGTTGTTTCAAAACCATATGACTTTCTTTCTTCAGTGGAACACAAAAGGCAAGATGACTCATTCATCAGTCATGAACTGTCCCTTTAAGATAAATGGACAAATATACGGCCACTTTATTAGGCACACCTTGCTAGTACCGGGTTGGACCCTCTTTTGCCTTCAGAACTGCCTTAATACTTCATGGCATAGATTCAATATGGTGCTGGAAACATTCCTCTGAGATTTTGGTCCATATTGACATTATAGCACCATGCAGTTGCTGCAGATTTGTCGGCTGCACATTAGAGATGTAACGGTATGAAAATGTAATAATCACGATTATAGTGACCAAAATTATCAGGATTATCAATATTATAACGGTTTTGTTAAAATGAGATGAAAATGGTCCAAAAAAAAAAAAAAAAGAACTGATGCACACACTGAAAACTTTTCCAACAAGTTTTATATTTGATCTAATATCAACAAATAAAGTTAGCAGCTCTATGCACTTTTTTTTTTTTTTTTAAGCATAAACATTAAACGATATGACCGTCGTCGACAGCAACGCATACCCACACAGCGCTCATGTCTCTTGCATCACTGCGGACGCGCTCTCTCGTTTCATTCAAATGCAACTTGCGTCTCAGTTTTTGATTGTATTGAAAAGTGTACAATGAATATACATTATCCCTTAACAGTCGTGTTTGAAGTTGTTCGTTTGTCTTTGGCTCAAAGATACTTGCTGTGAACTTTCCTTCGCGGAAGCTTCGCGTTAATTACAAGTGAGAAAATAAAATATTTCTACTCAAAACAATATTTTGTGTCAAGTTATTTCCCCAACTTAGTATTGGTATTGAGGTAAAAGTTAATTTAGCTTGCGTTTGCTATACAAGTGGGTGGTGGTCGCGAAGATATGATGAAGTGTTTCCCCCTTTTGCAGCGACTTTCCTTTTGCATGTTCTGCAGACAGGGTGACCATCCTCGATTAAGTGTCCTCAGGACTTTTGGAAAAAAAAAAAAAAAAAAAAAAGGTAAAATATGACCACACCTCAGATTTGGTCCCTTTAGAAGGCTGAAAAATCTCCCGAGCGCTGTCACTGCCTTCCGCCATTTCTTCTCGTTCGACAAACAATGTTGCGCGCTGCACCTGCGCCAGACTGATGCTGGCTGGACAGGATTTACAGCGATTTTTCAAAGTCACGATAATCAAACATGATAATTACATTTTAAACGATAATACTAATCGTCAGGACATTTTATCGTGAAACCAGTAATCGTTCCATCCCTACTGCACATCCATGATGCGAATCTCCCATTCCACCACATCCCAAAGGTGCTCTACTGGATTGAGATCTGGTGACTGTGGAGGCCATTTGAGTGTGCCAAGAAAATATCCCCTACCATTACACCACCACCACCACCAGCCTGAGCCTTTGCTACAAGGCAGGGTGGATCCATGCTTTCATGTTGTTTATTCCAAATTCTGACCCTACCATCTGAATATCATGACAAGAGTGGCACTCAGTGTGGTCTTCCGCTGCTTTAGCCCATCTGCATCAAGGTTCGACATGTTGTGCGTTCAGAGATGCTCTTCTGCAGACCCCAGTTGTAACAAGTGTTTATTTGACTTACCGTTGCCTTTCTATCAGCTTGAACCAGTCTGGCCATTTTTTTTTTTACCTCTGGCATCAACAAGGCATTTTCACCCAAAGAACTGCTGCTCACTGGATATTTTCTTTTTTTTCCAAACCATTCTAAGTAAACTCTAGAGATGGTTGTGCGTGTAAATCCCAGCAGATCAGCAGTTTCTGAAATACTTAGACCAACCTGTCTGGCGTCAACAACCATGCCACGTTCAAAGTCACTTAAATCACCTTTCTTCCCTATTCTGATGCTCAGTTTGAAATTCAGCAGATGGTCTTGACCATGTCTTAATGCCTTAATGCATTGAGTTGATGCCATGTGATTGGCTAATTAGATATTTGCAGTAAGGAGTAGTTGAACAGGTGTACCTAATTAAGTGATCAGTGAGGATGGATGGATGGATGGATGCTCTAAACTTGATGTCTCTCATATTTTTTCTCTCTCCCAGGTAAAGAACGAAGGCCATTTTTTGCAGAAGTTGGGCTGCAGTGCTGCTCAAGGAGTCAAAGTGCTTTCCATCTTCGGCAACACGGGCGACGGCAAGTCCCACACTCTCAATCATGTGCTTTTCGATGGTGAGGAAGTATTTGCCACATCTCCTTCTCCATCCTCATGCACGGTGGGTGTATGGGTGGCTTACGATCCGCGCCTGAGCTTGATCGTGCTGGATACAGAGGGCCTGCTTGGTGCCGCCAGTCAGCAAAACCGCCGGATGCGTCTGTTGCTGAAGGTTCTGGCCGTATCAGACGTGGTCGTTTACCGCACACGGGCCGAGAGGCTGCATAACGACATGTTTCAGTTCCTCGGCAGCGCATCGGCCGCTTACCTAAAGCACTTTACACCTGAGCTCCGCGCTCTGTCTAGCCGCTGCGGGCTGGACGTGCCTCTATCCAGCCTGGGACCTGCCGTTATAGTTTTCCAGGAGACTTCTCGCACTCAGCTGCTGGGCCAGGGTAAGTCAGAGCAAGCAGACTTACATGTTTACAAGACCTGAAGTGTTTATCAATATGAATACAGCATTTTTCTGATACATGTTGTTGCCAAAGGCTGTTGTACGACTAGCCTGGGGCAAAGGAATTGTTGCTTCAACTTGGGTCTGCACACCCTCATGGGGCCTAAACACATAGCCAGGGGGGTCTTTGAAAAAGTCCTGAATTTAAGGCTGGTGGAGAATCACACTGGAAAAACACAAGTTGTCAGTCAAACCGAACTGTTTCATCGTTCCCACTTTTATTTCTCTCTGCTTGATGAGAATTTAAATTTTTTGTCTCTGTAGTCAAATTATAAATCTTTAGAGAGATTTTAGTCAGTAATACACTAGGCCAATAACAGAGTCGCAAATTTGTATCTATTATTTTAATCAAAATAATACTAAAAATGCAATGCATACAGACAAAGACCTAAATGCACAATGAGAATGTTTTTAATTTGTGAATTAAAATTCATTTTGAACTGTCCTGATATCATAATGAAGAAAAAAAAGCCTAATTAAAAAAATGTAAGTTTTTATTATTATTTCTTAGAAAAAATATTTCACTGTTTATTAATATTTAAAAAAAACTTTGAAATGAAGCCATGTGGTGAAATCAACATAACGGGGAAAAAACCCTGCAGACTTTCATTATCATGTCAAGTTAAAAATAATAATAAAAACATTAATTAATTTATATACTTATTTAAGTATATTTTAGAACTTTAACAAATAATATGTGCATATTCAAAATGTAAGGAAAATGTTTTTACTTACTGTTAGACCACATGACATTTTTAAATTTAGTCATTACATTTGAACTTTTCTTGAATATGGTATACACGTTCTTAAAATGAAACCAACACGAATACAAAGAGATAAAGATATTAAATAAAATAAAATATAATATTGCATCTTCAGGTGCCTTATTGCTTCTATGAAAGATTACTGCATAATAAAAATATTTTATTAGGTCACATTTTCAAAGGACACATTGGTCCAAAAGAGAAGAATGGGGAAGGAAGGGGATTTTTAAGTGACTTAATGGTTAAACTACTAGTGTAATTAACAGACTGCAGGTAAATCCCAAGGCAGGGTGGCTCAGGTGTGGACTATTACAAAGATCACAATACTGCTCAATTACAGTTGTGCCCTTGGGTAAACCCCATGTTTTTCAACACCCATGGTTCATGAAAAATATTGTTTAAAATGCATTTAAAAAAAAGCTGTAAATGCCTGTAAAAACTTTTCATTTTTTTATTTTGAAACTATTGAATTATTGTCATCTGATGAAATGTGTCAGGCTAGAGAAATATGGGTTTGTTTTCTTATCCAGATGCCTCTGTCCTGGGGCAAGCAGACACACTGCTGCAAAAACGCTTCCATGACTTGGGCCAGAGCACAGACGCCTTCAGCTCTGTTCAGTACGTGGGCACCCAAACCATCACTCCCCCCACAGACTACTCACAGTTACTGCAGATAGTCAATCACCAAGTGAACAACACATCCCAGCGAGCCCCGCGCCAGCCCGCTATTGTGTTCAGTGCATTGCAGGTAGCTCCTCACGCATTTCTTTGTGTATGTGTGTGGCCCCAAAAAGAACTTAGACACTTAAAGGGAATGGGATAGTTCACCTAAAAATGAAAATTCTGCCATCATTTACTCACCCATCATTCTTCAAAATACCTTCTTTTGTGTTCAACAGAACATACAGGTCATACAGTTTTGAAACAACTTAAGGGTGAATAAATGAACAGAATTATCCCTTTAAGGTTTGATAGTTAGTTTGATATATTTTGTGTCTCATGCAATTAAATTCATGCATTTAAAGGAATAGTTCACCCAAAAATGAACACTCATGTCATTTCAGCTCTGAATTTATTTCTTCCATGGAACACAAAAGAAGTTTAGCAGAATGTTTACAATGCTCTTTTCCATACAATGAAAGTGAAGGGTGGCCAAGGGACAAGTTCCAAAAATGCACCATAAAATTGGTCTGTTTGACTGTCCCTTTAAATATACATACTCATGTTCAAAATTTTGGGGTCAGTAAAAATTTTTCTTTTTTCTTTTCTTTTTGTTGAAAGAAATGAATGTTTATTCGGCAATGATGCGTTAAATTGATCAGAAGAGAAAGTAAAGACATTTTATAATGTTACAAGATTACAAGATCTATTTTTAAATAAATGCTGTTCTTTTGAACTTTCCATTCATCAAAGAATCCTGAGGAAAAAAAATGTACTAAGGTTTCCACAAAAATATTAAGTAGAATTTTTTTTTTTTTAGCACTGATTATCAGAAATGTTTCTTGAGCATAAAATCAGCATATTAGAATGATTTTCTGAAGGATCATGTGAATTAAGACTGGACTAATGATGCTGAAAATTCAGCTTTGCATCACAGAAATAAATTGTATACATTTAAAAAAGTAATACAGTTAGTGCTGTCAAATCGATTAATCGCATCCAAAATAAAAGTTCATGTTTACATATGTGTGTGTGCTGTGTATAATTATCATGTGTATATATAAATACACACACATGCATGTATATATTTAAGAAAATGTTTTTTATTTATATATAAAATATTAATATTTATATATAAATGTTTTATTTTTATATATATATATATATATAAATCAGTATATACATGCAAATATTTCTTAAATATATAAATGAATGAGTGTATTTATATACATAATAATTATACACTGTACACACACATATTATGTAAACACAAACTTTTATTTTTGGATGCGATTAATGACAATAAATCGGTTTGACAGCACTAATTACAATGGAAAATAGTTGTTTTAAATTGAAATAATATTTTACAATATCACTGTATTTTTAATCAAATAAATGCAGCTTTGGGGAGAATAAGAGACTTCTTTCAAAAACATCTTGCCAACCCCAGACTTTTGAATGGTAGTGTATTTACATTAAGTGTGGTGTAAGTGTCCTAAAGTACTTTTTGGGGTCAGTGTATGCATGTACTGTATGTGTTCACCTTTGTCCACTGAGCATGTTTCTGAAACTGCGCTTCACTGGACCTCACTGCTCTGCTCTCTCTCAGGCCTTGAGCGACAGATTCTGTGGCGAGATCTCAGATGACAAAATCAGCATATGCTCCTTCTTTCCTGATGAATATTTTACTTGCCCATCAGTCTGTCTCAGCTGCAAGTAAGTCCATACAGGCTTAATGCTCTGAGCAATAGATTGAATGGATGTTTTTTTTTTTTTTTTTTTTTTGCAGGCTGTTTAAAGGGATAGTGCACCCAAAAATTAAAATACTTTCATTTACTCACCTTCAATTTCTTCCAAACCTGTATGAATTTCTGTATGAACATAAAAGAAGATATTTTGAAGAATGTCGGTCAGCAAACAATGCTAATACTAAAAAAAAGTCTATGGACTATGGAAGTCAATGAGGCCCATCAGCTGTTTGGTTACCCATATTCTTCAAAATATCATCTTTTGTGTTCAGCAGAAGAAAGAAATTTCATACAGGTTTGGAGCAACTTGAGGGTGAGTAAATGACCGAATTTTTTTTATCCCTTTTATGCACCACACAGATGCTATGTGTTCGATGCATAGTAAATCAAGTACATTTCTGCATTGTCACACACCAGACTCTAATTTCAATGCATCAACACTGAGTCACTCTGTAATTTGATGATTCACAGTTAGAAAGAACTAGGATCTCTATTCAGCATGCAAAACGAATGTATGGAAATGATTCACACAGAAAACACAAATTGTCAATGCACTTGAATGTAATTAGATCTTGCGTGTGTGTGTGTGTGTGTGTGTTCAAGAGCACTTAAGAGCTAGCAAATCATATCTAACCTCTCCAAAATCCCACGGCTTTAGCGTTCGGTGTAAAAACGGCATGAACCACCAGAAAGACGCGGTCCCACACATGGCTGATGGATTGTGTCAGTATGCCCACCAATACAACAATAAAGTTCTCATCTGTAAGGTAACCTAAAGGTTAAGATCGCTGTTTTGTTTTGTTGTTGTTTTTTTTTTTTAATTGTTTTGTTTCATAATATTTTATTTAGTTTTTTTTGTTTTATTTTTATTTAGTTTTATGTTTTTATTTCAGTTCCTTTTTATTGTTTTGTTTTTATTTTTGTGTTTTTATTTAGTTATTTTAGTTGGGGGGGGGGGGGTTGCTTTATTTTTGTTTTATTATTTAGATTTTTTTTTTTTTTTTTGTAGGTTTTTTTTTATTTAATTTTTTTTGTTGTTGTTGATTTTTTATTTATTTATTAATATTACTTTTTTTTTTCTCCATTTGCACTACTTTATTTTGCACCACACAGCTATGCTGCAAACACTCTGTCAATGCAAACTTGCAGGGGGGTTTTTTCCATGTAAATAACTAATATCACACTAAATTGAACTGAAATTAAATTTAAATCTGCGTGACCGTGCAGAGTTTCGAATGATGTATTACTCGTTTCTGTATGACAAAAAATTGAGTATTTTAAGTTATTTTCGCTGTTACCAGGAAAAAATGCAAGCGATCGCGTCGGCACCTCCGCCGACTCTTGAGGGTTAAGACTAGTCCCTAGATTTAAGGGGATTCGCCACTTATTTAATTGAGGCTTCAGGAAAAAACTTTCCAATATGGATTAGATTTCTCATTTTGAAACAAAAAGATGATATGAGAGCCATGATAAACCATTTCTGTTACAGAGGTGCTATGAGAGTGGAAGGGAAGTGATTGTCGTACCCAAAACATCTGCCTCTACAGACAACCAATGGCTTGGTCTGGCCAAGTATGCATGGTCAGGGTGAGTGAGATGTTCTTTTTCTACTGACACTAACCTCCGAAGCTGGTACTCGTCCATGCTCTGAACCCTGGTCTTGTTCTACAGCTATGTTTTAGAGTGTGCCAGCTGTGGCATCATCTACCGGAGTAGACAGTTCTGGATGGGCAACCAGGATCCAGAGAGCGGTGTGGTGCGGCCAGAGGTCAAGCATGTCTGGCAAGGGGTGAGTCTTTTCTCTGTGTTCCCAATCATGTGCTGACTCCATTGATGCTCACAGTGGTTAATGTTGTTTTTACGCTTGTAGACCGATGCCTTCCAAACAGACCATCAGAATGCAGCTCAGCGGGTTTTGGATGGAATGAATTACATAATTCAGTCAGTGTCAGAATATAGCTCAGGCCCAACCAAAGCTGTCACTGCCTGGCTCACAGACCAGGTGGCTCCGCCCTACTGGAAACCCAACAATGAAATCATTGTAAGTTGATATGCCCTGTAGGAATATATGAAAAAGAATATCAAAATACACTTACAGCATGTGAAAGAAAATAACAAACACATCAATTGTTTTATCATGTAAAAACAAATAACCATCATGTTTGTCTGTTCAGGAATGTCATGGTTGTAAGAGAGCGTTTGAGGAGGCGGAGAGGAAACACCACTGTCGGGCGTGTGGGGAGGGTTTCTGTCAGGCCTGCTCCACTCACAGCATGCCAGTTCCTGAGAGAGGCTGGGGCGGCACCCCTGTACGAGTGTGTGATGCCTGTTACCGGCAGGGAGGACCCCAGCACACTGGACAGGGTGAGGGCCTCGTTCTCTTTTAAAAGCACACTTTAAATGTGCAGCACTTAAAAAGTTTACACTGAAGTTTGAGGTCAGTAAGATTTTTTGAAATGTTATATTTTGAAACAAGTCTCTTATGCTCACAAAGGTTGCATTTATTTAATCAAAAATACTTTCAAGATAGTAATGTTGTGAAATATTATTACAAATTTAAAATCAAATCTATTTTAAAATGTAATTTATTCCTGTGATGTCAAAGCTGAATTTTCAGCATCATTACTCCAGTCTTCAGTGTCACATGATCCTTCAGAAATAATTCTAATATGCTGATTTGCTGCTCAAGAAAAGCTTATTATTATTATTATTATTATTAATGTCAATGTTGAAAACAGTTGTGCTGCTTAATATTTTTGTGAAAACCGTGATACATTTTTTTTTTTTTTTTTTTTTCAGGATTCTTTGATAAATAGAAAGTTCATAAGAACAGCATTTATTCTAAATAAATCTTTTGTAACATTATAAATGTCTTTACTGTCACTTTTGATCCATTTAATGTGACCTTGCTGAATAAAAGTATTTATTTCTTACCCTAAACTTTTGAACAGTAGTGTAATCATCCATTTATCCAAGACTTTAGTAATGTCAGTGGCCAAAAAATATGTGTATTATTCTACACACAGAATGAGCCATTTTAAATATGGGATGTGGTACTCTTATTTAGTACAAAATTATGCTATTTTTTTGAGTTTTTGTTTGTATTTTCTCATCTTGACCGAATCTTTGTGCTTGTCTTATGTAATGCATTGTGCAGTCTGCAGAGAATATTTTGCCTTGTCAAAGGAATATTGAATATTCTCCCAGGGTTATTGAGTTCAGTTGACTGAGTGTTGCATTTTCCAAAACAGTTTTTAATGGCCTCAGTGTGGGATGTTGACTGCTTTGCTGAGCTGAGACAATACATTCTCTCCCTTGCAGTGGCCAGTACGGAACCCCGGACACTAGTTGCCCGCAGAGTGACGGAAGTAGCTCAGTCCACTCTCGATATGGTCTCCACCGCAGTGGACTACCCTCTCTGTGAGTGTTACCAGTACACATTATGTGTCTGAATTTACACAAGAGAAATTGCTTCTGCATTGTTGTGTGTGAGGTGACAATAGGGTTGTGTGATTATATATCGTCTACGTTAATATTGTTGTTTTAACGATGTGCTATCTGACATTATCGAGTCCCTCGCTTTATAAAACCACACCTAGAGAGTGGAGTGCATACGTACACATCCTCCGGAGGTCGCATTTGAAGGCTGCTTACATCATCAAGGATGTCTTATTTAAGAAAAGTAACCGTCATAAAACTGACTGTTATTCATCATGAGCTGTAAAATACTGTTATTTCTTACTTTGCAATCTAACGGTTACTTTTCTTAAATGAGACCGCCTCGATGACGATTGCAGCCTTCAAATGCGACCTCCGAGGATGTAGCCTTTGAAATGAGACACTGCAACTATGTGATGTAGTCTTAGTAGGTTAGACTAGTGCGCTTGCACAGAGTGTATACTTTCACTGCGTGATTTAGTCTATTAAAATGCATTTAGAATACCCACAATATTCAAGATAAGGGGGAAAAAATATTTATAAAATTCAGAGGTGGAAAGAGTAACAAAATATCCTACTCAAGTAAAAGTACTATTACTTCAATGAAATTTTACTTAAGTACAAGTAAAATTACCGGTCTAAAAATCTACTCAAGTAAAAGTAAAAAGTAGTTCATTTAAAATTTACTCAGAGTAAAAGTTACTGAGTTACTTTTTTTTTTAACAGCTGGGGTGGAGGACTCTCCCGTGTAGGTTTGTAATAGAATGAGATTTTCACAATATGATAACCATCTCAAAAAACATCAGAGTTTCACAGCATCACGGTATTAAACAATTATTTAAAAAATAAACTGTATTATTAAATTATGGTTATTATTATCACCAGTTAAAATGGCCGTTAAATGAATGAAAACAGTTGTTTTTTTTGGTTGAACAAATGCTTTATTATAACAAACTTGAAACCATTTGTTTGTTTTGTTTATTAAAATTTCAATAAAACATGTCTAATCAACGAAATTCAATAAATGATTAACTTATTTTTATTAATTTATTAAATGTTTAAGAATAATAGAGTCCTATGAAATTTTTCTTTTTAAGATTTAATACAAATATATTATCAAAAATGGTGGCAATCAAATAAAATGTAACAAACTTTTATCCTTTTATTTTTTGGCCATGTGCTGCAAAACAGAGATTTACTAAATTAACCATGGATTAAAAAAATATATTCTTAAATAATGTTTAAATTATGTGTTGTTGTTGTTGTTGTTTATTATTATTATTATTATTATTATATTATTATTTTTAAGTACATTCTATTGTAGGCCTACAATAGTAATATATTTCTGTCATAATTTCTTCTAGTTAAACCAAACGTTTATTTTGACAGGTTGTAGTGAAGACCTGTTTCAGAGTGTATTTTTATGTATGTGTATATATATAAATTTTTTTTTTTTTTTTTTTTTTTTAAAGATCAAAATGACTGATTTTGTGGTGGTAAATTATCCCACTTAGAGTGGGAAATATGACCAAAATCTTACAAGTAAACCACAGCAATAAGCAATTACTTAATACTTAATTACTTATAATATAAGTAATTAAGTAATCAAGTAAATGGTCAGTAATAAAATAAGAACTTATAAACAAATGACAATACTGCCCACAAAGGCAAAAGGCAGTAACTTCATTTTCGGTCGAAAATGAGTTATTGATATTTTTGACACATTCAAGACCTCCTTTATCTTGTGGATAAGTATCAGAGTCAATTCCGTTGTTTTATCGAGAAAATAATGGGTTGTCTTAACAGTAACTTTCAAAAGCCCAGGAGAAACCAAGGCAGAACATTACTGTTTTTTGCCTTTGTTTTAGAACGCTGAAATTGAGTTTGGCCTTTGTTTTACTGTCCATTAAAGTTTGCTGTGTTTAAATTACTGTGTAGCCTGTGTCATACATCTGTCACTGAAGCACTTCTGACACACACGATACCTGAATAAAAGTGTAGGTAAAACAAATAGTTGAGTGGTGGTTTTTACTAATAGTGTTTAAGGATGGTTGAGATGGCTTTGAAACGCAGACATCAAGGTCAAGGTAAAAAAAATGTGTAACACAAAAGATGCATTTTAGACTAACAAATTAGATCGCAATCTACTTCGTTTAGCTAGCTAGCAGCCTATAGCATAAATAGAATAGGCTGTCCTATCCAATGAATAGGCTACCATATAAAAGCAACTGTAAATCATCCAAAATAAATGCCATGGTCACTAGACTTTATACAGGTGTTACTATAATGATTTTGTAAATGGTGATCAGCAACCAAATATTGATAATGTGGATTTACTGCCATTTGCCTTGGTGTGACTTCTCACTTTTTGCAGACAATACAAAGGCATAGTACAGTAACTTGGGGGTCAAAAGTCAAGTTTGAGCTCAAGATTTTTTTATGTAGATAATTACTAAAACATCTAATTGCCAGATTTCCAGTGTCTTACCTATAATAATTTGGCTGGACAACTAAAAATCTTTAAAGTAATTTTTCTCAGTTCCACACTCTAGCGAGTTAAGGTCTTTTGCCTTTGTGGGGCAGAATAGGACAAGTAAATACAACATAAAGCTACAGATACAAACAGTGCTTTACGTTTAAGTACTGTTTTTTTTTTTTTTTTCCCCCGTTGTTGTTGTTTGGTTAACATTAACGACACAGACAGGAGCGGGTATATGCTATATTAGATTGCTTTCACTTTACGACCTACAGTAATGCGCAGATCCAACACTGACACACGTCTCCCAATCTTGTTCATTCAAGACATAACCACCAATATGGACGTGTGTATTTGGTCGTTCAAGGGCAATAAGCCTAAATAGATCACTTTCTGTTGCATATTTAGTATCTGACATCAGTCCGTGTGTCAGTACCGAATTGAGGTCGTGGTTTACATCGCTTTTATTAACTTTCTAAAGCGCTGTGGGAGCATTTCAATGAGCATTAGAGGTAGCGTTACATGGACATAGGAAAATTAAGACTAGGGGTGGGCATTTTTCAAAAATATTGTATTCGAATATTTGGGCTCATAAAAAACGAATATTCGAATATTTCTTTATTTAAATTACGTTATTTTTCGAAAATGAGAGAGACGTTATTTTTTTATTCATCAAGTTGTCGTCACCATTTCTGAACAAGTTTACGATTAGGCAGTATACACAACAAGCTTACGTTATATTTTAAGGTTTTCTTTCAGTTCAAAACATTAAACAATGTGTGTAAACAAAAAAATATATGCCTAAAGAACAAAAGCATTATAAGCTCAAGCAGCGCGAGTAGGAAAAAAACGCTAATAAAGCAGATTTCAGCTATCGTGCAGAACGTACATACACTCGAGTCGGTATGGTTATCGTGTTTATATTGTTTTTATGTAATTCCAAACATCGCGAGGCAAAAAAAAAGGCGGATGACAACATTATGTGATCAAATACAATCAACTTAACACGTTCCACAGTGCCAACCAGTGGATTTAGTTATAACTGCGATTTTTAGTGGGATTTATCATGGATTCACTGCATTTACGGCCAGCAAAGCAACGTAGTAAAATTCGAATAGTATTTTTGTTTTTCGAATATTAATTACAGTTCGAATATTCGTGCACACCCCTAATTAAGACCTGTTTAAAATTATTTAAGGCCTAAAATACACAAAACGGCGCTGCTCATTCACACAGAGACAGAACAAGCAGATCATATATTTATATAGCAGTGTTTTGCACTTTAATATTCACAGACCATTTCGCGATTTGATTTATTGTACAGCTCTACTTTCGATTTATTCATTTATCCATCAGTTTGTGAGTTTTACGTGACATCTGCGTTATACTGTAAATTCAATTTTCATGACTGGATTCCGGGATTCCCTCTGCATCACAGAAATCATTCGGCCTTAAGTTATAAACATACCTTCATCTGCACAGAGGGATGGTGTTCCAGAACATGTTCTATATGTTTCCTCCTTTTGCAGGCACTTTGCATCCACATTTTTTGCAAATTGGATATCCTCCAGGGCAACCACACGTTATTTTTATTTTTTTTTCTTCTATATCCAAAGTATTTCCATACTAGCCAGGGGTTCGCGATGGCGTTTAGCTTTCAGTTGGGTCTGCATCACTGACGTCTGTCTTGTCCGTCTACATCTTTTTGTGAAATTTATTTATTTATTTATTTATTTATTTGCGCGTTTGTTCTCCCGCCCTTCAATTCAATGCAGTAGTTTCCGTTCCTAAATGAATCAGCTGTTTGAATGAATCGGTTAAAACTCAATAGCTGAATCCGAAATCGCTCGTTTTCATTCACTCTTTGGAGTGGTATTAGTGGACTAACGTAGGGACTCAGCTATAGATTCACTCATTAACAGTGACTTGCTGCCACCTACTGGCTGTTTTAATTTTACATTTAAAGTATCTTTTTAAAACATCAAAACATTGTGCTTGTAACTGCAGGTTAAATGCATTTATATCACCTCTGAGCTGCATTAAACAGTCTGTGTAAAGGCATCTAAATGCCACTTCAGATGCAGCTTCTGTGTTTCCTCCTCATTGCAAAGATGAATCTTGTTGATACTGACTTCATTTGATTGGTAACAGCCCTATTGTCTTATTATTCAAATTAAAATTATTAATTAAATGTAAGAATTTGACAAAAGATGATTTAAAAAAAAAAAAAAAAAAAGCCTTTTATAAAGGTAAAAATCAATTTAAACTTAAACTACGTCAGTCCTAGAACTGCCAAGGTACCAGCACAATAAACACATTCAGCAAAATATCGTCTAATTATCGTTATCAATAAAATCCTAGAAAATGTCAAGATGTAATTTTTTGGCAATATCGCACACTCCTAGGTGACAAATGACAATTTTTTTTTTGCACATCTTGTCCTTTTAATACAGGTTTCGTAAAGGGAGTTGCGAGACCAGACTATTGGATCCCGGACCATGAGATCACCCAGTGCCACTGCTGTGCTAAACCCTTCATCCCCAGCATGTCCAAGCACCACTGCAGGGCGTGCGGGCAGGGAGTGTGCGGGAACTGCTCCAGCAAGACCAGGCCGGTGCCCTCTCGTGGCTGGGACCACCCAGTGCGAGTGTGTGACCACTGCGCTGACCGCAGGGATTCCCTGTGACCTTGCTGTACCTCAGTAGTGCCGCTCTAATACAGCTGGTATCTCTTGGTGCTGAGAACCAGGTGGTAGGCAGTTTTCAAGCCTTCATGGATGGGGGAAATATGAAACTCACTGCAGTTGCATAGACAACCACTCAGGCTCTATAAAGCATTATAAAGCACATAAAGCTCCAGAATTAGAGAGTGATGATATCTGGGTTCAATTTAATCTTAAAATCCAAAAAGTAAACTAAGAAATTGTTGCATAATGAAAATAATTTGTAAAAATATCAAGGTTCATTATATGACAATTAAGCATATTTTATCCACAAATTCTCATTACTGTAATACAAAAAAAAAATCCAGTTCTCTATACTGAAGTACAATAGTGGAAATCATCCTGGCCAAATATATATATATATTAGATATTTAAAATTTTCTATATATATTTGTCCAGGATTATTTTTACTACTGTATTTCAGTATAGAGAACTGGATTTTTTTTTTTTTTTTTATTTATTTTTTTATGTTTTGTATTACAGTAATGAGATGTTTATTATTTTCATGACCATCAAGCACATTTCTTTTATGTAAAGAAGAAATGTGCTTGATGGTCATGAAAATGCTAAATATATATTTTACAATGCAAAAAAATGGTGGTCCTAAAATAGTTAATTATCTTAAAATTATCTTAAAAAAAATTATTTTTTTTTTTTTTTTTTTTTTTTTTTTGACTGTGGGGTGAATAAACAACCCTAAAATTTCTACACATTATTTGCTGCAGAAATTAAAAGGAATAGAAAATAAGAATTTTAATGGATTTTTGATAGATTCTAGCTATTGACTATAGTGCTGGCACTGAAAATGAAACGCCTTCTAAAAGTGCATTTCTGTAAATAATTTGTTAAACATCTTAACATTTCTATCCCAAAGATAAGATAACAGAGAGCAAGAGCAGTAAATATTAACATCTAATGCTTAGTAAATTATCATGTGAGATGCGTAGATGTTTCACACTAATAAAGAGTTTTATTATTTCTACTTTATTCCAGGAAAAGAGCAACAGTAGACAAGTAAAGCCTAGAATACACATTCCAGTTAAGACAATAAAGTGTGATGAATGTGATGAATCCTGTGAGCTCATATCTCATTGTATTTTTTTTTTTTATCAATATAGTTCTTTACTATTAATTTTTCTTAAATAACAACTGCACTTTATCTAATTTTTACTGTCAAATTTGCAGTGCCTGATGGATCTCAACAACTATCTTGCATATAAACAGTAGTAGCATATAACAGGATGGGCTGTGTATGACATTTAATGCAGACTTGCTGATGACTGAATGTTAAGTGGGACAGCAGGATTACTCTGACTTCCTAACATGTGTACAGCTCATAAAATGGCTTATATAAAGCACTTTATTCATATTTGAGTTGAGAAAATCCATGTGGATTTTTTTTTTTTTTTTGCAATTCTGCTTCTACTCTTTATTTTTATCTGGAATAGAACATAGTAGTCTTCTATGAAGGGGTTTAACCAAAGCAATGGTTTTAATTGCATATAACTCCACCTGCATTTGACAATCTGCAATCTTTGTTTTGATTGGCCGGTACTGTTTTTCAGGCTTCTACTCAGAACAATAAAGCTATTCGAAAACAGCCTGGCCTCTTGATTCACAAGATAACAGACATCTATGGAAAATAATAAGCTATAGCTCTGTAAGTGCACAAATGTGAGGTCATCTGGAGGTAGAGGTCTAGATTTCCTGCTCAAGGGCCTTAAATAGATGAAACGGACTCAAAATCTGATTTAAATCATGGAGGTTGTACTCACATTTCCTCCATTTATAACATTACTGTCTAGCAAACTCAGCCTGCCTCGTCACATCTACAGGAAACTGTCTTGATGGGTTTACTGATTATGTCAGCACTTGTGTGAGTATCATTATGAACATCACATACAGTGTATCGTGTGAAGCAGGGTTACTGAAGGGGTTAGGTATCAAATGTGTGAAAAGGTAACTATTGGGAACATGGTATTAACAAATAACTATGCCAATTCTCTCTTGTCATTCCTTTTAGTGATCAATAATATGGGCTTTTCAGTTGCTGGTACTGGTAGAGAGCAGGGCTGATAAAATGCTAAAATATACACGTCAGGATTCATTAAGATTTTGGAAGAAGTCTCTTAATAAAGTTTAATAGAAATCTTTTATAACATTTTTAAATGTCCTGTCACTTCTAATCAATTTGATGCAATCTTGCTGAATAACAGTATTAATAAAATGTATTATTTTCTTTCTCCATTTAATCTTACTTGCCTCAAACTTTTGAATAGTAGTGTATCAGTGTTTCTTCAGAAATATTAATATTTGATAATATTAAGAAAACATTTTATATATATATATACACACTTCTTGTCCAGTTGGTTGATTTGGAACTTCTTCACTTCTGTTAATCATTCATTAATTCCATATTACATTAATTTAATTGCTACAATTCCTACACCAAGTTAAAAATTGTATTAAATCCATATTATGCAAACTACTGTAAAACTAAAACTATGAAATAATAGAAATAATTTTTGGTAATTGAAGTAAATAAAAAAGTAAATTTTTTAATATTAGAATTAAAACAAATTACACTTAAAAAAAATAAATTACATGTATTATTTCTAACATTTTTATTGAACGTTTTAGTTTAAGTACTAATATTACTAAAACTTAAATAAAAATAAAGCCAAATAAAAATATTCAAAAAAAATAATTACAATGATAAAAGCAAGCACATAACACAATTACTAAAACATAACTAAAATGAAAACTGAAAATATAAAAATAAAAGCTAATTCAAAATATAAATAAATGTTGTAGTATTATATAAATAATACTGAATGAACACCATTTTTTTTATGCAATCAGTTGCACTGCCACACTGTAACCAGCAGAGGGAGGCAACACCACTCCCAACAAGATTTTAGGATTTCACTCTTTCTAGGACCTGTGTACATTTTTATTATATTTGTAATGTTGATCTATAGTTCATATACAAAAAAACAGAAGGGGTATCAAAAGTCTGCTAAATAAAAAAGAACTGAACATGACAGGCCTCACTCATTAAGCACATTGCCCCCAAAAAAAAAACCCCTGCAATTTCTAGCTCTGGTTCATTTAAGGGCAAATGGATCAAAATAGCTCTATGTTACTTGACTCCACTGTTTAATCCATGGGGCTTTTATAATGTATATTGTTCTTGTATGGGAAGATAAAGATTATGCACAAAGATCTAGCATAAATACTTCATCAAATGATTTTATGAAAGTCTTAAGTCTTGTTGCACAAGAAATGATGCACTGCTTATAACACATTTTACATCCCATACATTCATAATGACAGTTTATACATTATATATATATATATATATATATATATATATATATAATGTATGTACTATATTGCCAGAAGTATTGGGACACTCCTCCAAATCATTGAATTCAGGTGTTCCAATGACTTCCATGCCACAGGTGTATAAAATCAAGCACCTAGGCATGCAGACGCTTCTACAAACATTTGTGAAAGAATGGGTCGCTCTCAGGAGCTCAGTGAATTCAAGCGTGGTACCGTGATAGGTTGCCACCTGTGCAATAAGTCCATTCGTGAAATTTCCTCACTACTAAATATTCCACGGTCAACTGTTAGTGGTATTATAACAAAGTGGAAGCAATTGGGAACAACAGCAACTCAGCGGTAGTGTAAAATCACAGAGCGGGGTCAGTGCATGCTAAGGCGCACAGTGCGCAGAAGTCGCCAACTTTCTGCAGAGTCAATAGCTACAGACCTCCAAACTTTGTGTGGTTTTCAGATTAGCTCAAGAACAGTGTGTAGAGAGCTTCATGGAATGGGTTTCCATGGCCGAGCAGCTGCATCCAAGCAACATCACCAAGTGCAATGCAAAGCGTGGGATGCAGAGGAGTGGAGATGTGTTCTCTGGAGTGACGAATCACGCTTCTCTGTCTGGCAATCCGATAGACGAGTCTGGTTTTGGCGGTTGCCAGGAGAATGGTATTTCACTGCATTGTGCCAAGTGTAAAGTTTGGTGGAGGGGGGATTATGGTGTGGGGTTGTTTTTCAGGGTTTCGGCCTGGCCCCTTAGTTCCAGTGAAAGGAACTCTTAATGCTTTAGCATACCAAGACATTTTGGACAATTTCTTGCTCCCAACTTTGTGGGAACAGTTTGGGGATGGCCCCTTCCTGTTCCAACTGCACACCAGTGCACAAAGCAAGGTCCATAAAGACATGGATGAGTGAGTTTGGTGTAGAGGAACTTGACTGGCCTGCACAGAGTCCTGACCTCAACCCGATAGAACACCTTTGAAATGATTATTATGCGAGCCAGGACTTCTCGTCCAACATCAGTGCCTGACCTCACAAATGCGCTTCTAGAAGAATGGTCGAAAATTCCCATAAACACACTCCTAAACCTTGTGGAAAGCCTTCCCAGAAGAGTTGAAGCTGTTACAGCTGCAAAGGGTGGGCCAACTCCATATTAAACTCTGTGGATTAAGAATGAGATGTCATTAAAGTTCATGTGCATGTAAAGGCAGGTGTCCCAAAACTTTTGGCAATATAGTGTATATAATAATAGATAGAAAATTATATAAAATAGAAATTATAATAAAATTATAAAAATAGAAAATTCAATATAGATAGATTTTTATTTTAGATTTGATCTTCACTGGTGTCCTTTTGTAGTCCCATCTGATGCTTGTGACCAATATACACTACTGTTAAAATTTTTTGGGGTAAGTAAGATTTTTAAATGTTTTTAAAATAATTTTTTTTATGTTTAAATGTGGGGGGGGGGGGGGGGGTTTAGTAAATTCCACCATTTATGTAGACTATTCAGGAATATTTTGTTTGAAATCAACATACAAAATACTACTAAGGAAGACACATTTGTGTAATTGGAACTTTTTAATTACTGAGAAAAAGCACTTTCTGACAGCTGTAGCCCTAATCTACACTAAATTCTGTAGGTCTACTTATTGTTGCCTCTTTATGCTGTTTTATGCCATTGAGGTCCACTGCTCTATTTGAGTCAATCATTACATATTTCACTATAAGATTGTTTTTCAGTCTCTTAAAATGCATAACATCATTTGCATGGACAGATTATAGTCCAGTGCAGGACGCTGTAATACAGTTTGTGTTTATCTCCTCCTGCAGATGCACATGCCTGGACCGTGAGCTCCAGCCCATCACAAAAATGAGCACCACGTGCCAGTTCAACAGAAAGAATTATTGTAATTCCTTAATCCCCATTTCACACATCATTATGTCAACTGGAACTGCCCTGACAGGCTGTTTTATTTTTTAGTTTGAAGCTTAATCTGGGCCATTGTTTTATTTGAATTCACAAATAATAAACACATTGCCAACAAAAAAACTGCTGTGGATGCATCAGTGTAGAATATTGTATACTCACCAGTGTCCTCTCTTATACTGAAAGTCTTTGCTAGTTTAATTTATATCTGGGGCCCAGTGTTTTTCTGCTTACTGTGGCTCTTTTTGGATGATTATTAATGGCTGTTTTGCTTCCGTATCCATGGCAACTTATCCTGCACTGTCCCGTTTTCCCCCTCATCCACACAGTCACTCTGTGGGTGCAGGACAATAAGAGGAGAGTCGCCACCGCAGAAAGCATTCTCTCATTTTCTCACGCTTCCCCGGTGAAGACATGGCGCCTTGCTTGGGTCCATTTAACAATTCGTATCCTCAGCTTCTACTAAGACACAAAGAGGCACTAATAGCCAGTTCTGCCAGTCTGTGTGGTTGATGGTCTGTGACTTTTTAATTTCAAAAAGTCCATTCATAAATCTTTTCAAGGGGCTCTATTAGATTGTTGTGAACAAGAGGAGCCATACAGTATAGTGAAATAATGGAGCAGCATATCAACATTTTCCATTTTGTTTTATAGCCCCAGACCATACCAAAGACATTAATGTGGTGATGGAGATTAATTTGACATATTTCTATAGAAATAATTTCATTACACTGAAAATAAAATAATTACTAATAAGCATAAAGCAAATTAAAATTATATTGATATGATAATTATTAAAAAATATCAATGTAAGTATTTGTACATCATGGTTATATATATGTTTTATATATCATGGTAGTATGTGTGTGTGTATTCATATACAGTATATGTGTGTATTTTATAAATCATGGTAGTATTTGTGTGTGTGTGTGTGTGTGTGTGTGTGTGTGTGTGTGTGTGTGTGTGTGTGTGTGTGTTTATCTATATAATTTATATATACAGTGGGGAGAACAAGTATTTGATACACTGCCGATTTTGCAGGTTTTCCTACTTACAAAGCATGTAGAGGTCTGTAATTTTTATCATAGGTACTCTTGAACTGTGAGAGCTGGAATCTAAGACAAAAATCCAGAAAATCACATTGTATGATTTTTAAATAATTAGTTTGCATTTTATTGCATGACATAAGTATTTGATCACCTACCAACCAGTAAGAATTCCGGCTCTCACAGACCTGTTAGTTTTTCCTTTAAGAAGCCCTCCTGTTCTCCACTCATTACCTGTATTAACTGCACCTGTTTGAACTCGTTACCTGTATAAAAGACACCTGTCCACACACTCAATCAAATAGACTCCAACCTCTCCACAATGGCCAAGACCAGAGAGCTGTGTAAGGACATCAGGGATAAAATTGTAGACCTGCACAAGGCTGGGATGGGCTACAAGACAATAGGTCCTGGAGTGGCCTAGCCAGTTTCCAGACCTGAACCCAATAGAAAATCTTTGGAGGGAGCTGAAACTCCGTATTGCCCAGCGACAGCCTCGAAACCGGAAGGATCTGGAGATGGTCTGTATGGATGAGTGGGCCAAAATCCCTGCTGCAGTGTGTGCAAACCTGGTCAAGAACTACAGGAAACGTATGATCTCTGTAATTGCAAACAAAGGTTTCTGTACCAAATATTAAGTTCTGCTTTTCTGATATATCAAATACTTATGTCATGCAAAAAAATGCAAATGAATTACTTAAAAATCATACAATGTGATTTTCTGGATTTGTTTTAGATTCTGTCACTCACAGCTGAAGTGTACCTATGATAAAAATTACAGACTTCTACATGCTTTGTAAGTGGGCAAACCTGCAAAATCGGCAGTGTATCAAATACTTGTTCTCCCCACTGTATGTGTGTGTGTGTGTGTGTGTGTGTCCTGGTAAACCCTACATTATGGGGACCAAATGTCCCCACAAAGATGGTAATATCCAAAACCCTTGTCCTTGTGGGGACATTTTTGGTCCCCATGAGGAAAACTGCTTATAAATCATACTAAATTATGTTTTTTGAAAATATAAAAATGCAGAAAGTATAAGCATTATGTCTATGGGAAGTCCCCATAAGACATGGAAAACCAGGTGTGTGTGTATATACATATACACTATATTGCCAAAAGTATTGGGACACCCCTCCAAATCATTGAATTCAGGTGTTCCAATCCCTCCCATGGCCACAGGTGTATAAGATCAAGCACCTAGGCATGCAGACTGCTTCTACAAACATTTGTGAAAGACTGAGTCGCTCTCAGGAGCTCAGTGAATTCAAGCGTGGTACCTTGATAGGTTGCCACCTGTGCAATAAGTCCATTCGTGAAATTTCCTCACTACTAAATATTCCACAGTGAACTGTTACTGGTATTATAACAAAGTGGAAGCAATTGGGAACAACAGCAACCCAGCCACGAAGTGGTAGGCCACGTAAAATCACAGAGCGGGGTCAACGCATGCTGAGGCGCACAGTGCGCCGGAAAGCGTCGGATGCAGTGGTGTAAAGCACGCCGCCACTGGACTCTAGAGCAGAGACGTGTTCTCTGGAGTGACGAATCACTCTTCTCTGTCCAGGTTTCCAGGAGAATGGTACTTGCCTGACTGCATTGTGCCACATGTAAAGTTTGGTGGAGGGGGGATTATGGTGTGGGGTTGTTTTTCAGGGGTTGGGCTTGGCCCCTTAGTTCCAGTGAAAGGAACTCTTAATGCTTCAGCATACCAAGACATTTTGGACAATTTCATGCTCCCAACTTTGTGGGAACAGTTTGGGGATGGCCCCTTCCTGTTCCAACATGACTGCGCACCAGTGCACAAAGCAAGGTCCATAAAGACATGGATGAGTTTGGTGTGGAGGAACTTGACTGGCCTGCACAGAGTCCTGACCTCAACCCGATAGAACATCTTTGGGATGAATTAGAGTGGAGACTGCGAGCTAGGCCTTCTCGTCCAACATCAGTGCCTGACCTCACAAATGCGCTTCTAGAAGAATGGTCAAAAATTCCCATAAACACACTCCTAAACCTTGTGGAAAGCCTTCCCAGAAGAGTTGAAGCTGTTATAGCTTAAGGGTGGGCCAACTCCATGTTAAACCCTACGGATTAAGAATGGGATGTCATTAAAGTTTATGTGCATGTAAAGGCAGACGTCCCAAAACCTTTGGCAATATAGTGTACATATACATAAAATTTTATATATATATATATATATATATATATAGATCTTTATTATATATATATATATATATATATATATATATATATAAATAATTTATTAATAATTTTCATCGTATGTGTGTACATGAATCAAACCACCAACAAAAGTACCATTGTTTATATTATATTATTTATTTATCTTTTATACAATGTAATTACAATAGAAATATGTAGGTTTAAATACAAAATTCTGTAAATAAAGAATAAAAATAAACTCCACTGGTTTGTTATCACTACACTAAAGTTTACAATCAACTTTATGAGGTAATTTAGTTCCCTGGTTTTGAAAAACCTAGATTTCAAGGGGAGAGAGTGGACAAAAAGACCAGGGCAATTGAGTAGAATAAATTCATCCATTTAACGCCATACACCATATCGCTTGGCCAAATTACAAATGCATTGTCTTTGGAAAAAGGACTATTTTTAGATTCATTGTGCCACAATAGACCTGCTTGACCCTGTAATAAACAATTGATAAGAAATCCGGGAGGTCAATTTATAACGCATTACGGTCAAAATGGCCTTCTTGAAACAGGAGTTAAAAACATTGTGCCTGCCTTGAATGTCCACTGCTATTAAGTCTCCACAGGAAGAGTGTCTGGAGTTCACTTCACTGAGCACAGTGTGCAGTCTGACTTTGATCATCTAGCTTTGAACCTTGCAGGCTCAACACACTGCAGAAAGATCATTCAACATCTTATTCGTACACTCTGATGAAAATAAAAATACAAACATTGAGCATTATTAAAGGGGTCATATGATGCTTTTGAATGTTTTCCTTTTCCTTTAGTGTGTAATGTATCGGTTTGTGCATTTATAAGATCTGCAAAGTTACAAAGTCTCCCACCCAAAGGGATTTATCTAATCGACCCCTATCAAAGTCGAAGATATTACTTCTGGGAATGTCGATGTCACAATGTGACATATTACCATAATGCCAAAGACATACGCAAAGAAAGACGGCAAGGCTTCAGTGAATTGTAGTGTTGTTACCACGTCATGGAGACGCTGTGTGTTTGGATGCGAAAACAAATTCCCTTTGTTTGGCCTGCAGAAAACATATGAAATTAGGAATCAGTGGTTACGATTTATTTATAACGCTGTTCCTGAGCAATACAACCCAAAAGCTAGCTTGTGTACAGCGCATTTTACGGAGGACAGCTTCCTGAACCTGGGAGAGTTCAACGCCGGCTATGCACAAAATAAATTAGAAGTAGGCCTATACACTTCAGTATGTTTTTTTTAAACTGTATTTTATGTTCTTACTTCAAGGCATAAAGTTGTTACAGTGAAGTTGTTGCAATGTAAGAGTCTTACTTGGGCTCAAACTGATACTGTAATACCGATGACATTAATAACGGTGTGTTTACAACTGCTTTAGAAGTCTTGGAAGCTGAAGCTCGCGGTTATGCTAAAGAGCGTTACATTTCTGACACACGCTTGAGGTATTTGGCCAATCACAACGCAATGTGTCAGCTGCCAATCAGATCACTCTGGGCTTTTCGGAAGGAGGGTTTTTGTAGACCATTTCAGACAAACTGGGAATAGAGGTACTGCAATTCACAATATGTGAACAATGTGTTTTTTGAACATTTAGGCATGTTGAGCTATTCCATTACACCCAATAAACAAAATAACGAACATTTCAAATAGCATCATATGACCACTTTAAATTATAAATGTGCCTAAATGCACAACGTTGGAGAAAATATGAACCTCATGAATGAGAAGGATTTGATTTTAGAATAACTGCATGAGATCCTATTGTGTAGCATGCGTAACATTATTCACCTGCAATTAAAGACAATTATTCCCTTTCTTAGACCAGCGAGAGTGAAACAGTGGTGATAAGAAACGAAAGCCAAGACTAATATGCATATTCAATGTTTTAACATACTGTAATATGGGATATTTTAAGCATGCATGAACGGGACCATATGACACAGTCCCTTTAAGAGTCTGTAGTCGTTCCATTGCTTGCATAAACGAACACTATAACCTTCATCTTCAACCCTTTTCAAATATTTTTCAACCCATTTTGTCATTTTAATGCCCTAGAATGGTCACAAAGTTTTTGAAATACATTCTTAATAGCTGAGAACCCATTAAAGGTAATGTTATTGTCGACCAAATTCACATATTTGAACATGTCTGGCTAAACATATTATAAAAATAAAACTATAACCCTTAGAAATGTTGATCCAGATGTTCCACAAAAGGTTTCATGTCAATTAACAAAGGTCAAGGTCACTATACTGGCATTTCGGTCTAGTTTTTCATTGAATTATGGGTTTTAATAGTATAAACAGGGTTGGAATGTGCCTGTTGGTGGAACTTTTGGTTCCCACTTAGTTTGGAGCGGATGCTTCAACGGTCACGACTGATTCATTTGAAATTAATGAAACTAAACAGCCACAGAAAGGGCAATAAATAAAAGTAAACTGAAAGCATGCTATTTACATTACAAAGTAAACTCATTGTTCTACAAGATACTTTAGCTCAAATTATTTTTAAATCTATCATTTGGTGAGTCTGTTTTCAAGTAGCCAATTTATTCCACTTGTAATTTTTCACCCTGTTCAATAAAAATAAATAAGTGAAACCCAAGAATAATTAAAATCTGATTAAAAATAACCATTATAATCAAATAAAAACAATAAATAGATTTTGACCATCCCCTAATTTCAGTATTTCCTTTAGGTAAAAGGGTCATTACAGGTGAAAGTAATGTGCAGGCTTCTCTTTTAAGCTGTCCTGTAAGTGCCGAACCATTGTGACTGTCTTTCTGTTCTCCAACTCTTGAGTCTGACTCTCAAAATGACACAAAATGCAACCAGATGATCTTTTACAACAATACAACCAATGCCCTCAAACAGACCAGGAGCATAAGAAAACCCTTTAGGAGACCAAAAAGGGGGAAGGGGAATGGGTTATGAAACAGTTCCAGACTTTCAGAGTCTCCTTACAATTATAGTTCAATCTCAAATGTCTTTTGTAAGTCATTCGAAAAAGGGTTTTGCGCCTTCGGTTGCGATTTAGATTCCAGAGCAGCCCATTTCGCCTCAAAATGCTCTGCTTCCTGGGAACTACATGTGGGATTCGGATTCAGACTCTCCATCGGCCAACTGGTACCGATTTTTATGGTACTACCGTTTTGAGTAACACTAGTGGTCGCGGTCGTTGACGGAAAGGAGTTGTGCGGGTGGCCGTTGACGGTTGGAGGAGAGGCGAACGTGGTGGTTGGGAAACCTCCGGGCAGGGTGGGGAAAGCCGAATGTTGGCCACCGCCAAGCGTACCTGTCTTAGGCCCCATTCCGACTCCCATCGCTGCTCCGCCCCCTGTACTGGCTGCAGTGCAGAATACATTAGCCACCATTTGCGACGGTGTGATGCCCACCACAGGCACACTGGCATTGGGATAGGTCATGCTGTTGGCCAGAGTGGGCATGTATGACTGCATAGGTACAAAAGCCGGTTGAAGAGGCTGTTGGGCGAACATGCCAACAGGTGCAGGAGTGACGTCAAAGGCCATTGGGAATGGTTGCATTGAGGTGGGGAGGGAACCAGGGGCGATGGGAATGGTGGGCACGGGTGGAGGTTGCGTAGTGGTTGGTGGCAGTAGAGTAGGTGGAGTCTGTTGCTGGGCTTTCACCGCTTTAGCCACCTCCTCCAGCCAGCGCTCTGCTTCAGATGGGGTTCGTTTGTGGCCGCCCTGAGGCACAGGAGGGGGAGACTGGACAGCAGGCTCTGTTTGAACCCATGAGCTTGTAGCTGAGGAACAACAAGAGGGGTAAGAACGTTAAAATATGCCTGTTCTATTCAAGTCAAGTCAGCTTTATTTATATAGCATTTTATTCAATACAGATAACCTGTTAACTGCAAGCCCCCTTTTTGAGCATAGACGTATCCAAACTTAAGGCCAATTCACATCTCACAGACAGACCGCAATAGCTACTTTATCGGGTTTTGTCAAATCAGTGTGTTACCCCTGTCGGAATCTGTTGGCGTCTGTCGGAGCTTGTTTTTGCCCTTAGAATGTCTGAGAGGTGACTGTCGGCCGTCAGTGCAGTGTGAATTGGCCTTTAAATGCTTGTAATTCATGAATGCTTTGGAATACAGACCTAAGGTTGGAAGACACTTAGAAGATAATTGGTTAAGTAAAAGCACTTGAAAAAAATTGTTTACTGTAAAGCAAATGTACAGCACTTAACATTTTATATTTTATACAAAATGTATATTTTACAAAATAACTTGGACTCTAAAATTGTTAGAAAACCAAAGCTGTATGTCTAACCAAGTTGTGTTCCAAATTTGAAGTTGATATCACAAAAATTGAGGATCCTGTGAGATTTTGTTTAGGCGCTACCCCAAAAATAGCCAACGGGTGGAACCCACACTCCATTGAAATTTCTGATGAATTCTCCTGTCAATTAGTACATTTCTGTCACAATATCAATTCTATCGCAAAACAGTGAAACCTTGCCAAATATGAAACCTTGAGTCTTTCCAACGATATGCATTTTGTCAAGATTAGAAAAAAGATTTGATTTGGTAAAATCTAAAACATGAGACCACCCCCGCTAAAAGGAATTAAATACTGCTTTCATGGTAACAAAATGTCCAGTTTTAAAACAGTTTCCACAGAATGAATTTTGAGTGTTTAAGCTTTTGAATGACACCTAATTTTTGATGATTACTAAAATATGTGATGGGGATAAAAGGAAATAAATATAGAGCGCACTTAGGGCCAGATTTATTAAACAGCAAATTAGGGTGAGCGCAATTCCAAAAAAACACAGATGGGAGTGTCAAGTTCTGCGCGTGATCTACTGAGGACACTTAAATTAAAGAAAACAGACGCAGCCGGATCATTTGCATAATGACCAACACAATCTACCAGGAGCAGTGTCTTTAGTAAATCCTGACAATAGTTTTTTAACGGCAAAAGAGGGTTTGCTTTGGCGCAGTTAAGCAGCTTCACAGTAATTAACAGGAAAATAACAGAAGCACAGAAAGTTAACTGTGTAAAGTTCATCAGTTCTGAAACAAGTTCAAATCAGCTATAAGCAGCTCTACAGAAGACAATAGTGTTGACATTATTCAGTTTGAGTTTTAAGTTCATTGTTGATTCAGTGCAGTTCAATAAGTGTCGATGTTGCAAAATTTGTCAATTATGAAATGATGAAATAAATTCGATTCATCTATAAAGCAGCTCTACAGAAGACAATAGTCATCATCCGGCTCAATTAAGTTCAAGTTTTGTTGTCATCTGATAGTGTCAGTGTTGTCAGATCGATAATATTACTGAATATCAAGTGTCTTTTAAACCCCTGTTCACAATATATCTATATGTTTGTGTTGGATTATGCAGTCTGTGTTACCTTGCAGTGGAGCAGGTGGAGGGGGAATGGCAGGTGGGGCGCTGCAAACTGGCAAGCAGTTGCTGGTGGCTTTGGCACACAGGTCCTCAGATGGTTTGGTGAAAGAGCTGTTGATTTGGCTGCACAGAGCGTTTATGCTGTCTGCCTCTCCTGCCACTGACAGATCCATCTCTGGAACTGACACAGACCAATAGGGAAGCTCAATCACACCTGTGTGGCTCATTTTGGTGGGCCATGCACGCAGTTTATGGGATTTTGCTTGCTACAATAACCAGGATATGTAATATAAGATAAAGTTTTGAATGAAATGAATACTTTTATTCAGCAAGGATGCATTACACTGATCAAAAGTGACAGTAAAGTTTCAAATAAATGCTGTTCTTTTGAACTTTATAGTCATCAAAAAATCCTTAAAAAAAGTATCACGATTTCCACAAAAACATTAAGCAGTGCAGCTGTTTTCAACATTGATGATGATAATAAGAAATGTTTCTTGAGCAGCAAATCATCATATTAGAATGATTTCTGAAGGAGCATGTGATACTGAAGACTGCAGTAATGATGCTGAAAATTCAGCTTTAACATTAATAATGTCATTTTAAAATATATATTAAATATAAATATAATATATTAAAATAAACAATATTTTTTTTTACTGTATTTTAATCAAATAAAATTTTTAAAAAATGTTACCAACTCCAAACTTTTATTTATCGTATAGGTTCATAATTTGTGATATTGAAATTGGAAGATACTGGATATTTAATACTACTGCATACTAATTTCCCCTATTTTTACATTTAGATTACCATTGCTATCAAAGTTAATATTTAATAACACTAATGTTTTAATAACACTGTTGCATGCAATCATTACCAGATCTCAAATATAATATCTGAATGAATAAATTCATTTATGGCATTTCAAAATATTTATGTAATTCGTAGTATGTATAATGCTATTTTTAATACAGTATAGTATAGAATTTTTAATATCAACCATACATCGTTTATCAGCCATAGCATGACAATAATTATCAGGTTCACACATCATTTTTAAAATAGGATCTCTAATAAAAACAAAATTCAGAAACAACAATGCAGTTAAAAAAACGTTTTAATGGTCTGTTTTGTGTTACAGTCCTCACATCAAATGTGCTTGCACAACTACAAAGCAATATTTTTACGAAGAAAAACAATTGTACTACATATTTATTCATTTACATTATTCATAGATTGGTAAAAACATGACCCACAATTTCCCCTTTAGAATTTAGTCTAGGGGATTAAGATAAAGATCAGAAACAGCAGCATAATTCTGTGCAAAACATGTTCTCTATAGAGCACTACATGAAAAAGAATCAATGGAAGGGTCCCTCGTATAAATAACAGATCTACAGGTAAATGCAGCAGTTTATGGTCTAAAATACACGCTCAAATGAATTCATGGGTACAATCATTGGAAATATAGTTTTCTGAGATGTGCTTTTGTACATATTTGTATGCAGGCTCAGCATGAGATACATTTTAAATGCCAAAGTCCTCTAGTTGATGATGCAGAGTGCACATAAAGTTAAGGCGGTCACTGCTATCAACTGGATAAACAGTACTGGGTCAACATTATGGTTCCATTACACTTACACAGCTTGAGTACACAAAAAGAACTCACCTGGGTTCTTGGTCTGGAAGTCCGTCTTACGCTGCAGGGTTGATGGGAGATCATTCAAGCGTAGGGAGAGCTGGCGTTTGAAAGGTGAGTTCTTCTGGCTGAGTTGAGGGAAGCCTCGGAAAGAGCCCTGCCGCACCAGCTGCTCGATCGGGGCGTGTCGGCGGGGGATGGCGTGAGGCCCACCTGGCTCCGCCCTGTCCCCTGGTGAAGCCGCTCCCTCTGGAGGAGAAGCATTTCCAGGTGGCATTGCAGAAATGCCACATGCTTCTACAGAGAGGCAGATTCACTAATCAGACTCATTTGTACAAAGGAAGCCTTTGGTGTTTGAGAGTAATGGAAACAACTGACCTTTCTTTTTGTCCTGCAATTGTTTCATGATGTCCTCCCGGTCATTCTGCTGTCCAGCAGAGGAGACGCGGAAGGAGCCTTCCCTCACGAACGAGGTGCGGCTTGCATCAAAGGAAGCTGTGACCCCGCACTCCTTCTCTCTGCGTTGCTTCCGCTCAAGGCAAGCAGCAAAGGCGCATCCAACCGCATGACTCAAACGTTCACCCTAAAGTTGCATTAGCATTGTGGAAGCACCAAAAATATATTTTTTAATTAGCTTTTTTGTCTTGCTGTTCAAGAAAAATCTTAAGAAGCCAAGATAAATTTAAGATAAAACCATATTATATATAATATTAAAATAATACAAATACATAAAACTTCTGACAGTATATTGTATTTTTTCCTATATGATTTCTTATGATAATAATAATAATAATAATAATAATAATAATAATAATAATAATAATAATGTTGTGGATGATGCTACATTAGCATCACAGGGTAACACTTTAGTTTAGGGTCCAATTCTCAATATTAACTAGTTGCTTATTAGGATGCATATTACTAGGATATTGGCTGTTTATTAGTACTTATAAAGCACATATTAATGCCTTACTCTGCATGACCATATTCTACATACTACCCAATACCTAAACTTAACAACTACCTTAATTAACTACTATTATTAATTAACTAACTATTAATAAACAGTAATTGGGTTTTTATTGAGGCAAAAGTCATAGTTAATAGTTAGTTAATAGTGAGAATTGGACCCTAATTTAAAGTGTGACCGGCAACACTGTACACTTAAAAAAAAATCTTTTTAAATTAGCTTTTTTTTTGTCTTGTTTTACCGTTTAAAGCTAAGACAAATTTAAGATAAAAATATATTATATATCATTTTTTTTTATTATTAAAAAAAACAATACAAATATATATTTAATACTTCTCACAGTATATAAGATGTCAGGCATTAAGACATCTTAAATTAATCTTATTTTTTCACACATTTGTAGATTTATACTTTAAATAAACTTAATTCAAGATATGAAGATGTGCTTTTAAGTATGTAACTATGTATCATGTTTTAAAGGTTGTTTATTTTTTTTATTGTAGAATGAAAGTACTGATTGGGAAAATTATATTTTACAGAGTAGCACAGCTATGTTTTACATTTCTAGTTTTGTTATTGTTTTTATGGGGTGGACAAAAACATCATATGGTCACAAAAGTTTGTTTTTGTCTAGAACAGTATTGGGATCCTAATCAAAATTCCACTCCATTCTAGACCTTAATGTGTTTTTCTCTGTGCCCCAAGCGCAGATAATAGTTTCTAAGCGGTTATTCCGCTTGAGATAACACTGCTATAATCCCTATCTTAATCCCACTTTGCGGGGAACAGAGGCTGAAGAATTAATCCCCGCTGGGTTCTCCTCACCGAATCCTTCAAGGCCATGAAGCAGTGGCACATCCAGCGGCGAGTCGTTCCATCACGGCAGATGTAGGAAAATGCCTTATCGTAATTACGGTCAGGTGCGCAGAAAGACACTTTCTCAATGGTCTGGTCAACAATGAGGTCCTACAGAGAAAATAAGAAAGGGACAGATTGGTTGTTGTTTGTGGCATTTTAAATAAAATGTGAAAAGTTGTAAAATGCAAATTAAAATAAAGTAGTTTGAAAATGCTGTGTGTCAATGCCCAGTTCTAGTTCATCAATATTTAATCAAAACTGTATTTGTATTGGGTTTCATATTATTATTGTACATATTATAATTATACAGACAATGGGCCTTATTCATGAAACACAAGCAGAACTATTTTTTTTTGTGTAAATCTTTTGTAAGGCCATTCTGATGTAAATTTTCAGATTCATGAAAGTGATCGTGTTTTCAAAATGATTTACACCTGTAAATTTTTACACCTGCTCCTTACCACGTGTAAATGGTGCGTAAAACATCCAAACATTTTGTGTTCTTTTAGGCAAACTGATGAACATTTTGATAACACTATAATAATTTTTGGCTTGCTGTCCGCAGTGGAAGGGCTCAAGGAAGCAACTACTAGGGGACTACTACTGCATGGAAGATAGTTTTGGAAGGGTGCTTGGTCGCCGGGGGTTGAAAAATGTTCAACTTTGGGTTAAACACAGCGCTCGTCACTTCACTTTTTACCCAGCTGTCCAATCACAGTGGAGGAGGGGTGGGACAAATACCACAACGACTAACTGTCATATTCTTGCACAACGACTGAACAATGGAGGAGAATTTAATATTGTTGGTATTATTGCATTTTTATGTTCAGTAATTGTTGATAAATCAAACAATATGCGAAATCAGATACTAGTAATACGTTACTTTGTCAGACATTCCGTATCATAGCAACCAAAACAGCTGGAAAAGCGTCTGGCATTTTCAGCTGCCTAAAAATGCTTTGGTGGGCATACTTTAAAGGGATAATTCACCCCCAAATTAAAATTGTGTCATTAGTTACTCATCCTCATGTTGTTCCTAACCTGTAAGAGTTTCTTTCTTCTGCTGAACACAAAAGAAGATATTTTAAAGAAAGTTGGTAACCAGACATTTGATGGTAGCCATTGACATCATTAATAGGAAAAGAAAAATACTATGGAAGTCAATGGTGCCCATCGACTGTTTGGTTACAAACATTCTTTAAAATATATTCTTTTGTGTTCAACAGAAGAAAGAAACTCATATAGGTTTGGAACAACATGAGGGTGAGTAAATGATGACAAAATTTTCATATTTTGGGTGAACTATCCCTTTAATTGAATATATTTTGTTAGGCATATGGCCATTTAGTCTCTTTTGCATTTATGCAATATACTGGAGCCAAACCAGAGAAGGAATTCCAGAAAATTCCACAGCGTTCCTGGACACATAATTTACGTAGCTGTAACTCATGAGCGAAGATTATGCTAATTGTGAATGAGTGTATTTACGAATGATTGGAATTCATTAACATACAAACATTTAATGGTACACTATGTAACTGTATTTATACTGTATTTTAGACCTGTCGGGGTGGTTTTCGCAGGAAATTGCACACATGCGTCACAAAGGCTACTTTGACGCTTGTATGGTGTGGGAGTGGCATAGGTTAGTTGTGACAACGAGCGAGAAAGGTTGACATGGAGCCGCTTAAATCTCGAACCTCCGGGGAATCACCTGTTTTAAAGAAAAGCCGAACAGAAGAGAGTCTGCTAGCAAAAAGAGAACGCGACAGAGCTCGTAATAAAACCAGAATCAACATTCGCTTGGCTTTTCGGAGATGGCGACAACTGAGGGATTTGAAACGTTGTAAAAGCGACGAGGAGATTTTTATTACTCAACAGGTGAGTAAGGTATTTTATTGAACAGATAAATTGCTATATGTAGCTCTCTAACAGAGTTCATTGTAAAGCATTATCTATTGTTCTTCCACAATATGCATGCAGTTTTGTGTTTAAACCGCAAAACTTACAAAAGTTACATAGTATACTTTTAACTATAAAATCTGAGGTTTACGAAGCATTTGTGATCTTCCCAGATTGGGAAGATCTGTTTTACGCGCAAACTACTCTAAATTTAATCATGTATTTACAAAGGTTTAATGAATAAAGCCCAATCACTTGAATGATTATCCTTTTTCTTAAAAGGATAGTTCACAAAAAAAATGAAAATTCTGTCATGATTTACTCACCCTCATGTTGTTCCACACCTGTATGAGTTTCTTTCTTCTGCTGAACGCATAAGAATATATTTTAAAGAATGTTGGTAACCAGACAGTTGACTGTAGCCATTGACTTCCATAGTAGGAAAAAAATACTAAGTCAATGGGTGGCATCAACTGTCTGGTTACAAACATTCTTTAAAATATCTTTTGTGTTCAACAGAAGAAAGAAACTCATACAGGTTTGGAACAACATGAGGGTGAGTAAATCATGACAGAATTTTTTGGGTGAACTATCCCTTTAAGTAAATTGTTTTTGTGGGGCATAATGCAAAAAGTGGTATAACTGTACTGAGATTGTGATAAAGTGATTATAGTTTTAAAATATTATTTGAATTAATGTATCCAAAAGATTTGTCTTCCTTATTTATTCTTATTTGTCCATGACCCAACCACACTGTACCGTTGTATCCTTTTGATTGTTCTAACTAAAGCTTTGATGACTAAAGCTTTTTGTGTAGCCTGGACCTCCCACTGTAACAGTGGCTAGTGTTTCCTTGTTAGGGGGCCACACTTAATACATAATGCATGAACTGAACAGTGTAGAAGTGGTAGGTGAGGGGTCAGTGAAGCAGTCGAGGACTGAGTCGAGGTGAGGGGCCCATTCATTGTTAGCCAATTACTGACTGAAGGGACCCCGGTCAGAGCTCTAAAAGCTTCGTCCTGGATGAATGTGTCCTGGGGGGAATAATGGGAGTTTACAGTGGACGGGAAGAACTTTATGGGTCCATGACTGCTGCTGACTCATCTCAGTTGTCAGGAATAAGACCGTCTGGTCTTGTAATCAATAACCCTTTCACTATAATGAAAATTCACAAGTAAAGTAGGGCAGCTAATCACGATTATTTTGGTCAATATTGTAATGACGGTTATTTAAATGATCAGGAGTGGGATATATGGGAGTATTTTTTCACAATAGCGATATATATCAAGTATATTTTGCTGGAAATAGGGTTGTTATGATATCAAAATTTTAGATACCAGATATAAGTAAAAAAAGTAAACATTTATTAAAGACAAGGTAATACAATAAAAAGCAAACAAATTACAACAGGACAAAAACAATAAAAAGATGATTCTTAAAGATTCTTATTAAAGCTACAAAAGTTATTCAGTCATGAACAGTGAGAGATTTTCTCTTTGTCTTTTGTTCGATTAACATTAATGACAGACGGCAGTAGGTATATTAGGCTGCTGTCACTTTAAGACCTAATACATGGATCCAATATACTGACACACATCTGACCTTTTAGGCACACACCCGAAGTCCAAGGTATACTTTGCTTGTTCGTGTTTCGCTCCGTCTCGAAGTGAGCGCACAGAAACTCACCTGGGGAAGAGTTTGAGTTTTCTTTCGCAGCTTAAGGCCCGTTCACACCAAGAACGACAACTATGAAGATAACCATATCGATAACTATATTAGCATCCACAACTATGCACGATAAAGTTCTGTTTATTATAAGCACGTGCTGCAGTTATGTCACTGTATTCTGATTGGCTGTTAATGTTTTTATCGATCATCAGCTGGAAAAAATCATTTTGAAAGTGATTCAACGATATCGTTCCTCTGTGCCATTACCGTTATTGTTGTGTTGTGGACTCTGCTATTCTCTTAAATTCAGAATTATTTTTGAAACCATATCTTTAGTGTTATTGTTATAGTTGTCGTTCTTGGTGTGGGCCTTTAATATGCTTTTAATAACTCACATCCTGCAGTAGACTGCATTTTAAGACACAAGTCACAATGATTAGACTGATTTGGACATTAAGTTTGGATGATGTAAAGGAACGAATATGTTTTATCTCGATTATAACTGTTAGAAGGCAAAATCGAAACAAAAATTTGATTAATCGCACAGCCCTAAAGTGAAGTTTACCACGAGAGAAGAGAAGAGGGACAGGACACACAGGTGGTGTGTGAGAGCGGCAGGAAGGATTAGGTGGCAGTGCTGACTCATATGCATATGGGAGGATTACCAGAAGGGCATAGTGAATGGATGTTTGAGTCTGAGGCCCTTACCAGAAACAAAAAAGAAAGCTTTGTGGCCTTCCGCCTTCTACTATGTGAGCTGAAAACTCATTATGTGAGGTCTTTGACCTTTTCTGGTTAACTTTCCGGGTTTTGTGTGAGGGAAGGATGTTACATTAATCCTCAAACTTTCAAAAGAAAAACCCAACCGTGAGAGACACGGGAACCCTTGGCCTCAAAAGTCGTCTTGTGTCTGAGACAGTCTAAGTGATGTCTCATGAAGCAGGATGGTCATGTGACGGGTCTTTTGGAGGTCTGCCAGCTTCCTCTTACTGCATATTTTGTGTTTCCTACAGACCTACTCTCTCGCTGATGGACTCAGCTAATTGATGGCTTGGGAGCTTTTCGGAGCATCAAAGACTTATTTTTACCCTTGATTAACGGCTTTCAGTGGATGCACAACAAAATGTCTATGCACACATACCTTGGTTTTGTCGTCCACTACTCTCAGGCCATCAGCAGACACCCAAAGCACAGCCTTGACAGTTTTTTTCCCACTCTGAGAAGAAATATTGAAACAACATCAGCCTTTTGACACAACTGGATATTAGCACTACTGCAGAGGCTTTGATTTGCTCTGCATCAAGATTTTTTTTCATGACATATTTCTATGACAGTTTTAGCCTTTGTCAGCTCAATTTTTCCTACAGTGTATTAGAGAGCTGCCTGACAACACGCTGACCTGTGATGCATGTGAGCTCCAGGAACAAGACCCATTAAGGCCAGATAACATCAGATTTGCCAAATAAGAACATTTACGTGGCAAACGCAATAATAATAATAATAATAATAAAATAAAAATTATAAAAGGCTTTACTATTCGTATCAAGAATCTACAAACTATTAAGCAAAAATATTAAGCAGCTCAACCATTTTCAACAATGATAAAAATTATAAATGTTTCTTCAGCACCAAATCAGCATATTAGAATGATCCAAGGAATAAATTACAATTTAAAATATATTAAAATAGAAAACAGATATTTATATAGATATTTCACATTATTACTATTTTTACTATTTTTGATCAAATAAATGCAACCCTTTGGAGCATAAAAGACTTCTTTTAAAAGCATTAAAAAAATCTTAAATTGTCAAAAAATATTTTTAGAATTTGTATATTAAGATTATTGGAATACGTTTTACAAGAAAATACTATTTCAGTCTTTCTACTTAAATTCATGTTTATATATTCCATTATACCGACCCCAAACTTTTTAACAGTATTGTGTATATTTTATATATATATATATATATATATATATATACACACTCACCTAAAGGATTATTAGGAACACCATACTAATACTGTGTTTGACCCCCTTTCGCCTTCAGAACTGCCTTAATTCTACGTGGCATTGATTCAACAAGGTGCTGAAAGCATTCTTTAGAAATGTTGGCCCATATCGATAGGATAGCATCTTGCAGTTGATGGAGATTTGTGGGATGCACATCCAGGGCACGAAGCTCCCGTTCCACCACATCCCAAAGATGCTCTATTGGGTTGAGATCTGGTGACTGTGGGGGCCATTTTAGTACAGTGAACTCATTGTCATGTTCAAGAAACCAATTTGAAATGATTCGAGCTTTGTGACATGGTGCATTATCCTGCTGGAAGTAGCCATCAGAGGATGGGTACATGGTGGTCATAAAGGGATGGACATGGTCAGAAACAATGCTCAGGTAGGCCGTGGCATTTAAACGATGCCCAATTGGCACTAAGGGGCCTAAAGTGTGCCAAGAAAACATCCCCCACACCATTACACCACCACCACCAGCCTGCACAGTGGTAACAAGGCATGATGGATCCATGTTCTCATTCTGTTTACGCCAAATTCTGACTCTACCATCTGAATGTCTCAACAGAAATCGAGACTCATCAGACCAGGCAACATTTTTCCAGTCTTCAACTGTCCAGTTTTGGTGAGCTCGTGCAAATTGTAGCCTCTTTTTCCTATTTGTAGTGGAGATGAGTGGTACCCGGTGGGGTCTTCTGCTGTTGTAGCCCGTCCGCCTCAAGGTTGTGCGTGTTGTGGCTTCACAAATGCTTTGCTGCATACCTCGGTTGTAACGAGTGGTTATTTCAGTCAAAGTTGCTCTTCTATCAGCTTGAATCAGTCGGCCCATTCTCCTCTGACCTCTAGCATCAACAAGGCATTTTCGCCCACAGGACTGCCGCATACTGGATGTTTTTCCCTTTTCACACCATTCTTTGTAAACTCTAGAAATGGTTGTGCGTGAAAATCCCAGTAACTGAGCAGATTGTGAAATACTCAGACCGGCCCGTCTGGCACCAATAACCATGCCACGCTCAAAATTTCTTAAATCACCTTTCTTTCCCATTCTGACATTCAGTTTGGAGTTCAGGAGATTTTCTTGACCAGGACCACACCCCTAAATGCATTGAAGCGACTGCCATGTGATTGGTTGATTAGATAATTGCATTAATAAGAAATTGAACAGGTGTTCCTAATAATCCTTTAGGTGAGTGTATATATACACACACACACACACACACACACACACACACACACACACACACATATATATATATATATATATATATATATATACACATACATACATACATACATACATACATCCACACACACCGATCAGGCATAACATTATGACCAATATTGTGTTGGTATGTATATATACTTTGTATTCTGACACCTTTTTATCAGAACCAGCATTAACTTCTTGAGCAATTTGAGCTACAGTAGCTCGTCTGTTTGATCGGACCACACGGGCCAGCCTTCGCTCCCCACGTGCATCAATGAGCCTTGGCCGCCCATGACCCTGTCGCCGGTTCACCACTGTTCCTTCCTTGGACCACGGGAACACCCCACAAGAGCTGCAGTTCTGGAGATGCTCTGACCCAGTCGTGTATTTTATTTATATATATATATATATATATATATATATATATGTGTGTGTATGTGTGTGTGTGTGTGTGTGTGTGTGTGGCTGTGTGTGTGTGTGTGTATTTGTATATTAGTTACTCGCAATGGGATCTTCATATTTGGGGGGTCCTGAGGTACGTTCTTTAGGCCAAACTCGGGGAGCAAGGCAGCATCGCATTTAGACTGAAAGTACACATCGAGTGCTCATTTAGGACAGGTTCAGTAGACTGCAAGGCAGCTCTCTAGGTTTTGAAACAGGGTTTAAATCTTTCATTGAATCTGTTGTGAGTGCATGTCTGTCTGAGAGTGAAGGTTAGGAAACACATTTAATCTGGAAAAACTGTAGGAATAAGTAAAAGTGAAGGATGCAGCTAAATCAAGAAGAACTGAGGGAATCCAGCTGATGTTACAAGCAGCCTAAAAGTCACTGTCCTAATTTGCCAAGACAGCAGAACACTAAGGAAATTACACTGGTTGGAGGTAGAGAGAAGAGACTGGAGAAATAAGGAACAGGCACAAGCACAGAGAAGAATGAGATAAAAGCTTTGGGGGTTTGGGGAAGAAGAGAAAATAAATGAAGTGTGTGTAGATAGACAGCGGGAACTACCAACATGGGGATGAAAGAGCAGAGCATATATGAACAGATGGAGTGGCCCCAAAGACAAGGGGCCAAACTGCACTTGTGAGTGAAAAGGTCTGTGCATAAATATGAAACGAACGTTTTACAAACAAAAATACATTATAAATACATAAATTACAGTTCTGCTCTGACAATTCAGTAATGAGATTTGCAGTGTCAGGATACGACTACTTAGACAATAGCCATTGACAGAGCAGCTACGCTCTATAAAGATTGATTTGATTTTTAAAATAAATGAGACTGATACTGTGAGGACTGAGGATTTAATGTACTCAGAGTCTATAAAAAGCCTTTTGGACACAATGAAGAAAAGCAGGACAAGTTTTACAAATGGACATGAATCCATGTGCCAGGGGCCCTAGTTTTATGTCTGGTTTGTTTTGTGCTGTTTATGCCTGGTTCAATTTGGCCTACACAAAGACTGGTCATTACATACAAATTTTCCACACTTTTTGATTTATATTAATTTAAATTACAGTCATTTCTTATAAATAGATCCTTTTTCTTTAGATCTTATAATGATGGCACTCAAACAGAGCAATTTCTTAGCAATTAAATAATTTGGAGCTGACGATAATTTATATTATATATAAATATGTAAAATCACAATAAAAATATCAATTACTTTTCAAAATTAATTGACATAAGCTTTTTACTTAGTGAGCAACTGGCCTAGACTGCATTTTAAGGCATGATCTAGCAAAATCTGTTCCAACAGGTGGGGAAAAAAAAAAATAATAGTAGTAATAATAATAATAATAATAATAATAATAATAAACATATCTATTGTTTGTTTTGTGCTGGTAAGCATTTTTCGATTTGACCTACTGGTCACTTTATACAGAATTTCCACACTTTTCAATCAGTTCATTTCTATGACTTCTTCATTGATTTTTATTAATAGATATATTCACCAAAGAAAATTCTATTACTTTACAAATTAATTTACATACATTTCATAAATTTGTCATTCCCTGATATTTTCACCTTAACTCAATAACATAATACACTGCCCGGCCAAAAAAAGTTGCTGTTTGGATTTAAAAAGGCAAATGCTTAAGAGTCGATGATTGGATCATTATTGCGGTGATTATTGTGTTTCTAGCATGTTATATGTTTGGCAACATTTCTTCTAACCCTAAATGATGGAGTGTGTAGCTTCTCATTTCTTAAACAACCATGTAGGAAGACACATTATGGCCATATTCCAGGATGACAATGTCAAGATTCATCAGGCTCAAATTGTGAAAGAATGGTTGGGAGTGAGCATTAAGAATCATTTTCACACATGAATTGGCACCTCTGAGTCCAGACCTTAAATTCATTGAAAGTCTTTGGGATGTGCTGGAGGAGACTTTACAGAGTGCTTGACTCTTGCATTGTCAATACAAGATTTTGACCAAACATTGACGCACCTCTTGACGAAATAACATCACAACATTGCATCATGCATCAATTTTTTTCCTATACCGACTGATTGTATATATGTATATGAGCTTCTTTGGCTGCCAATTTGCTTTTTATAGCAAGTGTATGTTTTATCGTGTGAGAATGGAAAGCATTACTGTACTCACCACTTTCAGTTTTTTCACTGCTTCTTCGCACACATGCATCCCTCTGGACTCATCTACCTCCACCAGACCGAGGTACTGCAGAAAGAGAAAAAATAAAATACAGAGAAAAGGTAGGAAAAGAGAGAGAGAGATATCCATATGATGAAATCCACATTTTCTATTTTTCTTCCACATCACCATTAGTTCTCTAAATGACATTGTGAAAATAAAATTACTGCTCTGTCATTTTTGCTGAGGTTATGTGAGAAAAACAGAGAGGAACACACATTTACTCAACCTCTTCAGGGAAAACTAGTCCTGTCCAAACAGGGCTAGTGTAGATTTCAATGAGGAACCCGTTGAAAACACAGCAGAGGATATATTTGTGGGAACTCTGAAGTGAGACATTTTGTCCAGCCTAAACCAATCAAAATGTCCTCACACAGACACAATTAAAAGACATCTAGCCAGGGTTATGTGATTATGGTGGCCACGAGGACAGAGGCCATTACAGGATTACATCTCAGTCTCACAGTGATTCCGGATGCCTCAGGCTGGAGAGTAAAATTAGGCTGAATTTAATTATGCAAGATCCACTGCAATATATCCTCCACTTTACTTAATGATACAGACCTTCTTTAGTCTTGAAAGAGCATCTTTTCATTTCAAAATAGGATTGTCAAATGCTTTTAATCAAAATAACTGCATAATATACTGATTAATTAATTACTCGCAATTATTAAATCGCATATATCAGTATTTAGTGAGAAAAGCCACATAGGAATTATAAAAAATGGATTTACTTATTTGTTTTACTTTAATATCAATACTAGCCACATTCTGGAATTAATACAGAGGTCAGGGGGACATGATTAATTCTGTTATATTTCGCAATAGATTTTTAAACTGAAATAGTGTTGTGAATGTACTGTAACATGTTGATTTAAAGTCATTAAAATATTCACATAATTACCCATTCAATTGATTTTACAAGAATGAATGGTAGTGTATATACTCTACTCCTTAACATCCTATTCCAGCCATGAGCTTGGTGTTATTATTGTGTGGGGGTTTGATTGGTCACCCTATAAGTTCAAGTCTGTTTTTGTTCAAAGCGCTAAAGCCTTTGCCCCTCAGCCAGACACTGTGAGGGTGTTACTGTCTTTCAAACATTTAAGAAGTCAATCTATATCTGGACATTCCCATTATACCTGTTATTCTTTTGAATAACAGTCCCATGGCGACTTTTTTCCCCATTTGAAGTCTCAAGCAATTACAGTGGGGAGAACAAGTATTTGCACTGCCGATTTTGCAGGTTTGCCCACTTACAAAGCATGTAGAAGTCTGTAATTTTCATACAGACCTTCTCCAGATCCTTCAGGTTTCGGGGCTGTCGCTGGGCAATACGGACTTTCAGCTCCCTCCAAAGATTTTCTATTGGGTTCAGGTCTGGAGACTGGCTAGGCCACTCCAGGACCTTGAGATGCTTCTTACGGAGCCACTCCTTAGTTGCCCTGGCTGTGTGTTTCGGGTCGTTGTCATGCTGGAAGACCCAGCCATGACCCATCTTCAATGCTCTTACTGAGGGAAGGAGGTTGTTGGCCAAGATCTCACGATACATGGCCCCATCCATCCTCCCCTCAATACGGTGCAGTCGTCCTGTCCCCTTTGCAGAAAAGCATCCCCAAAGAATGATGTTTCCACCTCCATGCTTCACGGTTGGGATGGTGTTCTTGGGGTTGTACTCATCCTTCTTCTTCCTCCAAACACGGCGAGTGGAGTTTAGACCAAAAAGCTCTATTTTTGTCTCATCAGACCACATGACCTTCTCCCATTCCTCTGGATCATCCAGATGGTCATTGGCAAACTTCAAACGGGCCTGGACATGCGCTGGCTTGAGCAGGGGGACCTTGCGTGCGCTGCAGGATTTTAATCCATGACGGCGTAGTGTGTTACTAATGGTTTTCTTTGAGACTGTGGTCCCAGCTCTCTTCAGGTCATTGACCAGGTCCTGCCATGTAGTTCTGGGCTGATCCCTCACCTTCCTCATGATCATTGATGCCCCACGAGGTGAGATCTTGCATGGTTCCCCAGACCGAGGGAGATTGACCGTCATCTTGAACTTCTTCCATTTTCTAATAATTGCGCCAACAGTTATTGCCTTCTCACCAAGCTGCTTGCATATTGTCCTGTAGCCCATCCCAGCCTTGTGCAGGTCTACAATTTTATCCCTGATGTCCTTACACAGCTCTCTGGTCTTGGCCATTGTGGAGAGGTTGGAGTCTGTTTGATTGAGTGTGTGGACAGGTGTCTTTTATACAGGTAACGAGTTCAAACAGGTGCAGTTAATACAGGTAATGAGTGGAGAAGAGGAGGGCTTCTTAAAGAAAAACTAACAGGTCTGTGAGAGCCGGAATTCTTACTGGTTGGTAGGTGATCAAATACTTGCATGCAATAAAATGCAAATTAATTATTTAAAAATCATACAATGTGATTTTCTGGATTTTTGTTTTAGATTCAGTCTCTCACAGTTGAAGTGTACCTATGATAAAAATTACAGACCTCTACATGCTTTGTAAGTAGGAAAACCTGCAAAATCGGCAGTGTATCAAATACTTGTTCTCCCCACTGTATATGAGTATTAATGCTTAAATAAGCATGTCTGGAACATCATAAAATACACTACAGACATTTATGTTGGCAGAGCCTGGGTTAGATTGAATTAAAATGAAACCGACACTATTTACTTTCTTTATAAACATTCCTAGTCTTATTGTGCACTCTTAGAAAAAAGGTTCAATGGGGTTCAATATAGAACCTTAGAGTTCAATTTTAAAGAACAAAAAGGTTTTTATATAAGGAGAAATTATTGTATAAAACTTTCATGTTTGACAGGTTATCATTTATCATGACAGCTTTATTCATCAAATGTAATAATAATAATAATAATAATGATTAAAAAAATTAATTAAAACAAAATGAAATAATTAAAACTAAATCCATAAAATGACCCCATGATGGGAACCCCTAAATGGTTCTATATATGAAGCGCTTGACAGAACAATTTAAAGGGTTAGTTCACCCAAAAATGAAAATTCAGTCATTAATTACTCACCCTCATGTCGTTCCAAACCCGGAAGACCTTCCTTCATCTTCGGAACACAAATGAAGATATTTTTGGTGAAATACGAGAGCTCTCTGACCCCTCCACAGACAGCTATTTAATTAACACTTTCAAGCCACTTTTTTTTATGTCAACAGCGTAAGAGTCTGACACAGACTAGAAGAAATTGTTGAATTAAGTCTTTATTTTTGTTTGTATTTTGCGCACAAAAAGTATTCTCGTCACTTCATAAAATTAAGGTTGAACCACTGGAGTCACATGGACTATTTTAATGATGTTTTTCCTACCTTTCTGGGCCTTGAAAGTGTTAATTAAATAGCTGTCTATGGAGGGGTCAGAGAGCTCTCGGATTTCACCAAAAATATCTTAATTTGTGTTCTGAAGATGAACGAAGGTCTTACGGGTTTGGAACGACATGAGGGTGAGTAATTAATGACAGAATTTTCATTTTTGGGTGAACTAACCCTTTAAGGTTCTATATAGAATATGTGTGAATTATTCATCTGTGCTCATATTTCAATGTTTTTTTTTTTTTTTTGTAATCTTTAATCAGAATGTCATATCCTTTTACCAATATTAGTCTGAAGTAAATCTGAATTCTGAAAGCTTTTGTGACAGCACTAGATCATTGTTTAGCTAGAAGTCAGTTAACAACAATCTGGATGAATTTGGAAACCCTGCCATCAACATTTTGGTGAACACCGCTCCTCTTAATTTAAAATAATATTAACAACCAGTTGACTTATCAACTTACCCGGACAGGAAAGTTGCATTTGCCTTTTCGTACAGCCTCTTCATCTGCTTGCCATTGGTGCGGCCGGCTGGCTTCAGGCATGTAGGTGGGCTTCTTCCTGCGCAGGCTCTGACGCAGCTTATTCATCTCCACGCTCTCAAACTCTCTGTTGCTGAGGACAAGAAAGAAGATGCATTAGCAGGAACACATATCGTGAACAAAATAGCCTTTACTTAACCTCAGCTTCCAACTGTTAAGTCAGGACACACACTAGCTGGGTGTCAACTGAATGTTGACATATCATACAGACAGCAATATTTCCAGTCGTGCTGGACAGGCAGGATGTAATCACTCTGATTTGGATTTCAAAAAAATGCCACCACATTCATTTCATATTTCTCTGTATTTTTCACTGAATGAAAATAACCACAGTATGTTGGATTAAGCAGAAATTACAGAGAATGTATTCACCTCTGTTTTAAAAAACAATTACTTTGCTCTCAAGAGCCCTATTTATGCAACATAATTAGGTCATTCATTCTACCCTTAATTTGCATTGGTAATTTCAAATTCTGATGCACAACACCACAAAGCCAGGCCGCTCTGAAGAATGCAAATATTTGAAGCTGTTTAGTCCAAGTTACGCATGCATATCATAAAAATTCCACTGAGGCGAATGTATAATAGTACACATACCAAGACATCAAACACTTAGCCAGATTTACTAAACAGGGCAAATTAGCGTGAGAGCGCAATCCCATAAAAGCGGCGATGGGAGTGAAAAGTTGCAAATTAAAGAACACAAACAACGCAGCCGGATCATTTGCATAATGACCAATGCAATCTACCAAGAGCAAAGATCTTCCTTTTTTTGGACGGTAAATAATGGAGCAAATACCAGTAAACTGACTAGCGCAAACCTTAGTAAATCCCATAAATTTTGCTTCTGAAAGGGAAACTCCTACAAATGCATATGCAATAAGGTCAGCCGCAAAAATAACCGTCCACACCTTTTCAGCGCAAATTTGTCACTGCGTGTCTTTAGTTAGTCCTGACAGTAGTTTTTTAATGCCAAAAGAGGGTTTGCGCTGGCGCAAGCTTTTAGTAAATCTGGCCCTTAGATGGATAGTTCACTCAAATTTAAATTCTGTCATCCTACTCACCCTCATGTCATTCCAAACAAAGAAAAAAAAAAGATATTTAGAAAAATGTCCTAGCTGCTCTTTTACAAAAAGATGAATGGGGACTGAGACTGTCAAACTTTACTTTTTTTTTTTTACATTTTGAACATTTTAGCTTTAATTTTTTGATTTTCAGTTTTCATATTAATTTTTGCTAGTTTTGTTATGCGCTTTTAATCTTCAGTTCGTTTCGAAGGTAACAATCTTTGTTTAGTTTAAGTTTTTCATCTAAAATGTATATTTTATTTCATCTTTATCTCAATGAATAAAATACTTATTTAATAGTTAGTTACAATTTTGCAAAATATCTTGTTTATTTTACATAAAAGAAAATAAATCATCTCGGGTTTGTAATGACATTAGGCTGAATAAATTGTGACTACATTTTTGCTTTCTTTTTCATAGCACTTTTACATATCAACTTTTACATACTAAAATTACAGTAACACTTTATTTTACAGTGTCGTTACATATTTTACATGTACTTAACATAGTAATAACAGTAAATGTTGCATAATTACATGCAACTAACCTTCAACCAAACCCTATAGTAAGTACATGTTGTTAATTAATATTAAATAGTACTTAAATATATAATTACACTGTAACAATGACACCTTAAAATAAAGTGTAACCAAAATTACATACTATAAAATGAATTATTATTACCATCTTTTCACACGGTTTTGCATATCTTCTTGAAAAGCTGTATACTTCACACAAACTGTTGTACTGCGTTCTTCAATGTGAACCACAAATCCACTTTCGCTTTTATAGCTTCACGTCAGAGGCCAGAAGCACTCATTCCCCAAAGCCATGAAGTGTTACGGGTAAAAGATGGCAGACACGGAGCGGTGGAAGTGCACGCCTGGCTCGAATCCCAAATGCCACATAACACACCCACATATTCAAAAGAACATGATTCTATATGAGTGTGTTTTTTTAATAGCCCTGGCGTCTAATTCTCTGGAGGCTTTACTTAGCTCTGGCACGCGCCTGTTGCTGAGCTTGACAGATCCCATAGGGGTCAGACAGGATACGCAGGACTGGCACCTGCCGCTCGTCCGGGTAGTGAGGCGGGAACGGGCAGCTGAATAAACCACATGGCATTTTTAATGAGGCTACAGGACATTACAGTAACATCAGTACATTCCCAACAGGAGGGTCTGGATGTTTGAGGGTTCTTGATCAAGATCAGTCAAAGCATTTGCAGGAAGAGGAAATGGAGGAGCTTCTGAGATTCTGCTCTACTTTTAGGATTGATCTAATGGCTGAAAGGCTGCCAAAGTTACAGAACAGCAGAGAGGGAGGAGAAGAGATTCGGAGAACAGGCCAAAAGCCAATGAGAAAGAAAGGGAAAAGACTTTATAAGGAGAAGAAAGAAGGAGCTTGAGATGTAGAAGACAAGTACTAAACACTCTCATTGAATCTTATTGAGGTCACAGTTCTAATGTCATCTAATGTCATCACCGAAAATTAAACATTTTGTAAATCAGTTGCCTGGACAACTAGTTGACTAATTGGTATTAGGCTGGTTTGGGGTTCACCTGACACATTCCTTAGGAGGAGGTGCTTACAATAGATCTATTGGTGTTCTAAAAAACCTGGATGGAGTGCAACAGGGTCTCGAGCTGGACCATAGAAAAACAGCATGAAACGTGATACATCAACCAAATAGGTTTGTAAGAAATAGGCAGACACCAATATTACAATTCTGGCAAATACAGAATATTTTTATATTATGGTCAATAACCAGCCAGTGTTATTTTGGTATTATTTATAGTATGAATACTACTATTTACTATAATTTTATTATATATTTTTAGTTTTCATTTAACTTTAATAATTTTGTAATGTGCTTTTGCCATTGATTTTTTTAAAATGTTTATTTATAGCTTTCATTGGATTTTATTTTAGTTTTAACTAATTCTAGTACTTCAACTTGAACTTATTTCAGTTAGTTGCCAATGTAGCATTTTTAGTTTTTGTTTAGGTGTTGTTTAGTTGATAATTGGTCGTAATTATAATTCTATACTTGTAAATACAAAAATAAAAATCCTTTTAAATGCTACAAGTGAATTTAGGCATTAGTGAAATTATAACATTATAATGTTATAATCTATATATTATGTACGCATGGAATGAAAAAAAAATATATTCATGAAATGTAAAGATTTAGGGCTCTATCATACACCCGGCGCAATGCGGCGGCAGATGCGACGCAAGTGTTTTTTGCTAGTTTAAGCCCAACGCAGTTATCATTTTCACGTCCTGCGCCACGTTGTTTAAATAGCAAATGCATTTGCATCCATTTGTGCGCCCATGCGCTGGTCTGAAAACGAGGCGTGTTCAGGCGCAGTGTTGGCGCGTTGCTATTTTGAGACAACTGAAATAGACTGCGCTATTGACCAATTGAAACCTGCTCTAAAATCAATGGCGCAGTATTTTTTTGCTATTTAAAGCGCGTTAGTAATATGCGCCTATAGGCGGGTCCACAACACGTGTACACTTTGCTTATTACACACACAGGGACGCAGCAGCACACAAACATTTTTAAATGTTAAAAATAAAAGGATTCCTCTCTGGAGAAGCGTTCAGTCTTTCCGCTCGCAAATTCCGGCATGTAAATAGCGAATCCGCCATGGTGCAAGCGCAACTGGCTTTTAAAGGGAATGGGAGATGTGACTCTGATTGGTTTAATGCACGTTACGCACAAAACACATCATTAAGAGAATAGGGACAACCCTTTTAGACCACGCTGTTTTTCCCGTCGTTAAACTAGCAAAAGTGGATTCGGACACGCCCTAAGTGCACTTGCACAGTGCGCTTTAGACCATGCGCTTAGATCGTTAAAATAGGGCCCTTAGACTTAGACTTCTTTTATTGATCCCCGAAAGGGTAATTAAGGTGTTACAGCAGCAACAGAGAGAAAAAAAAAAAAAAAAAAAACACACACTAGACAAAAACAGACAATACAGTCAATCAATAATCACAATAATCTGAAGTTCAATATCGACAAATACGATAAACAAAACAAAATATCCAAAAACCAATACCATGAATCTCTAGTCGAAATGTGTATGATTGTTTATTTACAATAATAACTACTTACTTGAGCAATGAATTGGCTTAAATAAAAATTTAATAAAATTTAATTTCTTAATGTTTATGTGAATATAACATTCAATTCTAAGAAGAAATATCAGAATTGCAAGGTATAAACTCGCAATTGCAAGAAAAAAGTCAGAATTGTAAAATAGGCCTAAAAATGTTGTTTAACTGTTACCTATATAAAACGTTATACACCGATTAGGCATAACATTATGACCACTGACAGGTCAAGTGAATAACACTGATTATCTCTTCATCACGGCACCTGTTAGTGGGTGGGATATATTAGGCAGCAAGTGAACATTTTGTCCTCAAAGTTGATGTGTTAGAAGCAGGAAAAATGGGCAAGCATAAGGATTTGAGCGAGTTTGACAAGGGCCAAATTGTGATGGCTAGACAACTGGGTAAGAGCATCTCCAAAACTGCAGCTCTTGTGGGGTGTTCCCGGTCTGCAGTGGTCAGTATCTATGAACAGTGAACAGTGGTGAACCGGCGACAGGGTCATGGGCGGCCAAGGCTCATTGATACACATGGGGAGTGAAGGCTGGCCCGTGTGGTCTGATCAAACAGACGAGCTACTGTAGCTTAAATTGCTCAAGAAGTTAATGCTGGTTCTGACAGAAAGGTGTCAGAATACACAGTGCATCACAGTTTGTTGCGTATGGGGCTGCATAGCCACAGACCAGTCAGGGTGCCCATGCTGACCCCTGTCCACCGCCGAAAGTGCCAACAGTGGGCACATGAGCATCAGAACTGGACCATGGAGCAATGGAAGAAGGCGGCCTGGTCTGAAGAATCATGTTTTCTTTTACATCATATGGATGGCCAGGTGCGTGTGCGTTGCTTACCTGGGGAACACATGGCACCAGGATGCACTATGGGAAGAAGGCAAGCCGGCGGAGGCAGTGTGATGCTTTGGGCAATGTTCTGCTGGGAAACCATGTGGATGTTACTTTGACACGTACCACCTACCTAAGCATTGTTGCAGACCATGTACACCCTTTCATGGAAACAGTATTCCCTGGTGGCTGTGGCCTCTTTCAGCAGGATAATGCGCCCTGCCACAAATCAAAAATGGTTCAGGAATGGTTTGAGGAGCACAACAACGAGTTTGAGGTGTTGACTTGGCCTCCAAATTCCCCAGATTTCAATCCAATCGAGCATCTGTAAGATGTACTGAACAAACAAGTCCGATCCATGGAGGCCCCACCTCACAACTTACAGGACCTAAAGGATCTGCTGCTAACATCTTGGTGCCAGATACCACAGCACACCTTCAGGGGTCTAGTGGGGTCCATGCCTCGACGGGTCAAGGCTGTTTTGGCACCAAAAGGGGGACCAACACAATATTAGTCATAATGTTATGCCTGATCAGGTTTCAGGTTTCATCAGTCCAGTCTGTGGCTTGCAAACATAAATGTGTGTGTTTCGCTTCACAGAGCATCTTCGACGACGGTACTCTATAAATATGAAGACCATCTTTTTTGCATTTTATTTTTTCTCTTATTCTGTGGATTTTGCCCATTTTCCTCCACTTGTTACCACTGTTTTTCTGCCACCACAATGCGCGTGCAGCTGCAAATGACATAACCGTGACGTCAACTCCAAATTGGTCTATTAGTTAGTACTGTGTTATCGAAATTGGTAATTTCGTCAATTGTGAAATTCCACAAGATTTGGAATCGCCTACTAATTTTGGTGTCCTGACCCTCGTTAACACATACGGCAAAGAAAACAATTTGTTCTTGAGAGGTTCTTATGAAACTCGCCAGGGAAATTTCCAAAACATGCATGTGAAAGTCACACAACAGCCATAAGAGCCACCCGAGCCATTCCATGGAAATGATTTCATCACTAAATGAAAACCAGCTGGAGCAACATGGGTAGAGTGAACCAAGACTAAACCAAAACAACACATTCAAGACTTCATACACAAAACATTTGGCAGAACACTTCTCTTCATGTGTCTGTGTGATGGACCGACCATATACCACATCAGATCCAAGCAAGACATAAAAATTACATACATTTACATTATGAATATTTTTGGCTTCTCGGTAAAGCATACTATAACTGATTTGTTTTAGAATCATAACATACCCATAGCAAAATCACACTGAAATAACACTTTTAAATGTAACAATAAGAACATTTTTTTAAAAAAATATCTTCAGAAGACTTGGAATACACTGCATGAGTTGAATGGACCACTTTTATGCTATTTTTATTATGATTTTGTGTCCTTTTTTTAATATTATTTTAAGGTAATGGGTTGAGAGAAAGAAATGAAAAAGAAAAAAAAAAGTGCAGTGAAGGGGCTAAAAACTCACTTAGGACGCTTCAGTGAGCATAAGAGCTGTAGCATCACATGTAACTAACAAATCAAAAAGAGCAAGAGGCTCAAAATCTACAAAAGACCACCTTAAGCTCTCTCAAGACTGTAGAGATACTGATGAAACAAAAGCTGCAGTATGACTCTCACTACATTATGGAGGCAGAGGAGCAGATATAGCTTTTGTTTCATTATTGCTAAAATCAATGCTCTCAGTGCAAGAAATCAAACCGCAGCAGCTGCCTGCGCTCATTTCAGAGACACCGTGGGTGGACAGTGTAATGGAGGCTTTTTGGATGCTTTTGAAAAAGGGAGTAATTGTAGCATGACACTCCAGTCTCTTACGGTAGACTGTGCTCAGGTCTCTTAACTAACATTGAGAGGAGGTTGGAAAATCACTCACAATTTATTTCAGCAGGGTTTAACGGGATAGTTAAAAATTCTGTAATTCTGTCATTATTTATTTACCCTCTTATTGTTTCAAACATCTGTGGAACACAAAAAGAAATTCTGAAAAATATTCATGCTGCTCACTGAAAATGAATGGTGATCATGGGGCCGTCAAGCTCCATAAAGGTAATGTTTTATGTTTTTTGCAGTTTGAAAGCCCCTGTTCACAATATGTTTTTATTGTATGGAAAACAGAAGCTCAGATATTCCTCAAAATATCTTATTTTATGTTCAATGGAACAAAAAATTTCATACGTTGGACTGAAATTTCTGTGAATTAAGTTCCGTTATCATGAGACAAGCAGGACAAAGCAATTATGGATGCCCTGATATAAATATTTGGACCAATACAATCTATAATTAGTTTCATTATTATGGCCGATAACTGATAAATAACCCATATGAAAATGTATACTAATTTCTAATTCTTCTAAATAAATTAACAATAATACACTGAAAAAAATATTAAATGTGAAATGTTAAAGGTGCCACAACATTATAACATACATATGAAAATATTACTGAATATTACATTACTGAATATTAAATTATTAAAAAATAAACTAGTTATTAAATTAGTTTTTTTTAAAGTTACATGACAGCAGAGGTAATCTATATGTAAAATTAGAGGAAATAAGATTGCACAATTGTATATCTAATATTGATTGATACAAAAAATAAATAAATAAAAAAATAATAATAATATCGGCTGATAACCAGTATGTTGCTGATATATCATGCATCTCTAAATTCATACATTAGTGTTTAAAAGTTTGTGGTCAGTAATTTTTTTTAATTAATATTTTTATTCAGGTAAAATAGATTAAAATTAATGAATTTAAATAGATTAAAAAAATTAAAGCGCTTTCTTGAGCAGCAAATCAGTATAAGAATGATTTCTGAAGGGTCATGTGACTGGGGCAATGATGCTGAAAAATCAGCTTTGCATCGCAGGAATAAATTACACATTTTAAAACATAGAAAACAGTTATTTTGTAATAATATTTCACAATATTTACTGTATTTTTGGTCAAGTAAACGCAGCCTTGAAAAGTTGTCATATTTCATCAAATAATTCATCAAATAAGACCCCAGTCCAATGAGTTCACATATTTATGGAGGACAGATACAGAGCTGCACACAAGTGACCCAGTTTTAGACCTTATAAACAACGTTTGCAAATATTATCTGACCCAGGAAGCAAAGGCGACTTGTTTCTCTGGCCATCTGTCGCAACTCATCTAAAGAAGCCACACCATATCACACCTGCTCAAATTGAGTTTACACTCACACACATAAACATGACACCCACACACACCCACATACATACGATCCAGACGTGAGTAATCGTGTTTGCAGATGATGGGAAAAGGGGTCAGACCAAATGTTTATCCTAAGAGGAACTGGCCTGTGCTAATATCATCAATACCGAAAGACACTGACACAGTGACCATTTCACACTCGCAGCCAGTGTGAATATGTGGGTCATTCAGGTTTGCAGCACAAGCTGTCGATTCAATCGCGTAGGAGTTTTCGATCAGAATTCACTGACATAAGCTGCTAAATGTTCTCAAAAGTCAAACTAAACCAATGTCCTAGTAAAACAATCCTCCTACCAAATGCTTGTCTGTGTGAAGGTTGTTTTAAAGAGTTAGACAGCCGTGGGCTCTAATGCAGTGAGACAGCTGAATCAGACTGCCATCAGCAAGACGAGTCTTATGCACTCGACTGACACTCTGCCTAACCAACAAGAGCTTCTGAGGCTTTTCCCAAACCAAACTTTCCCTCAATCCACCACAGGCCTAAATCAAGCTCAACTTAAGAGGCATGATTATTATTTGGCAAGGATATTTCCCTTGCTCTGCTGTTTATTTTAAGGATAGGTTGCTTCTTATTAGCAGTACATGGTTAAGAAAAGGCATCAAACTCTCCTTTGGATATGAGCTTAAAAGTTACTTAAAGTTGCAGATTTTTTTTTCTCCTATATTCTTTAGCACATCCAAGCGTAGCAGATTATCGAAAAAGAAAAAATGTAGGACGGAGCATCGGTTGGTGATTCGATTTTGAGATGTGGGAATTGCTCTCAAAAATTGCAAGCTTGCAGGGGTGGGGTTTAAGCGGAATAAAGCACAAAGCATACTTTAGTTTTTATGCATACAATATGTTATGCGTACAGTGTCCAACATAAATTTCATCATCAGCAGCATAATACATACTCGGTACCCTTAGGTTGCACATGCCGCTTGATTTTTGTTTTTTTTTAGTTAGTCCATATATCTATAATTAACGAATTTGTTGGTCCATAAGGTGACAACATTGTCCCAGACCATTTTTTCTTTTTTTTTCCTGGACTGTCCCGTAGTTGAAATAGAAACTGAAGAGACAGAATGACCCACTAGGCCCTATTTTAACAATCTGAGCGTATGGTCTGAAACGCATGGCGCAGGTGCACTTAGGGCGTGTCCGAATCCACTTTTGCTAGTTTAACGATGGAAAAAATGGTCGGCGCACCAGGCACATGGTCCAAAAGGTTTGTACCTAGTCTCTTAATGAGTCATGGGTGTGTTTTGGGGGTAACATAAGAGTATCATCTCCCATTCCCTTTAAAAGCCAGTTGCGCACCATGGCAGATTCGCTATTTACATGGCGGAGTTTGCGAGCGGAAAGGCTGAACACTTCTCCAGAGAGGAATCCTTTTATTTTTAACATTTAAAAATGTTTGTGTGCTGCTGCGCGTCCCTGTGTGTGTAATAAGCAGAGTGTACACTCGTTGTGCACCTGCCTATAGGCGCATATTACTAACACGCCCTTTAAATAACACATAAAATACTGCACTATTGACTTTAGACCATGTTTCAGTTGGTCAATAGCGCAGTCGTTTTCAGTTGCCTCAAAATAGCAACTCGCCAACAATGCGCCTGAACACACCTCGTTTTCAGACCAGCACGCCCATGGGCGAACAGATGGGCGCGAGTGAATTTGCTATTTAAACAACGTGGTGCTGGACGTGAAAGTGATAACTGCGTCGAGCTGAAACTAGCAAAAAACACTTGCGTCGTCGCATCACATTGTATGATACTTTGCTTTTTAAATGATTGGAAAAAATCGAGCAGAAAATGTTAGACATGTCTGTCATATCAAACATGTCTGTCAAAACTTTACAAGGTCAAAACTAATTTAATCAAATGAAACATGCATTGTTGAATCATTCACAATAAGACCAATAACATGCATTTAGAAAATACACAGGGTGAAAAAAAAAATTCCATCTAAAACCATTCCTAATAAATTAAAAGTTGCACTGTGTGATTTGCAGGAATTGCAAAAAGAAAGTTTCCCAAGGATTTAGCCATTTGTTAGCCAAAAATGTTTTATTCACCCCAATGTAATGCTATTGGTTAAGCCAGAAGTTGACTTGTCAGAAAATGCAAACAGAGGAATGCTGTGAAAGAGCAACAGCGTTTACATGTTACGCCACTAAACAACAAACTATTCAATTAATTTTTTCAATTCATTCATTCAAAGTATTCAATTCATTAAATTTTTCATTGAACAAAGACTTTCAAAATAGATTGGATAAACAAATGAACAGATTATAATAAGGCCTCCTACTTCCTTTTATCATACATGTACACTTTCCGGTTCATCTTCATCCACCTTGGTCTTCCTCAACATCCCATAATATGCCCACCTGACGTATGTAAATATTTTTTAATTGGAAACATTTTATCGGACTCCCTAGACTCTCCCCAGGCCTACTGACCTTGACTGCAGAAAGAGGCATTATTCACAAGTTGCTTTTCACAGCATTTGTAGATTAAACTTGAAACACTAGAGACAAAACAAGAGATAAAAATGGGCAATATATCGGAGTCTTTCACCAAGAGTGTGATGGAAGGAGGGGGTCTGTGCTCGGTAGTTATCTGAGGCCTTGCATTTGAATATATCTCCATACTTAACAGTCAAAATCTAACCCTTACATGTATGCCATAACCTTGAAACCTTCAGTTCATCCCCTTACATTCTTAAACGGTTACCATTCCCTGGAAGCAATTACTTTGCCATCCTCCAATCCCTCGGTCTAAAGCATCATATATTGAGTAACAATAAAGGTAGTGTCTGTTTTCAACACATACATTAAAAATATTGATTTACACACACATATGTACAGTACATGTCAAAAACAAAATGTATCTTTCATGATTAAAAGTTATGTAAGGAAATGTCTGTGTAACGTGTAAAATTAATCACGGTATATAATCAGTGGTATTGATTGAATACACGTAGGAAAATAATATTTCTCTTACACGCCTTGCTTATCTAAATGTGATGTAAGGTGTAGTTTTCTTTGCTTTACCCTGGGCAAAAAGCCATATGTTGGCTGTGAAGCACATTAGAATTTAATTATATGCGTTTATGGTGAAATTCCTACACTTTTGTGTCAATCCATGTTTATTTTTATGCGAACAATGTGCTGTCACTTTAATTCAGCACGTGTAGCACAGCAAAAATAGACTGCATTCGTTGTCATTAAGATGCGATAAGAAAAAACGTTTTAAAATCCAAATACACAACACACACAAGCTTTTACTGAATGTGCAGACAAGGACAGACTGCAAGGAAAGAATGGCTAAAGGTCTTCATGGGTCTTCACTTGAATTATTGATTTTGTTTATTTTGGGTGAAGGGCAGGACATTGAAAATAGCTCTGAGGTTCCTTTTTCAACAAAATGGCAGCCAAGTACACAGTGTCTCAGACTACCCAACATACAGTGGGTAGATTGACATCCAGGAGGTTTCAAGAGCTGAGGCTTGACCTGTTCAGACAAGCATGTATGATGCTCTCAAAGAATAACTCAACCTTGAGATAAAATTGCACAAAATAAATAAAAACTTGCTACGTGTACTGCGCTAGGCTAACTGGGATTGGTCACAGCACTTGCATATTGTTGCCCTATTGTTAGTTTGATTGCTTCTATTGCTCTCCTCATTTGTAAGTCGCTTTGGATAAAAGTGTCTGCTAAATGATCAAATGTAATGTAACTTTGGTCAGTTATCATCTCAAACTAGCTTAGTGCATCTGATCCATCACCTAAATGAACTTGGACTAGTGATTAGTCATGATAGTCGACTCGTCAATTAATTAAGTGTTTTTTACAACAGAAACACTGACGGAGGTCGACCAAGTCGCTTACTGTGATTTGGCCAACAGGGATATATTCCTGGGTCAATATCGTTGTTCTGAAGCAACATTCCCATCAACCAATCAGATTGTAGAGTTAGGCTTAGAGTGGGGCTTGGGACTTGAACAACATGCTTATCAACCTATTATTTCCTTACAATTTAAGGGTTGGTTAATTAGTTGGGGTTAGGACTATCATGTTTGTTGACATGAATGTTGTTCTAGGACCAACAAAAGATGTTGATCTGGGAACATGTCCTACTTGGCAAAATCATGTGTGCGCATCAAAGCAGGACATGATCCTGGATCAACATTTTTTTTTGGTCCTGGAACGAAATTCTAGTCAAAGAAACATACACTACAAACATCATTTTATTAGTGTTTTTTTAATCATTTTTTTGTTGTTTTCATAAATACATCCATAGGGCAAAATAAGACAGTTTTCAGAGAATATATATTTTACCCCATTAGCAAATCTCTTAAATATTCTTAGAACTGTATTAAAAATAAATTATATTAAATAAAAAAAACTCAATTCAAGGTATATTATCTGTAAACCATTTTGCTTCTGAGGTAATTATATTTTGTTTTAAGGATGTTTAGATATTTTTATTGGAAATTTTTATTTTAAGTGTCATCATTTTGACTAATGTTGTTCCAGGACACAAAAAATAATGTCTAAGAAAATCTAAGAAATTTGCTAATGGGTAAGAAAAGCAAACAATTCAAGATATATTTTCTGACGTTTTGCTTACTAGGTTTAAATATGTTTGATGGGTTAAGGGGAAAAAAGGGATTTTTTTTGTGTGAAAATTATGATTCCTCATACACAACTGTAGTGACCTATTTTGCCTTCTGCATATAATGTGTGTAACTGTGGCCCTTTAAGGCCACCAGTAAGAGAAACTGATAGGTAGAGACATGAGAATCCTCTCAGTCCACTGCGTTCTCTGTAATGATGCCCTTCCAGGAGAGGAACACCAGACATAATCAGTCATTCATTTGTTTTCTGATCAACCAGACTACATTGCATTTGATAACCGCAAAGAGCAACAACAAATAAATCAAATAATAAACAGACAGATAAGTATCAGATAATCTGTTCAGTTGATATATCAATTTATCTATTAATCTGAGCCATATGGAGGCTCATGCAGCTACTTCCTGTAAGAGTATTAGCCAAACACAAGCCTTCAGAATAAGCTTGGTTACTAATCTGTAAAATGCACTGGTTTTAGGGCCTATGTATATAATTATTTATTTTAATAAATACAAATTTCATAGCACAAAGCAAAACATCCATAACCCTATTCCTGTGAGGCTCATTCTTCATCTTTAAATAGAAAAAAACTCACCTCCCATCTTCCGTCTCATCCATGTCACTGTTGAAACTCATTTTAGACAAATGGCAGAAGACCAAAGCCAGGTAAAGTATCAAAATCGAACCACTAGAGGATGTTTCACAGTCAAAACTGACGTTCGCTGAAAAGCTTGAGGCAAAATGCTGTTGAATATTCAGTATTGGGATCCAAGAGAAGGAGGAGGCAACCACACCTCCTCTTCAGAGATTAACTTGGAGGAGACGACAATAACACATGTGCTCAGTCTCGTCACCATATGTGTCCTCGCCTACGGAAACGTGCGCTGATGCAGGGAGACATGCGAATTTGGCTGGATGTGCTGAGCTGCAGCCTCTGAGGAGCAAATCAACTTTTTGTCTTTCCACAACACAGACAGCGAGGGGAGGATGATGAGCGAAAGATAGAGAGACAGGGAGGGGAGGGGAGAGAGAGAAACGGAGGAGGAGCGTGGGCGGAGGTGATTAGACTGGAGATGGTGATGACACACTTTCAGTCGCCCATCTGCAGTGCCAGTTGTCTGTGTCGTTGTGTTTGTACTCTTGCTATGTTCTTCAGCTGTACTCAGCTCTCTCCTAGGCATCATTTCTGATAGCTAATGTGAATAAGACATAGTTCTGTTATTCTGATAAACGATTAGTTACATACGTGTCACATACGTGCACATAGCATGCTTCCTATAAGCCTATTAATGCTATAGTTATGAAGAATGACCTCAGTGCGCTGGATACTGCTCAAGATACTACTTACGTAACAAAATGCCTTCTAAAATTTAAAGACATACTGCCTTTTTATTGTTTTGTTTTATTTGTTACATTTCCTTAACATTTATAAGGCATTTCGAAATATGTTTAATTATTTAACAGGGATTCCTCAATTTTTTTTTCCTCACTTGTTTTTGCTTCTTCGCCTGTGTTTTGATCCGGAGATTCTGTACTGTTTCAGAAGATGCGTAATAGCAATAGAAATTTCCGTCAATGGCGGGGGAAGAGTTAATTATCTAAAAAGGCATTTGCATGTTCACTGTTTTCTGATGTCAGTTAATGATCACATGAAAAGCAGGTAACAAATAAAAATATTTAACCTTTTTTAGTAAGTTTTATTTTTTACATTTTTATGATTTAATAAATTATTAGCTTTTTTCAACTCACAAACTCCCTGTAGGTCCCTCACAAACCCCCAGTTTGGGAAACCCTGTTCGATATGGATGTACGTTTTTATATTTATCTATTTATTATTTGTTCTGTTTACATGTACATTAAAGGCACCACAATATCGCAATTACCAGTTGACTTTTCTGTGCCTCGAGCTGGAGAATCGTGAAGTAAATTGTAGTAAATTCTGCAATGTTAGTGGAACAACCGGAAATTGTTTTCAAACAGGTTTCCGAAACACTGTCACATTGTTTGGATATACTGTAAGCACCACATCAAACTCACACCATTGGTTGAGCCTAGGTTGCAAAGGGGCTGAACATTTCTGGTAAATTTCCAGAAACGTTCCAAAAGACTACGATAATTTCCAAAAAATCCTGCAAAGTTTCCAAAAATCCTGGAAAGTTTCTGGAAACTTTGCAATCCTAGTTGAGCCAATGTTGCCATGATGCTCAATCAACATTTTTAAAGCACAATAGTGTTTACTTTCCAACCTTACTTATTGTTGTCTCTGCACATTAAACTGGAATAAGTATTTTAAAAATGTTTGGTCTTCATTTTGTTGTACATGTGATAAAAACGTTTTTATCTGGAAAATATGAAATTGCTCAATATGTCCAAAATCACTTGAACACACATCATTACAACTTATAAACTTCCTTCAACTTCAGCTGTCTTGTGCTGACTGTATATTATCATCATTCAAATCATGTCGCTGCAGCTTTTCTAGGCTGAAACAGGGAAGTCTCTTGGCCGGTCCGACTGGTGGAGCTTCCCTCTGGTGCTGAATTGATCACGCTCTGTTGATCTAACTTGTCCTAAATTCTCATGACCCAAATGAGAGTCCACCAGCAGGGCTGGATCAATGTATTCACATGGACATTTAATCAGACTAATGTCTAGCATTTTATATAGCTGTTTTACCCAGCAGAGACAATAAACAGAAGTTTTAGAAAATCTTGAGCTCGAAAGAAAAATCACATACAAAGTCTTGGTCCTAAAACAATTCTTAATTAAATTACAAATGTAGCTTTTCACATTTTTGTCACACACTTTAATTCACAGCACTTCATACTCCAAATGGAACCTCTTGGGGTTAAGAAACTCTCCAATTTAGATGGATTGACATATAAATACATATGTCTATGCTATTTGTTAGTAGAGATGTACAGAGATGTATTTCCAATCCTCTCTGATATGAAATTATAAATACTATATAGGAGAACCTCATATGAATATAAACAGGCCTCCCGTTAAGGCAAACATGCTTTCAGTTGCCAGTCTGTAAAACAAGAGTCAATCAATGTGTCCTCCTCTCTCTAGAGGATCAGTGAAAGCGGGTTCAGATTGATGTAGTTCGACTGTATAAGCCACATACTAGAGAATGACAGAGTCACAATGATTCAGTGGCACATTGCCCTCTACCTGCACTGAGCAGCAATATGACAAAGCCTTGCGTATCTTTACTGAGCTGTCAGAGGATACATGTAAACTAATCTGTCAGTACAGCTGCATATGTACCACTGCACAAGAGATCCACATCATTAACCAATCACTCAGAGTAAATTAATTGCAATTTGTAATTTTATGTGAGAATGTCATTATCAATGTATCAATTTTATTTCTTACAATACTGCAATCTTACAATATTTTTATAATCAAAACTGACCCTATTTTCTTTCGTAACACACATTCCTGGTCATATTGTACACAAATCAAAGTGTAAACTTTCATCGAAATTTATTAATTTGGCTGAATGAAAAACAATATACTAATTTCTATTAATAAAATGTGACTAACTATAATCTTAGCCAAGACTACATTGAACATTAAAGGGTTAGTTCAGCCAAAAATTTTATTTCTGTCATCAATTACTCACCCTCATGTCGTTCCAAAAGCTGTAAGACATTTGATCATTTTCAAAATACAAATTAAGATTTGATAACCTGAGACTTCTGTCACTCCATTGAAAGTCTATTCACCCAAAAATTTCCTAAAAAGTTCCTAAAGAGATCTTAAAAGTAATCCACATGAATTGAGCAAGAGACATGATCGCTTTATACATGTAAAAAAAACTATTTATATTTAAACTTTGATAATGCACATACAGTGGGGAGAACAAGTATTTGATACACTGCCGATTTTGCAGGTTTGCCCACTTACAAAGCATGTAGAAGTCATGTAATTTTTATCATAGGTACTCTTCAACTGTGAGTGACGGAATCTAAAATAAAAATCCAGAAAATCACATTGTATGATTTTTTAAGTAATTAATTTGCATTTTATTGCATGACATAAGTATTTGATACATCAGAAAAGCAGAACTTAATATTTGGTACAGAAACTTTTGTTTGCAATTACAGAGATCATACGTTTCCTGTAGTTCTTGACCAGGTTTGCACACACTGCAGCAGGGATTTTGGCCCACTCCTCCATACAGACCTTCTCCAGATCCTTCAGGTTTCGGGGCTGTCGCTGGGCAATACAGACTTTCAGCTCCCTCCAAAGATTTTCTATTGGGTTCAGGTCTGGAGACTGGCTAGGCCACTCCAGGACCTTGAGATGCTTCTTACGGAGCCACTCCTTAGTTGCCCTGGCTGTGTGTTTCGGGTCGTTGTCATGCTGGAAGACCCAGCCACGACCCATCTTCAATGCTCTTACTGAGGGAAGGAGGTTGTTGGCCAAGATCTCGCGATACATGGCCCCATCCATCCTCCCCTCAATACGGTGCAGTCGTCTTGTCCCCTTTGCAGAAAAGCATCCCCAAAGAATGATGTTTCCACCTCCATGCTTCACGGTTGGGATGGTGTTCTTGGGGTTGTACTCATCCTTCTTCCTCCAAACACGGCGAGTGGAGTTTAGACCAAAAAGCTCTATTTCTGTCTCATCAGACCACATGACCTTCTACCATTCCTCCTCTGGATCATCCAGATGGTCATTGGCAAACTTCAGACGGGTCTGGACATGCGCTGGCTTGAGCGGGGGACCTTGCGTGTGCTGCAGGATTTTAATCCATGATGGCGTAGTGTGTTACTAATGGTTTTCTTTGAGACTGTGGTCCCAGCTCTCTTCAGGTCATTGACCAGGTCCTGCCGTGTAGTTCTGGGCTGATCCCTCACCTTCCTCATGATCACTGATGCCCCACGAGGTGAGATCTTGCATGGTGCCCCAGACCGAGGGAGATTGACCGTCATCTTGAACTTCTTTCATTTTCTAATAATTGCGCCAACAGTTGTTGCCTTCTCACCAAGCTGGTTGCCTATTGCCCTGTAGCCCATCCCAGCCTTGTGCAGGTCTACAATTTTATCCCTGATGTCCTTACACAGCTCTCTGGTCTTGGCCATTGTGGAGAGGTTGGAGTCTGTTTGATTGAGTGTGTGGACAGGTGTCTTTTATACAGGTAACGAGTTCAAACAGGTGCAGTTAATACAGGTAATGAGTGGAGAACAGGAAGGCTTCTTAAAAACTAACAGGTCTGTGAGAGCTGGAATTCTTACTGGTTGGTAGGTGATCAAATACTTATGTCATGCAATAAAATGCAAATTAATTATTTAAAAATCATACAATGTGATTTTCTGGATTTTTGTTTTAGATTCCGTCTCTCACAGTTGAAGAGTAACTATGATAAAAAATTACAGACTTCTACCTGCTTTGTAAGTGGGCAAACCTGCAAAATCGGCAGTGTATCAAATACTTGTTCTCCCCACTGTACATAGTACATCAAATACACGTACATCAAAAATGGAAAACAGAAGCTCAAACGTACTTGCTTAGCGTGCAAGAACAAAAGCTCAGATGTGTTTGTGTGACACTGGTTCTCGCACAGAGCAAATATGTTTGACCTTCCATTTGCCATATTTGATGTGCACTACGCATGTACGCTGATCAATGTTTATATGTGAACAGGGCTTGACATTAACACCCGCCAACCTGCCAAATGCGGATTGACACACAAACCCGCCTGCCCTCACTCACTCGATTCATTTGCTCCGGATGAATATTGTTGATGTTACAGGGCACTTAAACAGTCAAATACACACAAAATAATGTCAAAATGCCGGTCTTGGCGAGTATTCACCTGACAAATATTTTTGAAGTTAGCCCTGGAGATTTGTCTGCAAGGGTACTGTTTAAACGCACAGTTACCTGACAAATATTATAAGTAGTAAAATCGCGAACCTGACTCTCCATTTTCTTCCACTTCAGATAGGGGTTATTCAGGTTATATTTTTATTTCTTATGAATATTTTAACTCCTTTTCTGTGTAAAGCACTTTGAATTACTATGGTGTATGAAACGTGCTATATAAATAAACTTGCCTTGCCTTGCCTAAACAGTCAGTTATGTTTTAAGTGAATGTAAACAGTTGAGAAAAAAAAAAAATGCATGTGTAACACTATAACAGATCCGTGCGTCAGGTCCTAAAGTGACAACAGCCTAATATACCAGCTGCCAAATTATGAGAATATTAGAGAATATTAAAAATATCTATATGGCAGTTTTCCCCCATGGTATCGATGTCAAAATTGTGGACAGTGAAAATGCTGAGTGGCTAGTAACTTTGGAAAACCACTAGCCACAGTGGCTGGTGAGCAAAAAAAGTTAATGTCAAGCCCTGTATGTGAATAAAAGCCTAAATTAAATCGGTAAAGTGGTCTTATCTCTTCAGAAACCTTGGGTTTTATGGGTTTGGAGAGAAAGAAGGGTGAGTAAATGATGACATAATTTTCATTTTTGGGTAAATGAGTGCATGTAACCAGCAGTTTACTTCCAAAAATCCCAACAGAGGGCCGGGCTATGACTTCCTTCAGCTGCCCTGCATTCAGTCCCATCACCATGGAGGGGAGCCCCAGGCTCATGTGAACACACTGGCCTTGTCTGCATGTTCTCAAAGCTTCAAGGCATAAAAAGCAGCCCATCTGACGCAGAAGCACTGATATCAAGCAGGCAAGAGCCTCCAGCGAGGCCCAAAGAGACACTGAGACCAGTAGCGATGCCACTTCCTTGTTTGCTCTTTCTAACTCCACTGCATTCGATTATTACTAAATCTTGGTCTCAAACAACTCATTATCCCTAATGCGGTTTCTCCATGCCCTCTCCTCTTTCTCCCTCTGCCTGTTCTCCTCCCTCGTTCTTATTTTCGCTACAGGCATGATTGTGGTCCCTGTTGGATCTGACAAGAGACCCAGAGCACAAATCACACCCAGAGGTCCGTCATGCTAAGAATCCTCACTGTTCGTCATACCTCACTCCAATCTACATCAACACCCCCAATCACCACCTCCTTCGGCTGCATGGCAACCAGCTCCCATGGCAACCACTCCTACAAGGGGTGTATGGGGTGAGTACCAAAGCCTGATGGAAGAGGCTATGAGAGAAATGAAGCACGGAAATGAAGCGCTACTGCAAACACATTTTGAATAATTGTTGTCTTGACACTACTTCCTGGCACATGGTGGGGAAAATTCACAGTTTATCTACGCATAAGTGTCGGGAGAAAGTTTAACATACCTAATGCTAATATTTATACAAAGAAACTCTTTGCCAAATTACTGGGAGTGTTATAGTATACAGTGGTTAGCATACAGTGGTTTTCATTGGCTGAGAGCAGGGTGTCGGATGGCTGATACTACATAATATCAATATGAATATTATAGCAAATGAGGAAATTAGAAAACTTAAATAAATGTAGAACATTTGCATGGGAATTTCTGTGCTTCTTTTTCTTTATTCTAGTTACTTAATAAAGGTGGTTGTTTAAAATCAATATTTAATTATCATTTACAACCCAATTTACTTCCATAATGTGACATATTTCAAAGTGGATATTCAACAAGAAAAAAGTATGGCACAACTTTATCCATCAGTAATTGATTGCATCATAAAAAGTAGCAATTACAAAAAGAAAGGAGCCAATGTAAATGCAAATTTCCTAAAACAGTTCTTATACTGTTAATTAATTTGTTAACATTATTCAATAGTCCATTGTGGCCAAAGTGATGACAGTGAAAATTAAATGTCATTTCAGAGGAAGAGCAAGTCATTACCTTTATACATGTGTTGCATTTAATTATCTTAACACTGTAAAAAAAAAAAAAATTGGTTCATTAACTACATGTACTTACTATAGAGTTACGGTTAGGGTTAGGTTTAGGGGTAGTTACTTTGCGTAATTTACTGTTACTACTATAGTAAGTACATTTAGTAACATGTCACTACGTCACCTTAAAATAAAGTGTTTTCTTACTCAGTAATTTTATCTTGGAACAAAACGGAATAGAGAGCTAGCACTTCTGTTAAATGTCCAAGCAGGCTTATTTATTACCTAATAATCTCAAAATGGCTAAATATCACCCGACTGACCAGCCTGTTTTATCAATCTATCAATAGGTCAGAGTTAATGTCAACAGTGCTCACTGACATGCTAACACTTTTATTCAATTCTCTCCATAAAGGCTACATTTCCCTGAAAACTTTTAATTAAATGCCAGCTGGGTACACAGTTCACAGTACACTCAAGACAGAAAATAAATAGACCACAGTGGGAAAGCTCGAAAAAGGCAAGTGACTGACAAATGTCAGCATGGAAGGACCTCCAACCACGTTCAAGTCCATATATTGGATAAACACAAAAACTGTTTTTAAGTTATTACCCACAATTATTAGACTGCAGCCGAATGGTGTGATGACTCAAGTATGTTTTATGGAGGTTTCCACCATACTGGTAAGAGTCAGGAGGAATAGGGAGTGGAAAGGAGGACAGGCCCACAGATGGCCCACAGCACGGCTGGGACATGCCACATGGTTCCTTCTTGACAGCTAGTGGCATCCAACACAGGGAGCAGAAGTGGACAACTTTGTTATGCTAATTGGGTGGGACAGCTGCCTGTGGTCATGGGGCGAACTTAGGACGTCACTGGACGAGTGTAACTAAAAATAAATAAATAAATAAAAAAACGCTAATGAACCTATCATCACAGACAACCCTGGTTCCTATCCATACCATTAAATAACAATGGTTGTCATATAATTTTTACTGCTTAAATGTAATCTCAAAATGAATTTCCATTTTTTTCATACTGTATATTGTAATGATGTGCCTAAATCTTGTAGCATTTAAAATGATTAATTTAGCCTACTTATCAGTTATCGGCCATATCATGAATATAATTATAAGCGTATCTGTATTGGCTAGAATTTTACTTTTGATGACAGCCATGTCACTTTTTCTGAGTAACTCCTGGTGCGTTCAAGTCCTCCTGGGAAGTTCGTATTTATTAGAGTTGCAAGTCGTAATTACGACGTCAGGTGCGTTCAAGTCAGTTTGGTCCTTTTCTACAAAAAAATCTGTCTGAATTTTCTACAAAATGATGAATAAAGAATGTGCATCAGTGTGTTTTTGCTTGTTTTGCCTTTATTCAATTTATGAAGGTATATATTCTAATTATATATTCTATCATAGTTGTACAATACTATCATATTTTGCTTATGCAACAGTTTTATTGTAAATGAAAAAAAAAAAAATTTCAACACAAATTTACCGTTAATACAGGTACTGCATCCATTGCATCTGTCATGTTTTTTTCACTGACACTAAGCCCACTAACTCTAGGGTTAAAGAAAGTTTCCCACTCATTTTTCCTTTGTTTTTAGAGACTACTTGGAATACTCCAAATCAGTTAACATCTGCATGCTGACGTTCTATTTTTGAGAGAAAACAAAGGCGTACACTTGTCTGACCCTGTTGTTGTGATATGCAACCAAGAGGTTTGGGGAGGGAAAATTTGTTTGGTTTTTTTAAGTCAGTCACTTTGGATTCAGCATGTACTGCTGTTGTCTGCACTGAGGAGTAGAAACCATTATGCTATATCAGGCCATGCTACAAAAACAGTATCTCAAAAAAACCCACCTAAATCGAAGTAAATACCTATTTGAAAACCTTTGGTGTCCTTCAATACTCCAGAAAAACAGACAGCTGTTATTTGTGGACTGCATTGATTGTGCTTTAGTAGTGCCTTAGCTATAGTCTGCACACTTCACCCTGTGCTTTGGATGACCTTCGCTAGGCAGATACAATGTATTGATTTAAACTAAAAGGTAAGAACAGCGAAGCAGACAGAATGAAGTGAGCGTTCCATGCTAGAATGAAACGACTGTTATCTCCACCTCTCAACCAGTCAGTGAAAGTCATTTAAGCCATGGAAGCGCACCTTTCCGTGAGTGTTTTGTCTGGTTGTTAGGAAACAAAGCCATGCGAGAGAAAGGGGGCCTCTGACTTAACAAAAACTCATTCAACCCAGGCCGAGATGCTTCCTGTAAACTTCCCCCACTTAATAAAAATCATGAATAGTGGTACATTTCTATTAGAGCAGAGGAAAACTGTACTAATTTATTTGTCTATTTGTTTTTATTACTTATTAGAATTTGATGAGAAATTAGTTATATAGTTACATATTAGCTACGTTTACATGCACCCAAATAATCCATAATCAATCGGACTGAAAAGCCTTTATGTAAACACCTCATTCTATCCGAATGAAATTTTGATCGGATTTTAAAAGGGGTGGTGTAGTAGACCTCAAATAATCCGATCAATAGGAATAATTAAGCATGTAAACGCTTGAATCGCACATGCTCATTTCCTCAATTTTAAATTTAGATGACCATAGATTGCTCACATAGCGCCCTATTTTAACGATCTAAGCGTATGGTCTAAAGCGCACAGTGCAAGTGCACTTAGGGCGTGTCCGAATCCACTTTTGCTAGTTTAATGACAGGAAAAATGGTCGGCGCAACAGGCACATGGTCCAAAAGGGTTGTCCCTATTCTCTTAATGAGTAATGGGTGTGTTTTGGGCATAACGTGCAATAAACCAATCTGAGTCTCATCTCCCATTCCCTTTAAAAGCCAGTTGTGCTTGCACCATGGCGGATTCGCTATTTACATGGTGGAAAATAGACACCCTCAACCTGACGAGTCAGTTTAAATACATGTGTGTATTGCCATGATTGGTCAAATAATTAGCCAATTTCATTCGTCACTGCAAATAGGTAATTCTGATACATGCAATGACTATCCATTATGACATGTAGGCATTTTTATCTTAATGTACACAATAATAATCTTTTATATTGTAATCCTTTTATTTTTAATATTTGGCATGTTTGTGTGCTGCTGCGCGTCCCTGTGTGTAATAAGCAGAGTGTACGTGCGTTGTCCACCCGCCTATAGGTGCATATTACTAATGCGCTCTTTAAATAACAAATAAAATATTGCAGCATTGACTTTATAGCAGGTTTTTGTTGGTCAATGGCGCAGTCTATTTCAGTTGCCTCAAAATAGCAACGCGCCAACAATGCGCCTGAACACACCTCGTTTTCAGACCAGCACGCCCATGGGCGCACAAATGGGCGCAAATGCATTTGCTATTTAAACAATGTGGCGCAGGACGTGAAAATGATAACTGCGTAGGGCTGAAACTAGCAAAAAAAACACTTGCGTCGCACCTGGCGACGCATTGCGCCAAATATATGATAGGGCCATTAGAGTTGATCTTCAAACTCACAAATGTCACCATGATTCCTAAATTCATTTGTACAATTAAAATGACTGATTATAGTTTTTGGTGTTTTATTTTTAATTTATTTACACAAAATGGAAATTATTATCCATTTAACAGTTATCAGGCATAGCATGACAATAATTATCATCTTATTGGACAGAATTTCAATGTAAGCGACATATGTGAGATCTTCAATATGAGATCCAACATATTCAGTCTGGATTCTTCTATGTCTAGGTTTTTAAAAACTTTACCAGAAGAGAGAGACTAAGAAAACTAAAGAAGATATAAAAGGTGTGGCCCAGCAATGGCAAGGCTTTGAAAAGGCCGGACGGGTGGGCATATAGAGATTAAAAGCACGGATCACAGATGGTCACCGCGTCTCATCTTTCAGCGGGCCCCAGCAAATAATTAGCAGAGGTATGCTGCGAGGCCTTTGTCAGCACGTGCGTCTGTCAAACACAGGCGTGTGTCAGGAACAATGGCTGGACTACAAAGGGATACAGCCCGGCCTCCCCGCCACCCCGCCACCGACACAACTGCTGTGAATTGCTAGGCACGCGCAACTTGGAACAAAAGGGAATGGGACGGGTACTGGGTGGCATCAAGCCGACACAAGGCCCACCCTCAAGGTATCTGGCCAAAAAGCTTCAGCATTCTGTCTGACCACATTCTGTCAGCCTTAAAAAAAAAAAATGTGCTATTTTTTTTGCATACTAAATAAATCACTGTTCTGTTAAATTCAGTGTGCCTTTAATTTTTATTTTCACCAAGGATTCATTAAATTGATCAACAGTGACAGAAAAAGACATACATTTATATTTATATAATGCTGTTATTAAGTTGTGCTGCTTGATTAATATTAAGCAGCACAACAGTTTTCAACACTGGTAGTGATAAAAAAAATGTTTCTTGAGCAGCAAATCAGCATATTAGAATGATTTCTGAAAGATCATGCAACACTGAAGACTGGAGTAATGATGCTGAAAATTCAGCTTTGCATCACAGGAATAAATGACATTTTAAAATATATTAAAATAGAAAATGGTTCTTTTAAATTGTAATAATATTTCACAATATTACTGTTTTTACTGTATTTTTGATCAAATAAATGCAGCCTTGGTGAGAATAAGACTTTTCAAAAACATTTAAAAATCTTACTGACCCCACATTTTTTAATAGCTTCAGCATCAGCATTCTGTGTGACCCTTAAAAGTTGTGCTAACAGTTTTGCAAAAGCGTGTATGCGCACGAGTCGCAAATGCATATGGAAGCGGGGTTAATTCAGTTGAAGGGAGGTCACGCCAAAAGAAAGGAACATAAAAAGATCCTAACAGCTGGGACAGATCTACAGGGATACAATGGAGTTGGAGTGGGGGAGGGAGAGTGGCAGAAGAGAAATGGGACAGGGAAAAAAAAAAAGATGGGTAGACGGGCCACCTTTCTAGGAGCCTGACAGGGGTCCTTTGTTACGGCAGCTGGTTGCAGGGAGGTCAGACCAGCTGTGCTTCCACTGACCCCCTCCCCCCGTCCCGCTCCGCTCCCTGACCAAACACAGCCAGCTGTATAAGGGAGGAGTTAGGGGGTTTCAGTGAGTTTGGGGGAGGGTGTCCACACATGTCCAAATCTTAGGACCCTTACATGGCTCACATCTAAGTGATCTGCTGTTTTTCACTGTGGGATGATTAAGTGCTTACAAAATGGTTTACAAATGGATCCAGTGCTTCACATTAAATGGCTCTGGACCCCAAAGAATTCAGACTCTAATAGTGGTAGATAGTGACAGACCAATGGATCATTTGAGATGATCAGCATTGATAACAGTGTCTGACTGGCTGAATAACAAAGATGGTACACCTAGTATTTCAAAACAGCCTTGTCAAATGGATAGTACACTTTTTTGAGCATTATGTAAAATTACTGTTCTTTAAAGGATCACTGACACTGGAGACTGGACTAATGGCTGCTGAAAATTCAGCTTTATATATTATATAATAGGAAAAAAAAAATTGTAATAATACTTCATTACTGCTTTTAATATAGTTTTGATCAAAGTAATCAAATAAATGCAGCCTTGGTGATCATAAGAGACATCTTTCAAAACATTAAAATAATGTTACCACCCTAAACTTGTAATGTAAATCATTTGAAATGTTACAAGTAGGGCTGCACAATATATCGTTTTAGCATCGATATCGCAATGTGCGCATCCACGATAGTCACATCGCAGGATGTGCGATGTCAAGCATAAGGATCGTAGCTGATCCGTACGGGCCAGCTGCACCCCGGTTCAGAAGGCATGTGATTCGCGGATTAATTGCAAAGTTTAACCATCATAGAGTGAAAGTTTATCATTTGCATGTGATTTTAAGTCAAGTAAGACATCAAGTGCAAGAGGACTCACGGTGCTGTTTTCTGTGCGCACGCACAGAGCCGCGCAGTCAGCACGTGAACGTCGAATTCAGTTATTTTTCTTTTGAGCTTAAACGGACACGTGCACGCAAAATGAAGTCAAAATTCCCGTCTCGGCAAATATCCTCGAAAACAGCATGTTTTGTAAACAGCTGAGAAAGAAAATGGATGTGTGTCATTTATATTAGGTCCATGCATTCGTCTTAAAGGAACAGCAGCCTTATGTACCCACAGCTGTTTGTGTCACCAATGGTGATCAAACAACAGAAGAGAAAGAGAAAGTCATTTTTGTAGCTTTAACAAAGATACATTTTATTAATTAATTATATTAGTTAGCCTATATTTCATTTATACAGAGAAGACTGTTATTTTACATTTGATTATTCAATTTCTGTGCCTGAATACTGTTACCTGCACAGCTTATTTTAATCGTATCTTTCTTCTAATATATTTATCTATGCTTGTAATTTGTTTATTATTTTCTATGTAGATTCACTCCCCTACAAAACCACCACAATTATTGTAGAATGATTAATTATTTTCAAATAGAGCTATTCAAATCATCTGGTGAAATTGTTTTTATATCGCAGAAAAACAAAATATCACAATGTACGTTTTTTTCCCCATATGGTGCAGCCCTAGTTACAAGTGAATATAGGGATGAAAAATTGATATTCTGTCTGAGCTTTGAAAAAAAAAAAAAAAATACATTTAACATGGTTAAATTATTATTAGTGTTTTTAAAAATCAAATTTATGTCAGTGTTAGATGACGGCAAAGGTAATCTAAATGTAAAATTAGGGCAATTTACAATTAAATATCCAATATTGGCTTTTAAATATCCATCAATATAATTGGTATCAATATATATATTGGTATCAATCAATACCAATAAATCCAAAAAAAATCTCCATTGGACATTGAGAAACCTATGTTGGTTGACCACTAGCAAGTCCGACTCTGACACAATCTGAATTCTAAAATAAAACAAAGAATTCACAAAACACTTTTATGAGAGAGAAAACATTTGCTGTGTAAAAGTTTCATATGCTACGCATTGCCCCCCTCTGACACCATATGCCTAAATCCATTATGCATGTCACTGTATTACCTATAAATGTTTCTTTTATTTTAGCATTAAAAGCTGTTAAAACATTTACAAAGTGAAACTATTGATCCCAGCATCTATCCAGCCTACTCGTAAACCTCTGGCTATGCTCACTGCTCGCAAAGGCCGTGTATCGTCAGGAAAATCTTTGCTCTATTGATAGACACATCTCACTTAACCATTAAAAAGTCAGCAGAGGTCCTCTTATGGTCTAGAATCCCATAATGGAAGCTAAAGTGGCCATACACAGAGCAGGAAGACGCCATTGTCCTGTAAAATGGCAGATAACCATGGACAGGAATATTCACTATATTTTTCAAAAACTACACAATTACACTACTACTACACTACAAAAACTATTTCACTACATCATGTTTCCAGACTTCTGCAATGACAGCCTGCGGGCACCGTTTCACAATGGATATATTTGCAAGTGAAGTCTGCACTGTGGACTACTAATGAGGACTTGAGCTTGAGGTACACCTATGCTATAAAGTTATGAACAAACTGAAAAAAAGACCCTATTAAGAATATTTACATTTTAGACATTGAATTCAAAGAATTCTGTTCATCTAACCAAAACATATTAGTCACAAACTTAAACTACAATACTGGGAAACAAATAAAGCAGACACATTGACAAAACCTTTACCCTTGTTCCAATGGGCAAAATTTGATGCAATGCCTATATTTAAAGGGGATGTCTAATGCTATTTCATGCATTCTGACTTGTTTAACCTGTTAAAGAGTTGGATTCTCATGCTAAACGTGGCCACAGTTTCAAGTTGGACATATGACGGAGTATTTCTGTTCCAAATACACTCCTTCAGGATTTGTATAAGTTTCTGAATGTTTTGTTTTTTTTGAGTATGGCCCTGTATTGCATCATAAAGGGCAGAATTCCTTGTATGGGCACTTCTTCGTTCGGGTTACAAAAGCCGTCGGCAGCGCTGTCATTTTGTTCTTAGACCACGAAATCTACAATGTCACTAAAGAAGTGTGTTTTTGGTTGGGAGGGAAAGATAACCTTGTTCAGCTTCCCAAAGAATTCAGCGTTAATGGAACAGTACGCAGTTTGTTTTTCGGGAGTTGTGCAAGTGTGTTTGTTTGTTCCCGCCATTTCTGTGACAGATGTTTTATAAACAAGGCCCATTTCGACGCTGGATTTGCAGATCGTTTGAAACTGAAAGATGGAGCGGTCCTGAAATAAAATATCCCGGTCATGAGTCGAAACCGCAGGCGGTGAGTGAAACTGCTTCAAATGTCTGTTTTGTTGGCAATTAGCGCGTATGTGCATATAATGTAAACAACACGAACGTATAGTGTATCAAAAGTTATTCAGGGATAATGTATTGTGTGTGTGTGTGTTCGTGACTCTTTAGCTCCGCCCACTGCACGCCTCCACAAGCTCGGCTGTTTTCGGAAAGAATCGGTACAGCGTATCTGTCTTTTATGAATCTGACAAAACTAAAGACTCTTCGGAGATATGAAGGATGCAATACTACTCTATAGGTACTCAAGATTAACATGAGATTGGCAGAAACTGTGCGTGTTATGTACCCTTTAATGTTGGGGACGATTAAAAAATTTGCGAGAACCATCAAACATAAATACTATAGGGATAGGCACCTCAGAAGATTAGGTTAGATTCCACAACTACAGTGGGGAGAACAAGCATTTGATACACTGCCGATTTTGCAGGTTTTCCTACTTACAAAGCATGTAGAAGTCTGTAATTTTTATCATAGGTACACTTCAACTGTGAGTGACGGAATCTAAAACAAAAATCCAGAAAATCACATTGTATGATTTTTAAATAATTAATTTGCATTTTATTGCATGACATAAGTATTTGATCACCTACCAACCAGTAAGAATTCCAGCTCTCACAGACCTGTTAGTTTTTCTTTAAGAAGCCCTCCTGTTCTCCACTCATTACCTGTATTAACTGCACCTGTTTGAACTCGTTACCTGTATAAAAGACACCTGTCCACACACTCAATCAAACAGACTCCAACCTCTCCACAATGGCCAAGACCAGAGAGCTGTGTAAGGACATCAGGGATAAAATTGTAGACCTGCACAAGGCTGGGATGGGCTACAGGGCAATAGGCAACCAGCTTGGTGAGAAGGCAACAACTGTTGGCGCAATTATTAGAAAATGGAAGAAGTTCAAGATGACGGTCAATCTCCCTCGGTCTGGGGCACCATGCAAGATCTCACCTCGTGGGGCATCAATGATCATGAGGAAGGTGAGGGATCAGCCCAGAACTACACAGCAGGACCTGGTCAATGACCTGAAGAGAGCTGGGACCACAGTCTCAAAGAAAACCATTAGTAACACACTACGCCGTCATGGATTAAAATCCTGCAGCACACGCAAGGTCCCCCTGCTCAAGCCAGTGCATGTCCAGACCCGTCTGAAGTTTGCCAATGACCATCTGGATGATCCACAGGAGGAATGGGAGAAGGTCATGTGGTCTGATGAGACAGAAATAGAGCTTTTTGGTCTAAACTCCACTCGCCGTGTTTGGAGGAAGAAGGATGAGTACAACCCCAAGAACACCATCCCAACCGTGAAGCATGGAGGTGGAAACATCATTCTTTGGGGATGCTTTTCTGCAAAGGGGACAGGACGACTGCACCGTATTGAGGGGAGGATGGATGGGGCCATGTATCGCGAGATCTTGGCCAACAACCTCCTTCCCTCAGTAAGAGCATTGAAGATGGGTCGTGGCTGGGTCTTCCAGCATGACAACGACCCGAAACACACAGCCAGGGAAACTAAGGAGTGGCTCCGTAAGAAGCATCTAAAACGTCCTGGAGTGGCCTAGCCAGTCTCCAGACCTGAACCCAATAGAAAATCTTTGGAGGGAGCTGAAAGTCCGTATTGCCCAGCGACAGCCCCGAAACCTGAAGGATCTGGAGAAGGTCTGTATGGAGGAGTGGGCCAAAATCCCTGCTGCAGTGTGCGCAAACCTGGTCAAGAACTACAGGAAACGTATGATCTCTGTAATTGCAAACAAAAGTTTCTGTACCAAATATTAAGTTCTGCTTTTCTGATGTATCAAATACTTATGTCATGCAATAAAATGCAAATTAATTACTTAAAAATCATACAATGTGATTTTCTGGATTTTTGTTTTAGATTCCGTCTCTCACAGTTGAAGAGTACCTATGATAAAAATTACAGACTTCTACATGCCTTGTAAGTGGGCAAACCTGCAAAATCGGCAGTGTATCAAATACTTGTTCTCCCCACTGTATATTAAAAATATAGGACCACCTACACAAACACACACACACAAAAATAAAGACTACATAATAGTAAAAATACTCATTTGCCCTCACCCTGTTACCTACACAGAAAAAAGTAAACTGCTAGCATACAGGCTGCAACGACTGCAACAAAAAAAATCCAATTCAGAGGCCATATAAAAAGACTATCGTTTTTTTCTAAATATAGCTCATCACAAACAAAACAAAAAAAACATATGAAAGATCTGGTGAAAGTCAACATCATAAACTTATACAGACAAAGTTTCGTTGTTAACAAGTTAAGTTGTTCCACATGCTTCAAATATTCTTTCCAACTTACAATCAACTTTATTCCCACTCATCTTGGCTAGACTTGCCATTATCATCACTGAAGAACTGGCTCAGTTTTCTATCATCTGTCTTTTCAAATGCACGGGTGTGGTGTGTTTCGTTGTGCAGCATGCAAAGCAAATCAGTTTGTAAATTCTGAATATCCTGCTGAAAAAAAAAAGCTTAAACCAGTGTAAGCTAGAATACTAGATTTTGTGCAAAATTGTGCAGCCCTACAAACAAGCACAGCAAACCTGGAGCTTTTTTTTTAATAAATTAAATTGCATTCACAATTTAAATCAGAAAAGTCACATTTCCACTGCACATGCACTTTGTCATAGCACCCCAGCAATTTAGCATCTTTTCACAATACGGAACACAAATTTTACTCATATGAAATATGTTTTCTCATTGTTTTGTAATATCTAAAGCATGGGCCCGTCACTAGGCCCTTTTTAGGGGGTCTTCAGTCAGAAGCAGAGGTGTGTGCGTTAATCTGAGCCTTATCGGTCTGTCACCGCTTGTCAATGTCAAAATATTTGAGAAAACCAATCAAATCAGAGTAGGCGGGCTTTATGTTCACACAGAAGCTGCTGAGGCTGAGCGCGAATTTTAGCAGCGCGACTCGACGTCAAGTGCGAGATATGTAAGTAGCTAAACTAAACATTTCATATTTGACAGCTGCTTCTTCAAGTCAGAAATTTTAAACAAATGACAATAATATTCAGGCAAATTAATAAACTTTTGTCTAATTTCGCCATTTTGAATTGAAAATAGGCCTATGTGATTCATAATGTAATTAACGAACAAGAAATATTAACAAAGCTGTTTGTTAATATTGTAGCCTTCAGTAAATTAAAAAAGCTCAGCTTTTTTCAGCCTGTATTGGATGTGTGCATATTGTGAATTAATTTAATAAACTTATTTACCTAGCTTTCCTGGTAGCCTTCAGTAAATTAACGTGTCTAAGAAAATGATTCATAAAACATATAAATATCAGTTAACCATACGTTTACTTTCTTCACTGACGAAAATGGAAAAACTATATCAGTCAAAGCTCAGAGTTAAGAGGGGAAGAGACAGGGCAAGATAAAAACAAAGAGAAAAATAATCTACTGCCCACTGACATGGTTTTCAAGCTATTGTTATCTAATTTTTTGGCCTTCAGAACATCTTAAAATGCACATATGTAGATCATAGAAATCAAAATTTTCTCGGGGGAGCATGCCCCCCAACCCCTCTAACTATCTCACATTTGGGATCTCAGTGATTATAAAACCCTGCCTACATTCCTGTGTACGATTAAGGGATGTACAATATGGTCATGCAATAAGGCATTAATATTTGCTTTATAAGTAATAATAAACAGCCGATATCCTAGTAATATGCATGCTAATAAGCTACTAGTTAATAGTGAGAATTGGACCCTAAACTAAAGTGTTACCATTTTTTTCATACCCTCACTGGGGGCTGAGCCCCCCTAAAATGAAAATCCTAGAATCGCCCCTGATCTAAAGATGTTTTTATATTTCTTAGCTCCCTAATAAGTGCACTGCACATTTTCTTGTTCAGAAAATCCTTTGTGGAATTGGATACTTTTATTTTCTAGCCTCACTCAAACTGATGAAAAAGTGAAAGTGAGTGAAACCACTACACCAAGATAGCGAGCAAGTGCTGCAGTAATAGATGAGATGGGCTCCGCGCAAGAAGTATTGATCGAGGGCAGGAGGCTAAACAGAAAACGTGATAGACAGATGTGATTTAGCAAACCATGGAAGAAAAGAAGGAATCCAACATTCTCTGAGTGTGCCATGTTTCTACTGCATAACAAATGGCATGTTCTGTTGTTTTATTTTGTAATGTAGATGTTCTATAGAATTTTTGGACATTCAGGTCTTCACAGCTTTGCAGTTGTCTGACTCTGACTACAAAAATCTTCCCTGAGAAGTTTACATGTTCTGTGTTTACATAGAATCAAGCTTCCCATAAACTCCTTCCTGCCACTTTGGTCCACTATTTGTGGGAATGGTATTGGTGACACATGAATGGATATTAAAATCGGTCCAAACCAACAACAACATCTGTCTCATGTGAACCGATCACATGTGGTCAGACGAGACAGATCTCCATTTACTACTGTAAACCATGACCACCACATGAATCTTATTTCATCAAGGGGAGTTTCTGATATTTGGCCTAAAATACACTTTAAAAAGTAAAAATGATTGGGCAGTTGTTTGTTTTCTTCAACTCTTCCTCCTCCACCTCATTCCAGCGGGATCCTCGGTTACAGATGAGAGGATCTGCAACATCTGTTCAACAGCTGAAGGCTTCTGACAGATGTTTAGAAAGGAGAGGATTGGAAACAGGGGAATGTCAGGATAGGCAAAGACGTAAAAGCTTCCACACCCTCCATCATTTGTCTATGTTAGCATTAGGCATGAGTCACAGTAATTACACTGAGGGCTGGAGCGGCACAAACCCCGCCCACCGTTACCCCAGTCACAGACATGTGATACTTCTAACCTTTTAAGTCGAGTATTTGTGGAAAGTCTGAAGAGAAGTATAAATATCTTGGCAATCAAGGTGCATGCCGTCTTTTGCTGTGATCTTGGTTTCTTAAAGCTGCTGTGTGTATTTTTCGATACTAAAACACTTTCCTATTCCAGCTCAATGCACAGAGACATCTATAATAATCTAGGCATTCGTAGATTTATTTCCACATTGTAACTCGGCAGCCCTTTCAACATTGCTGAGTTTATTTAAATGGACATAGCAACATTGACTCAGGGAGTGACTATTAGTTGATCTAAACAATACAGGACAGGGGAAGTGTTTGACAGGGCTGTTTTTGTGAAAGATTCTGTCCACCCATTGATTCCAGTCCCCCTTGGATCACAAAGCAAATCCATAAAATAATCAATGTCCAAAGAGTTTTTTGAGTACACCATTTAGTACGTAGAAATGAAAAATGATAGAAAATTTGCTTTATGGTGTATGTAGTATAAATCATGAAAAATATGTTATTCACGAGTTAATCAGACTTAGTAAAAGAGTATGTGTATTTGGCGAGATGTCAGAGGGGAGGGCTCCAAGCTCGAAATTTGGCCTGAGTACTCCCCCCATATCCCTGGCTGGGATAGGAACCAGCCGAGAGTGAGGAGTCAGGGTGGTGGAGCATAGTCGAGGAACATAGGTGAGTCGGCTAGGTGTATATATAGGCCACCTCTCGTGCTGATTGGATAGATAATTTAAACGCGTTCCTCCCGAACTTTGTTAATAAAACATCATATGTTTTTAAAGTATATTTATTTACTCACCGAAATTAGAGTGGTCAAATTAAACACTTCTTTTAAACAATTAGCAAGGTAACTTATTAGTTTAGCAGTGCTAACTGATTAACCTGCTATCTTAACAGCAAATAAAAACTACACGTAATCATAATATATAAAACATTCCTTGTTGTATACTAGCAAAGCTACAGTAGCCTACTATAAAGTTCTGCAGTGATAATGTAATTTTGTAGGCCAACCCGGTAGTTATTATTTACCCTTGTTCCCTCTATAAAAAGCCAATGGATTTTAAAGGTGCTGTATGTAAGTTTTTGACTGTACTAAAGCATAAAAATACCATAATATGTTTGCAGATATTTAGGAAACATGCTGAGTTCACATACTCGTTTCTCTGAAAAACAATGCTACAGCCAGTTATTTTACTTTGAAATGTGCATTCAGTGTCGGAATGTTTTTGTTTTGGTCTGTGCTATAACGCACGTTGCCAGTTTACCCAATAGTATTTCGCCACCACAGGTTGCCAGTTGCCCAAAAATAACAGCGTATTGCTGCCATGGAAGCCAGCAGACAAACTGGGTCAGAGATCGCAGATTCTACCCGACCTAAAAAGCCTCAGCATCCATCAAAAAATCTCTATGAACGGAAGCACATTAAAACGCTGATAAATCAACTCATCAACTTACAGTGTGTAAGTCTCCTCGCCTTCAATTGTCAATTGCGCTCGTTCCTGTTGCGTGTCCTCTTACTAGCAACCCGCGTGAACGTTGAGTCTGAGGAGGAGGGGGCAGTGCAAACAATATTTTGAATTTGGACTGCAGTACCCATTTCAACCACTGTCATTCTTACATACAGCACCTTTAAGCTCTGTGACCAACAAAAGTCTATGATTTTGATCAGGCATTAAAAGCGCATTACACATTACGTTACAAACACCAAATGCTCAAGTCCACACAAGTTGTAAACGAAACAAAGATTATTGGAGTTTATTTTTATCTTGGGGCTCTCTTTTACATTTTCTTGTGCTTGAACGAGCAATTTCACACAAAATTATGTCAAAATGCCCATCTTGGCGAGTATTCTAGTAAACATAGTCGGTTATGTGTTAAGTGGATATAAACAGTTGAGAGAGAAAACACATGTGTAACAGTATCAGTATATTGGATCCGTGCATTATATCTTAAAGTGTCAGCAGCCTGATATTCCTGCTGCTGCCTGTGTTTTAATGTTTTTAATCAAACAACACTTTGACTCACTGCAAAAAATTACTCAATGCTTTTGACTGAATAACTTTTGTAACTTTAATAAGGATTCATCTATATTTAATTTATACAGTGAAGACTATGCAGTTATTTTACACTTGATTACTTTATTCAGTTTCTTTACCTAATATTATCTACCTAATCTGTATCTATTGTAACTATTGTTAGATCTACCTGTAAAACCTGAAAAGCAGTTTATTTAATTTGCATCTTTGTTATTGTGTTTATTTGTGCTATTTCTTGTAGTTTGATTATTTGTTCTTATTTTATTACAGACTGTTTGACTTTAATAGTGTTTGAAATTTATATTTTATATTTATATTATATTTATGTAGGATTGTTTAATTTGCATTGTTCTTGCATTCCATGTAAAAAGTCTGGTGAGTAAAATAAATCTACTAGCCAATGGCGACTTTGGGCTTCAGTGTGTCCGTAGAGGGTTGCAAACTTTGACATTTCTAAAAATAGTTGTAATGGATGCTATGTCCCTGGTTTTTGAAGTATGTTATGGAAACATTATTTTTGCAGTTCCATTTGGTGCCATTAATGGTGCAAAAATTACACACTGCTGTGTTAATGGAATGAAACGGCATCATGTAAATCAGTTTTTTTTTAATTCAGCTTCAAATTTGATTGTCTAAGACTTATATTCTGGTACTGTAGGGTGTGAAATTTGCTTTGCTTTTATCTTCTAGGTGTTTTAAATAGAATTAAAGGCTAACAGCAATGCATCTGCAAAAAAATCAAGCAGTGCCCTGCTGTTTCAGGCATTCGGATGTGGATGATAAAAAGAACAAAGGCATCAGACAGGAGATGCTACTTCATATATGAAGAGTGCCTCACCACCGCAATCAGTGGGGAATTTCATTTCAGTTTGTAATTGCGGTGTCCCTGACTTTGAAGTTGTGCCACACAGGGGAGCTCTCTCAGGCACAAACAGAGAGATGCTACTGTTTCTCTATCCCTGTTGCTCTCTCACTCTCTTTCTCTTACATAAGCACACAGACTGCTGTGGATGCTTTACACGAGTACAAGACTATGAGAACACAGAGCATGAGCTCTTGTAAAGCATCCGCAGTAGTTCTGTTTATGACTGAACTATTTGTTCAGTTCCATCTCTTTCCTTCACGTAGGTCTGTAACCACTGATTGAGATTCCCATCGTCATTTACTCATCATGTAGAAAGCAGTATAAAGAAGAACAATTACTCAATTCTCCACAAATTGACTTTGATTTTGAGATGCTACTTCAGGTCCCACAAAAAAATAAAAGACCAAAAAAATAACCTCTTTATAAAACTGTTTACATCAACAACTTTATGTTAAGTAGTTATGAACCGAAAAATGATTTTTTTTTTACTGAAATAAAAGTTCATTTAGCCAAAAACTGAAACAAAATTATTAATTTAATATACAAATTTATTTAATAATCAACATAAAAACTGAGTTGTATAAAAACATTTATATTGTACATATCCGTTATTAAATAACATTAAATAGCATCAAAACAAGATTTATTAGCAGCTGTTTAACATCAAAAGTAACAAACACAAAAGTTTAAGTTTGCAGTTATTGAATAGGAGGTACTAAAATACTGTTCAGTGAAGTTTTGTTTGAGCATCAGCAGAAAACAGCACAGACTAAAAGATCAATCCTGGGTTTTAATAATCAATATTGGCTCATCAAAATGAAGATTGACTAATTTCCAGTGTAGTGTTCACAGAGCTGACATGTTTACCTGTTGTAGTTTATCCACTTTGTGTTCACGATACAGACGCTGAAACAGTCAAGACGTGCCATCTGAAAAGCGCTAATGAACACAGTTTCTGTGTTTCACTCCAAAACCATTTTGGCTAAAACACAAGATAATCAGGCCGTTTTTGGGCCCAATTCTCCCCTTCAGACAATCCTAGGTAAAGTCACAATTATCTTGATGGTTCTACAGATTACCTTGTCAGATTTTCCTGTGGTGTGAGGTGTTTATGTGAATATAAAAGCCTAAATTCAATCTGTTGATCATATAAAGCATATAGATCGTGTCTCTTCTGAAAATTTAATGGCTGACTAAACCGCTGGATTCATATGGATTAGTTTTACGATCTCTTTATAAAATTTTTGAAGCATCAAAGTGGTAGTTGCGTAGCAGTCTATGGACAGTACAGAAAGCTCTCAGACAGATTTCATCAAAAAGATCTTTATTTGTGTTCCGAAGATGAACGAAAGTCTTACGGGTTTGGATCGGTGAGTTCCAAGTGAGTTTGGAGGGTGAGCAATTAATGACAATTTTAATTTTTGGGTGAACGCCAGGGCCGCACCGATCTCAAATCGTAAATATCTAACATGTTGAATATTTATGATCAGAAATCCTGTTGTGTGGGGGGAACTCCAAAGACAAACACGCAAATGCTATGTAGATTGTCATGTGGAACGAAACGATACCCAATCAGAAAGCGAGCTGGGGGAAGACAGAAGTCGTCTCCGAAACCTTTTTCTTTTTTTCCACGAATTTTCTGTAAAAAGCAGTCCAAACACTGGTATCGCCATTTATTCTTGCCCGTCATCCGCCATGTTTGTTTAAAGTCACATTTGAGGTCTCTCACATTTTGATAAGATTTAAAAATCTTTTAGTGTGGGACAGCCTTTAGTGAACTTAAGTTATCTAACTAAAATGGAGTCTGCAAGTCTAGATCTACAGTACGTTACACTCTTTAATTCAATAGAAACATTTTGATCCTAAACAGATTCCTTTGTAGAATTCTGACACATTGCCAAGCATCACTAAATTACCCATTATGAGCACTGGGAAGGTAAAGAGCTGTATCACTCTGTCAGTTGAGATCCCACTGTAAAGTCCATTTAAGTGTGGTCATACATAATGTAAAGTCATGTACTGGATGTGTTATGATATTCTTAATGCAGAGAAAAACGTACGGTCAAGCAAGCACTCAAACGTGTGCATTGGCGTGTAAATCTACTTTGGTTTTCACAGCTGAATGCCATGCACACTTTGATGTGATTCCTTTGAATGACTCCAACACTTTCCACACAAATGCAGAGGAAACTGGGAGAGTCATTTTTTCCAAAGTTATATGCCTGCTACATTTTTTTTTTCCTGGCAAATGATTTCCACATTCATATAGCTACATAATTTACTCTTATTGCCAATCAAATCCTATGTAGTATATTATATATATATATATATAGTGCATCCGGAAAGTATTCACAGCGCTTCACTTTTTCCACATTTTGTTATGTTACAGCCTTATTCCAAAATTGATTAATTTAATTATTTTTTTCCTCAATTCTACAAACAATACCTTATAATGACAACGTGAAAGAAGTTTGTTTGAAATCTTTGCAAATGTATTAAAAAAATAAATAAATAAAAAAATAAATAAAAAACCCATCAAGTATTCACAGCCTTTGCTCGATACTTTGTTGAAGCACCTTTGACACCAATTACAGCCTCAAGTCTTTTTGAGTATGATGCTACAAGCTTGGCAGACCTATCTTTGGGCAGTTTCTCCCATTCTTCTTTGCAGGACCTCTCAAGCTCCATCAGGTTGGATGGGAAGCATCGGGGCACAGCCATTTTCAGATCTCTCCAGAGATGTTCAATCGGGTTCAAGTCTGGGCTCTGGCTGGGCCACTCAAGGACATTCACAGAGCTGTCCCGTAGCCACTCCTTTGTTATCTTGGGTGTGTGCTTAGGGTCGTTGTCCTGTTGGAAGATGAACCCTCGCCCCAGTCTGAGGTCCAGAGCTCTCTGGAGCAGGTTGTCATCAAGGATGTCTCTGTACATTGCTGCATTCATCTTTCCCTCAATCCTGACTAGTCTCCCAGTTCCTGCCGCTGAAAAACATCCCCACAGCATGATGCTGCCACCACCATGCTTCACTGTAGGGATGGTATTGGCCAGGTGATGAGTGGTGCCTGGTTTCCTCCAGACATGACGCTTTCCATTCAGGCCGAAGAGTTCAATCTTTGTTTCATCAGACCAGAGAATTTTGTTTCTCGTGGTCTGAGAGTCCTTTAGGTGCCTTTTGGCAAACTCCAGGCAGCCTTTTACTGAGGAGTGGCTTCCGTCTGGCCACTCTACCATACAGGCCTGATTGGTGGAGTGCTGCAGAGATGGTTGTTCTTCTGGAAGGTTCTCCTTTCGCCACAGAAAAACACTGGAGCTCTGTCAGAGTGACCATCGGGTTCTTGGTCACCTCCCTGATTAAGGCCGTTCTCCCCCAATTGCTCAGTTTGGCCGGGCGGCCAGCTCTAGGAAGAGTCCTCGTGGTTCCAAACTAATTCCATTTATGGATGATGGAGGCCACTGTGCTCATTGGGACCTTCAATGCTGCAGAATTTTTCTGTACCCTTCCCCAGATCTGTGCCTCGATACAATCCTGTCTCGGAGGTCTACAGACAATTCCTTGGACTTCATGGCTTGGTTTGTGCTCTGACATGCACTGTAAACTGTGGGACCTTTATATAGACAGGTGTGTGCCTTTCCAAATCATGTCCAATCAACTGAATTTACCACAGGCGGACTCCAATCAAGTTGTAGAAGCATCTCAAGGATGATCAGTGGAAACAGGATGGACCTGAGCTCAATTTTGAGTGTCATGGCAAAGGCTGTGAATACTTATACATGTGATTTTTTCGTTTTTTATTTTTAATAAATTTGCAAAGATTTCAAACAAACTTCTTTCATGTTGTCATTATGGGATATTGTTTGTAGAATTGAGAAAAAAAAAAATGAATTTAATCCATTTTGGAATAAGGCTGTAAAAAAGTAAAGCGCTGTGAATACTTTCCGGATGTACTGTATATTATATATAGTGGTGGAGCCAGGTCAAATACTGAACTAAAGATCTTAACTGGAGCAAAGCACAATCTTACTGCCACTTGTGAGGTACCATGTGGACCAGGAGCTGATCATTTCGTTTGATACATTATATGAAGGCCTGGTGATCCACAATCCTTTTTCAAATTATGAGACATGACTGACAATAAATAAACCAAAATCACAAAGACACGAATCCCTCAACACAATTCACCCTCAGCAAAAAACAGAAATGTCTTTTTCAAGCAACTGCTCTCTGTATGGCGCAGAATTGTAGTCCATTGTTTAGAAGTCACACCCTTATTATTACAAAGGAAATTACATCCTTCTCCAGTGCCACAGCTTAGCTGGCAGCCGTCTGAATGCCCTTTGCCCCTACGCTATTGTAGTTTCAGCTGCTGCGTCCTCTTGTTCATCCATCTGGATAACAATGAGGCGCAGACTTTCACCACAGACACACGGGACAGACGGTACCCACTCAGGACAGTTAAAAAAAAAAAACATTCAGCTGTTATGGACATGCAGTCCAATACCAACAGTTAGTGTGACAGGTGATAAAGTGCAGCAAAGAAAGTTGCTCATAGTTTTTGTGTGAATTACTTTCAAACCAGACCAAGAAGACTGTACACTTCGGGAATTAATAGAAAGTGATTTGTATTCTTGAACAAGTTTTCCTTAACTAGCTTGAATTTTGAGTTTAGCAGCGCAAGTAACCAAAAGTCCAGGTGTATTTAACTAATACTAAATTAGTATTTCAATTGACTAAATCAATTTATTAAGATATATACTGTAAACTGACTATATATAGTAATTTTAAAGGTCAGATTATGTAAAAAGATGAAAAACAACAGAGAAAAATAAATAAATAAATGCTACCTTAATTTTTAAGTGAAATCAAACTGGGATCAAATTATTGATGTAAAGTATCAAGCTGAACCTCTGAACACATGCCAGAAATTACTGTAGTAACACTGAGGTAACATTGAGGTAACGGTGATGTTTTATGGCGTAATGTAATCTGGGCAAACCACACCAGACTAAAGGGATATTTCACCCCAAATTAAAATTCGGTTATCATTCTATAACGTCGTTCTTGTGTTAAGATATTCTAAAATATGACTGTTTGTTTGTTTGTTTGTTTTTCCGTCCATTAAAGCCAGCGGGCTCCAATGTGGTTTTGCACAGTTTAAATATTTTCCCAAATATTTTCTTTTGTGTTCCAGAGAAGAAAATAACTTTCAAATAATATGTCTATACATCATTTTAATTTACCAGCAGTTTATCAATCCATTCAAGTATGACTACATCAACTAGGAAAATTATATAAATAGAATCTATATTATTTGTGTATTTTAATCATTATATGCTGATTATTAAATTGCTGATATTGATAGTCTACATAAAGCATCTGTACACTGCAGTCCTGTACTCATATTTCAGTGAGGGCTCTGACAAACTCCTCACAGTGTAAGGCCTAACCATTAGCCTATTGATCAAAAAGAGTCATCTAATTATTGATGAGGGAGGCTATGCGTTTCTAATAAAAGGCATGATATCACTCTCAGCACAGACACTATAAGTATTACATAATTTTACACTGGATCACGCTATCGCCATCTATCATATAGGTGGTGTTTTATGATGCTGTGTGTATATCAGAATATCTGGACTCAATCGCACTGACATTCTTATGTATCCAGAAATTGTGTATTCTTGATGTGTTTTTTTTACTCCATCATACCCTTAAAACTCTAAGGGAATAGCTCTATTACTTTATCTGCATGTTTTATCATAAATGGATCTGATGAAACAGATATCTGTAGACATGCAATCTCCAACCACTTCAGCTGTGTTTTATGATAGCCTAAAAATATAAATAATGCATGTTAAATGAGAGCACAGATTGCCATTGAGACTTACCGAATAGAAGGATACTACAATGAGTGTCCGTGCCGCCTTTTGTGTAATCCAGAGAAAATATGGGGAAAAAATAATTTGAGATTACTCTACATCAGAATTTCTCGTTAAACCGACGCTCGATCAAATGCACGTGGCCCGAGGCGCTTCTAATGGTCGTAAATTTTAAAAACGGCCGTGAGAAATGGACGGATTTTGGATAATCTCTGCGTTTGTTATTCACTGGGTAGTAGTCACTGGCGCATAGACTGCGCTCCTCCCGCGGCTCCACCCGCTAGCCCCGCCCTCTCGACAAGCCCATTGGCGCACACGGACGTTTATGCAAATTTTCTCTTCCCGCTGATGTTCAAGAGTCTGAATGGGATCATACAAGTATACAGACGGCAGGCATAAAATACCGTCATCTAGAGGCCAAACCACACTTTTCTTAACGTTCACGTTTCTGTATTTTCAAAAAGACTTTTTTTAAACTGAGCGAGTGCTCATAGTTACTGCCTTTATAATTCTTAGAATTAACAATTACGTAAATAATTATTTGTTGAAAAATAAATAAGAAATACAAATATTAAAACAATACTTACATTTACTATTTCTTTTAAATGTATTTATTTTCATTTTTTTATATATAAAGATACATATTGCCAAAAGTATTGGGACACCCCTCCAAATCATTGAATTCAGGTGTTCCAATCACTTCCATGCCACAGGTGTATAAGATCAAGCACCTAGGCATGCAGACGCTTCTACAAACATTTGTGAAAGAATGGGTCGCTCGCAGGAGCTCAGTGAATTCAAGCGTGGTACCGTGATAGGTTGCCACCTGTGCAATAAGTCCATTTGTGAAATTTTGGCAATATAGTGTATAAGATACACAGACCAAGAAATAAAGCTCTGGGAAATTATAGAATATTACCATATTCATGTACCATTGTATTTACATCTATTTCAAATAATACTACGGTACTATCATGGAATGTGCAAAACATGATAATTTTTAGTGAATAAGAAAACATATAAATAAATAATCAGGAAATACGCAGAATATCTGGGTGTGACCTTAGATTTATAATTTGAGAAGGTCCTCTATCACCTTTAAAGTCCTGGATAATTATCATTTTCATGTATCATAGTATTTACTTCGGTTTTCACAATATACTGAATGTTAGTGGTCTTATTTCAGTGGTCTTTTAACTATCACAAAGACAGTGTAATGTTTACTAAACCACTATTTACTAATACTTACTATCTGCTACACCAGTTATGTCACATACTTTTAATGATGAGAAGAGAAATACACACATTGACTTTTCTTACATGATATAAATTGCAACATGATGTTACAATTCAAACTGTGCAGTCAAATTCTATTGTTAGATTTATATCATTCACAAGAATTCTGATATGTAATTCACTCCACTGGAGCAAAATCATTATATTCATTGCTTACAATGTCATATCTTTAAAAGCTTGGCAATGATCATAACAAGGACCTTTAAAAACATTCTATGAACATCTACCTTTGCATTCAGCTTGTTGTTTGATTAACAGTGAATAAGTGTTTTTTTGTTTTTTTTATCAAAGCAAATAAAAGAAAAAAAACAGACAAACAATTGAACTTTCTATGTATACATATAAATAATCATCTGTCTCTCAGAGGTTTCACATCTAACATCTTTAAGTTCTTGAGTGATTAAATAGTCGCATATACATAATCCTCAAAACCTAAACCTGGGTGCATCTTTCCTGCCGTTGACGTTTGTAGGCATTGTAAATATCAAGGAACATATTTCGGCAGGAAATGCGGGCGTTTAGCTTGGAACAGATGAGGAACGAGCCAGCCATTTTGCGGTGCAGAGAGTAAGACTCCTCTGGAGGAGGAGTGAGACGGTGTCGAAGCATGACGGGGATCAGACTCTGGATGCGCTGTGTGGTACTCTGAGTGCCAAAGTCAAACGCTTGCGTAGAAGCAAACGCTTCGCCGAGGATCATCACCGCCTCCACGTGTGCATCCTCAAATGCCTGAAGAGAATAAGAACGTTTTGTTAAAGAGGACAATCTAGAAACTGTAGCGAAAGTAATGTCTTTAAATCTAGGGGGAATTAAAAGATAAAGTGGATAGAAAATATGCAAGACAGTAAAACTATTGGGGATGAGTATTATAAACCATATAAAGCCACAAACCTTGGCTTCAAAACCGGTAAGGAACTTCAGGTCTTTAGATTTCTGCAGAACAGTTGCCCTGTCTCCGACTGACGCTGCATGAACCACCTTAAATGACAAGGTGATAATATATTAATGACATACACATACACATATATATAATAAATACACACTTTAAGAAAGATATATAACAATGTTTGTAAGTTCTGTTGGAATTTAACAATTTACATATTTATTAGTATACTGTATGTGTCTATGCTGACAAAAACAGAGATTCCCATTAATAACAAAAGTCGTAATCTTACTTTTTATGAAAAGCCCCTTAGAGTCACATCCCATTCTAGTCCTACCCACTAAGGTGTTGTGTAAAAATATTCCCAAAAATCTGTACCTCTATGTAATCATCTGTGAATGACTCTGGGTAATCTCGGCAGGCTCCAAAGTCCAACAGAAATATCTGTTATGATGAAGAACAAATGATCAAACTCGTAAATACTGTTTCAATGGGGAGAAGTGGAAAGGTCTAACCATCCCAGAAAACGATCAGATATGCAATTAAGAAATTACGAAAGAAATGTGGAAATAAAAACAAATGTTTGGGGTTGTGCTGCTTAATATTTTTGAGGAAACCGTGATACATTTTCTCAGGATCATTTGATGAATAGAAAGTTAAAAAGAACAGCATTTATTTAAAATAGAAGTGTTTCTAACATTATAATTGTCTTAATGGTTACTTTTGATCAGTTTAATGCAAACTTAAGGATAAAAGTATTAATTTCTTTAAAAAAAAAAAATCGTACTGACCAAATCAAACTTTGTGACTTAATGATCTGAACTATGTGATTTTGACATGATTTCTAAAAAGTGATCAAGACTTTCAGAGCTTATTGAAACTGACTGGACTGAAGACACACATGCACACAAATTAATAGTTTTGAGAATTACAGAATGTGTTGTTTTGTGTGTGTGTGTGTGTGTGTGTGTGTGTGTGTGTGTGTGTGTGTGAGGGAGATGACTAAATGTGTTAAACTATAGATAAGCAAATACATCTGAATTTACATACTGTCGTCAGTGTCTTATTGGTTGCTCACCTTGTTCTGTTCACTATTATAGAAGAAGTTGGACCAATTGGGGTCTGTCTGCATGAAGTGGAACTCAAACAGCTCTCTCAAACACAACTGCAGGATGTTAAAACAGATCTACAGAATAAAGGTGAGCGAAAATTATTTCCTGAAAATTCATTTTCACAGTAAAATAAAATAGGATATCATATAAGATAACCAATATCAATGCCGCCAAATCAGGAGAAATACTACTGTAGGTTATTCACACAACTCTTAGGTAAAAAAAAAAGTATCAATGACAGTATATGTAAAGGGTATATCCTTAATTAAAAAATGTAGTGCCAAGTTACAACACAAAAGTGTAAAAAATAAAAAAAATTAAGCAAATGATTCAACAAATCAATATAGCAAATGTATGTTCTCTGTTTAACTATCTAACCCACCTCATTTCTAGTCTCCTGATTCAAATCAACACAGCGGTCCAGTGGAACTCCATTAACTAGTTCCATGGTGATCACACGACGACCCGACAGCTCGTCAAAGACCTCAGGGACCACGAATACTGGATCTCCTTCAAGCAAATTCCTGTGAGAGTCAAGAAAAATAGTCAATAATGTGTGGCTACTGAATATGCAATAGGAAACAGTTCTTTTAAATTGTAATAATATTTCACAATATGAAAAATTATCCGGTTTCCACTGTATTTTTTTAAAATAAAATAAATGCAGCATTGTTGAGCATAAGAGACTTCTTTCAAAAACATTACCGACCCCAAACTTTTAAATGGTAGTGTAGTTGTGGTTCATTCAAACAGTACACAATCCAGATATTTATTATATCTGAATATTTATTATATACCTGAATCGCTTTGCACACTCTGCCTCTCTCTTGTAGTCACACTCCCATGCCAGCTCCCTCTGAAGAACCTCAAGACTACTGTCAGCAAACAGACCTGTTAAAATAAATCAACAGCTACTGACATCCCACATAATGTGTATGACTCATAATGTGCCCACTCCTGAGATTTGTGCTTTTTGAACTTAATATAAAAATGAAAGCATTTGCCAGTGCTCACCATCAGGCAGCACAAGACTCATCTTCAGAACAGACATAAGATTGTTGATGTCACTATGAATGCTCTCAGCGACACCAGGGTACTATATGAGAAAACATTAAATGATTGTTTACACATATAAAATCAATATATATTGCAAAACCTCAGACTGCTGAAAACAGATCATGAAAATTTCAGTCTAATACCTGTATCTTCATAGCAATTTCCCTCCCATCATGCAAAACTCCATGATGCACTTGACCAATGGAGGCAGCAGCAAAGGGTTTTTCCTCGAATGATGAGAGTTTCTCCTTCCATCCAGACCCTAAGTCTCCCTCAAGCACTTTCTGCACATGGGGTTTCAACATAGTTGGTGACATATCACAAAGTGAACTTAACAACATCTGAAAAACGTCAGTTAGAAGGAACTATTAGGGGTTAGAAGCACCACTAACAACTGTCATCACGGTCATATGGTGCGTTCAAGTCCTCATGAGAAGTTCGTATTTACGAGTTGGGAAGTTGTGTTTACGACATCAAGTGCGTTCACTTTCATCGAAGCAAGATGGCGGTGTACCTTCTCTTAATTAACTACACAAAAAAAGGTTTTTAAACTCTACTTCTAGAAAATGAAGAACAAAGAATGTGCATTGGGTATGTTTTGCTTTTTAATGTTTTTAAAGTCCCCCTGTAGTCAATAATTTTATCCCTTAAAACTCATGTTTGATCACCAAAATTATAAATTTAAATGTTTTTCCTGTGAAATGTTTTTTTCATCCTTCATTTAATATACACAGATTCATGAATATGCAAATTATCCCCGCCTCCACTCACTCACACCAGCTCAGAGACCCACTCGCTCAACTTTACTGTAGTAAACGCTGAACAATGGCAAGTGGAAATACTGGTTTAATTCAGCCATATATGTTTGAATCAGAAACTGATTCAGAAGAAGAAGTGGAAGAGTGAATTATACATGGTTGTCTACAAGACGATGTATCAGAATGGTAATGTGTTAATGTGGTAATGATTATCCTTTTGCTTGACTACGTTATTAAACAGCTAATAATGTGTTGCTAATGTTACACAAACCATGTTCCCCTTCACCATCTCAGAGTCAAACAGCTGCCTTCTAAAAATCAGCACCTTAGAAATTCTTTGAACAACATAGAACTTCAGTGGAGAAAGGCATATACATTACAATATACATCATATACATAATTCACCCGCTATATTGCTAAATGTACCCGATTTTTCATATCAACAGAAAAATATACCGGTATGGCTTCTCTTGAGACTTCCCTGCTTCGCAGCATAGTAATGATGATATGCTAAAACCCGCCCGCATGGTGACGTGATTGGTTACAAGGTAGTTTGTGACGTAAGGAACACAGGCGATTTCAAACCGTGTCTTTTTTCACTGCAATTTTAAGGAGAAAATACTCAGCAATGGTATTGACTTATTAATTTGCACATGGTTTGTCTTAAAGCATATTAAAAACACCACATAGACATATAAACAACATTAAAAACTTGATTTTCACCACAGGGTGGTAATTTGAATTAATTTATGAAGCCACTGTAAACTTTATCATTACATATTATATTGTTATTTGTTATATTAAAATGCTATCATATTTTGTGAAGGGAATTAACTTATTTCATTGTAAATAAAAAAGCTTGACAATCTCACTACTAAATACCTATAAATATTGTGGTAAACCGCCATGTTTCTCACAACACGTACAGAACGGGGCTTGAAGAAAATCCCGAGCTTCCCACTCATATTTACGACTTTGTGATGGCATTCATGTGTGTTCAATTCATAAATATGATCTTTTTGACATGACTTAAACGCACCAATATCTACTCAGTAGCTCAATCAATCAGCTGTATAAAGTGCACTGTCTACGAAACAACTTGTTATGGTTAACTAAACCTATTAAAAACATTTTCATTAAAGGTGCAGTGTGTAGTATTCAATAGGATCTATTGACAGAAATGTAATATAATATACATAACTATGTTTTTAGTGGTGTATAAAGACCTTACATAATGAACCGTTATGTTTTTATTACCTTAGAATGAGCCATTTCTATCTACATACACCGCGGGTCCCCTTACAGTGAAGTCACCATTTTTGCGCCACCATGTTTCTACAGTAGCCCTAAATGGACAAACTGCTCTACAGAGCGCTAGCTACTCTCTGCTGTCTCAGACGACGACATATTTGTCCTGTGTCGGCCACTGTAGCTTCTCTATGTGCTTCGACGGGAGGGGTGAGCAACCTCACCACTTGATGCCGCTAAAATTTACACAGTGCACCTTTAATTGAAATAAAGCTAAAATAAAATATAAATATTACATGAAAACCTTCTACAAAATTAGAAATGTTATATTAGCAACTGACTAAAACATAATAAAGTTTAAGTTAATGTACTAAAATTACTAATTAAAACTGAAGTAAAAATGAATTAAAGCTAAATAGAAATATAAAAAAACGAATAAAAAAAATACAAAAGCAAAACTACTAAAACAAACTAAAATTAAAAAGGTAAAAATAAAAACCAATTTAAAATATGAATAAATAGTATAATAGTAGTATATAAATAATAACACTGCTATGAAAATTTCCATCTTTATTTCAAGCTGGTGTCTTAGCATTTTTGATGAATATTGAAACAGCTTGTTTTTAAAAAGAGACTTTCCAGCATGGTGCTCATTAACCCAATTATTTCAAGACATCAAGGCAGTTTTTAATAGTTGTGTGGTTAATATTTTACAAGATCAAAAAAAAAAAAAGAATCTTTTCATAACAAATAACACTGCATTAATGAAGTAACCACTGTAACTTACATGCATTTGCCAGGCTGGCATGAAGTCTGCACTCTGTCGAACCCTCTCAAATATTTTCTGCAGTTGTGGGCTAATGAAGCTATTATCTATTGAGGACACAAAAATTAGAAACATCACAGAGGGAAATTTCCTAACATCACAAAATAACGCATAATTCGTTTTGTGCCTTTGAAATGCTCTAAATAATATTTTGTGAAGAGCAACAAAGGACAGAAAACATCTGGAAGAGTTTCAAGCTCTTAAATGGGGCTCTTAAAACGGGAATATTTAGCGTCATCATTTATATGAACAAATGAAGGCATTTGGTACCAAAGTAATCACAATAAAATTGAATTATATACCCTGAATGCTTAGCATCTGTCCAATCTTGAGGGCCGCTCCTCTAACCTTACACAGCGTGTTCACTATTCTCTCTGCATTGGCTTCTGACAGGAGGGGAGAGTCTAAGAGAGCCCCCATCTCTGAAAGTGAAAGACACCAGAAATTTGACTAATATGTCCAATAACAGTTTTAGAAACAAGGCAAGTGGTACCACATAGTACCTGAGCGTTTTCCTCCAAAAGACTGTTTTGCCACCTCAGCAATGGCTCCAATGCCTAGACCAACAGCTAATCCTACAAAAGAGTAGAAGGATAGCACAATTATTATTGATAGGACAATTAATGAATTATTAACGTGTGACCACATTAGTGACATTTCGGCAAAACTTTGCATGCAAAACAATTATATTTTTTTTAATTGTCAATAGTGTAGCAATGTAAGAAATCCGTGTGGCCAAATCTTTCGCTCACACAAAAATCCCAATTGCACGGATTCAAATTGAAATAACTGAATTTCGCCCGCAAAAATTTGAAGAACAACTATAAATGCAACTGCACCCTTATTCTGTAAAGCTGTATATCTAAAATTATGACACTGGCAATTAAAAGTTATACAGTAATATAGAGGTTTCGTGTGTGTGGGTGTGTATTACAAACAGTCTGTAGTGCAAATGATAAAACTGAAACTCACTGACCGCCAAAATTGGCGAGACGACTAATCCGCGTAGCAGGAACCTTCTGTTCTCTGGCTCGCTCGCTAAGCTGCAAAGAATCAAATCAAACTGCTCAATGAAGTCTACAAATGTACAATGGGGAGAACAAGTATTTAATACACTGCCGATTTTGCAGGTTTTCCTACTTACAAAGCATGTAGAGGTCTGTAATTTTTATCATAGGTACTCTTCAACTGTGAGTGACGGAATCTAAAACAAAAATCCAGAAAATCACATTGTATGATTTTTAAGTAATTAATTTGCATTTTATTGCATGACATAAGTATTTGATCACCTACCAACCAGTAAGAATTCCGGCTCTCACAGACCTGTTAGTTTTCTTTAAGAAGCCCTCCTGTTCTCCACTCATTACCTGTATTAACTGCACCTGTTTGAACTCGTTACCTGTATAAAAGACACCTGTCCACACACTCAATCAAACAGACTCCAACCTCTCCACAATGGCCAAGACCAGAGAGCTGTGTAAGGACATCAGGGATAAAATTGTAGACCTGCACAAGGCTGGGATGGGCTACAGGACAATAGGCAAACAGCTTGGTGAGAAGGCAACAACTGTTGGCGCAATTATTAGAAAATGGAAGAAGTTCAAGATGACGATCAATCTCCCTCGGTCTGGGGCACCATGCAAGATCTCACCTCGTGGGGCATCAATGATCATGAGGAAGGTGAGGGATCAGCCCAGAACTACACGGCAGGACCTAGTCAATGACCTGAAGAGAGCTGGGACCACAGTCTCAAAGAAAACCATTAGTAACACACTACGCCGTCATGGATTAAAATCCTGCAGCACACGCAAGGTCCCCCTGCTCAAGCCAGCGTATGTCCAGGCCCGTCTGAAGTTTGCCAATGACCATCTGGATGATCCAGAGGAGGAATGGGAGAAGGTCATGTGGTCTGATGAGACAAAAATAGAGCTTTTTGGTCTAAACTCCACTCGCCGTGTTTGGAGGAAGAAGAAGGATGAGTACAACCCCAAGAACACCATCCCAACCGTGAAGCATGGAGGTGGAAACATCATTCTTTGGGGATACTTTTCTGCAAAGGGGACAGGACGACTGCACCATATTGAGGGGAGGATGGATGGGGCCATGTATCGCGAGATCTTGGCCAACAACCTCCTTCCCTCAGTAAGAGCATTGAAGATGGGTCGTGGCTGGGTCTTCCAGCATGACAACGACCCGAAACACACAGCCAGGGCAACTAAGGAGTGGCTCCGTAAGCAGCATCTCAAGGTCCTGGAGTGGCCTAGCCAGTCTCCAGACCTGAACCCAATAGAAAGTCTTTAGAGGGAGCTGAAAGTCCGTATTGCCCAGCGACAACCCCGAAACCTGAAGGATCTGGAGAAGGTCTGTATGGAGGAGTGGGCCAAAATCCCTGCTGCAGTGTGTGCAAACCTGGTCAAGAACTACAGGAAACGTATGATCTCTGTAATTGCAAACAAAGGTTTCTGTACCAAATATTAAGTTCTGCTTTTCTGATGTATCAAATACTTATGCCATGCAATAAAATGCAAATTAATTACTTAAAAATCATACAATGTGATTTTCTGGATTTTTGTTTTAGATTCCGTCACTCACAGGTGAAGAGTACCTATGATAAAAATTACAGACCTCTACATGCTTTGTAAGTGGGCAAACCTGCAAAATCGGCAGTGTATCAAATACTTGTTCTCCCCACTGTATTTATCAAAACTTTTTTTTTCATAAACAAGCAGCATATTCTGGGAAAGAAAACTGTAAATTAGGGATGCACATTTTTTTTTTTTTTTCTTTCTACAGGTTCTCTTAAAGGGTTAGTTCACCCAAAAATGAAAATGTCTGTCATTAATTACTCACCCTCATGTTGTTCCAAACCCATAAGACCTTCGTTCATCTTCGGAACACAAATGAAGATATTTTTGGTGAAATCCGAGAGCTCTCAGGCCCCTCCATAGACAGATATTTAAGGTCCAAAAAAGATAGTAAAGACATTAACATTTAACAGACGTTAAAATAGTCCATGTGACTCCAGTGGTTCAACCTTAATTTTATGAAGCGACGAGAATACTTTTTGTGCGCAAAAACAAACAAAAATAACGACTTTATTCAACAATTTCGTTCTAACCTGTGTCAGTCTCCTACGCAGTTTCCATTGTAAATAGTGCAGCGCTCTCGAGATCTACGGCACTCACATGAGCACCACGACGCATGCGCGGGATACAACGTAAACAGCGTAGGAGACTGGCACAGGCCAGAATGAAATTGTTGAATAAAGTCGTTATTTTTGTTTGTTTTTGCACACAAAAAGTATTCTCGTCTCTTCATAAAATTAAGGTTGAACCACTGGAGTCACATGGACTATTTTAACGGTCTTTCCTACCTTTCTGGACCTTGAAAGTGTTAATTGAATCCCTGTCTATGGAGGGGTCAGAAAGCTCTCAGATTTCACCAAAAAGATCTTAATTTGTGTTCCGAAGATGAACAAAGGTCTTATGGGTTTGGAACGACATGAGGGTGAGTAATTAATGACAGAATTTTCATTTTTGGGTGAACTATCCCTTTAAGGGTTTTTTTTTCTCCATTTGTTTTAATTTTAGTTTTAGTATAATATTATAATACCATGCATATTTTTACTTTTTTTTTTATTTAAAGAAACCAAACCAATGTATATTTGACATTTGAGGCTTAACGCTATAGAAAAGCAATAAAAGTTTTTCAGGAAAAGTGTTTTCAGCTTCTTCATTTTGATATAACATGGCATGCAGTCGCTTTAAACAATGGCATAAAGCTATTCAAAACATCATTCAATGTAAATTGTGATAATCGTAATTAATAATAATCGCAATTACAATTTCAAGGGAATAATCAACAATTATGATTTTTGTCATAATCGTGCTGCCCTACTGTAAATAGATACTTTTTCATAATAAACAATATACTTTGTCTTAAAGGACAAATACATTCCAAAATGCCATCAGAGGAGATTTAATTTTCATTTCAATTTTTTTTATGTGCCTTTGTAATTTTTTTTTTTTTATATTCCTATTCAGGTTCAATGTATTTTTATTTCAGTTTTAATTTATTTAGTTATTAATTTAAGTGCTTCAACTTAAACTTATTTCAGTTAGTTGCCAGAACATTTTTAATTTTTGTTTTTAATCTAATATTAATATTTTATTTTAGCTTAATTTCAATTGTTTTGAATGTTAAACTATTAAAACAATCTAATAGTTTTAGTTAACAAAAATACATTTTCAACATACAGGTATATTAATATATATTACTTAGAGTTAGAGCTGCACGATTCTGGATAAATTGAGAATTACTTTTTTTTTGTTTCAAATAGAGATCATGATTCTGAACAGACAACTAAACAAATAACATGTAATTTACTGGACATTCTGAGAAAATGTTAAATGCTGCAGTCTATTTAAAAATGTTTGATTGGTTTGAATGAATTATTTAAAAATCAGTTCGAATTGATGATTCCATTTATGTGATTATGTGACAAACACAGCTAATTTGTACTTTACAGTAACATGTATATGTGCACTTATAAAAGTGTTACATTTATAATTATTCCCCGCCTCCAGTTCACTCATGCCACACTCCTCACGAAGATTAAACGTTATGCTGTGCAGTGTCCTCAGATGCATACATCAGATTTCATCAAATGCAGTAGGTAATCTGGGAATCCCATGCATACAGAAAATTCACATACTATTCACAGTATACAGACTGCATACTGCAATATAGTAGGAGCTGTATGGTAGTATGCCATTCCGTACACAGCCTCCTTACTGATTTCAGTGTTCTCGAGTTGTATTTAGTAGATGCTGGCAAATATAGTAGGTCATCCGGGTATCCCATGCAGACAGAAAATGTGCATACTACACACAGTATACATATTGGATATTGCACAAATAGTAAGAGTAGTATGATAGTATGCCATTTCAAACACAGCCAATGACAAATACATTTTTTAACAGTCACTTGTCACCACCTAGTGGCATAATTGATACAATCGTTATTTGAAGCGTCAAGTTACTTCAAAAGGTAATTTTCTCTATTTTGCTCGCTACCGTAGACATCGATGATTATATCCGAACTAGAAACTTTTATAGTGTTGTTGAAAAGACTGTTTGTGAAGCTGTTTAATACCTATACTACATGACAACCACTCTCTCTGGCTCAGCGCCAGCGCAGATCTGAATGCTCCGGTGTGATTTTGTCAAAGGTTTAATAGACACAGGAGAATCGTTGTCATTTAGGAATAAGATCGCGTGGGTGTTTGAATCAAGATAGCGATCTTTTAACGATTAATCGTGCAGCTCTAGTACAAGTTTTTTTGGCATATATTTCCAATGTTAACATTTAAAACCTCACCTTTTGCCGTACAGGCTTGGCAATATTCTGCTTTGCCTCCCGTGCCTTTTTAATGTCTTCAGGGCTTAACCTGGCCACCATAGAGTCATGGATAAACCTAGTATGGTGATGAGACATTAATACATGCAAAAATCGGGTGTTTTGACTGGGCCAACCAGTTCCTTTGACTGTGCCAGTAGGTGCACCAAAAGGCATCTCTGGCGTTTCATCCCTTCCATCTTTGGTGGAAATGTCTGGGGGCATTTCAGAGCCGACTGCACACTTTGCTGCTTCATCCGGGTCCATCTCCTCCCACTTCTCAATGTCAGGGAACTCATCAGTCTTGGGAGTCTGAAAATGTCCATTTAAAAAAATATGTTGGCAATGTAATTTCTCTTACTACGTTTATTCATATCTTTAAATGTGCAGAGAGATAAATCTTTATGCGTTCACTAACCTCGCCTCCTCCCATCACAGTGCCCATCACACCCTCGACCACCTCCGTTGCAGCTTTGACCCCTGCACCAAAGCTCGAGTTACAGGCCATCAGTCTGAGCTGTTCGCCCTGAATGCTGGTGAAGGCAGCGCCCACCTTGCCGGCCCCCCTCAACACCTGGAGCACTTCTGCCAACATCACTGAAAATCACAGGTGCAGATGAAGTGCAGTGAACCTTCATATTATTACTGAAAAGTAATAACAGGCAGTTATATTAGTATTATTTATATACTATTATAGGTTTTTTTTTTTTAAATTAAAATCTTGAATTAGCTTTTCAGTTTTCAATTTTGATATGTGCATTTGTCACGTTTATTAGTTGTTTTATTATTATTATTATTATTATTATTATTATTATTATTATTTAGTTTTAGATTTGATCTATATCCAGTTAGCAATTTAGGGCTTCAACTTAATCTTATTTAGTTAGTTAGTTACTCAGTTAGTTGCTTTGGCAACATTTCTAATGTAATATTTATATTTTATTTTATTCAAATTATATAATATTATGTTAAATAATATAATTTCACTTTGCTTGTCATTGTGATACACATGCATTTAAATTGCATTTGCAAATATGCAATTAGGCTTGATGTAAAGTTAAGGCACTTTACAGTGCATTTATCCCATGTCCAAATTCATAATAATGATAATTCATAATAAATTACTCTTATTGAATATTATAGCATTAAAATGTATCCAATCATGTAGGACCTTTAACTAACTTTCATATTTACATTTCAATTTTGTTATATGCTTTTATAATTTTGATATATATATATATATATAAACTAATATAAACTAGTAATCAAATTTTGAATATTGACCAATATCGTATCCAATCATTACATCTATTTTATTGTTACACAAGTTATGATGACATGGCATGGACACACGCATTTTACTCACGTGCACTTTAGACTGTACAGTTGTTTCCAGCTTGTATTTATAAATGTACAGCGGTATAGTTTCTAACTGCAATAATACTTACTCGTGTTGAGAGATTAGTTTCTTCTCAGCGCCTGTGAGAAGTGTCCTTCCTACTCTGCACACCTCTGTCTGTTTTTCAACCACTACCGGACACGGAAAGACTCCGGTGATTGACAACTGACATAGCCAACCAAATTTGCAAATATCAAAAAGGGGTGGTTTTTAAGAGCTGTGTCTGCTGAAAACCAATCAGGAGCGGAAAGCAAACACGTTTAACATGGTAACCATAGTATCAGCTTTGACATACACGTCTTGGGCCAATAGAATTTGGCACTGGGCGTATCCGATATGGCTCAGTGGCCAATGAACCGGTGGAGGATAACGCCGTATACTGGCCAGTGTGAGAAGTGCAGTTACAAACGACTAGCCGCTGTCACTGGATGCTTTTGATTGATTGTGTGAAGCACAACTAGCGGAGCTAAGTGACTTTCATTTGACTTTCTGGAGGAATTAGTAGCATAATATCAGATAACTGCAAAGTATGTGTGTGATTCTTCAATGAAATATTATTAAATTTACATTAAATTTTAAAACATAAACACGTCCACTTTTAAATAAATCGAAGATTATTACTAAAATGTTCTTTACACAAATGCACCGTTCATGTAAGTCCATGTATTTTATTAAAATTATGGCATTATCGCTTACTACCACTGAAACATGTGTCTTTTAGAGAAACATTACTATTATGTCCTGAAGGAACTTTTTAAAACATAACTCTTTTATAAGGTTTATGTCACTATGTGTCAAATATTTAAGAAAACATTTAAAACTTTGTTCAAGGTTGATAAAGGATACAACCGTTTCCAAAAACAACAGAAAAACATTAACATTAAAGTGGGATTTGTACTTTAGTAGGCTAATTGTAGTCATGTGTAAATCTAATCTACACTTCTCTGATTATGTGTTTAATAGCATCCAAAGATAATCAATCCCTTGGTGAATTGTGTAAAGTCAGGACTCATGAGTCTCTTTCCTTCTAAGATTTTGTACATGCTTCAATGTTATTTTATCTATTTATTTTTTCTCTCCTTGCAAGTTGAACCCCCCTTAAATGTTTAAAGATTATGCTTTTGTTTATTGCAGCATCTGTTTCACACTGACAACAGCTGTGAATATCTTCCTGTACAAACTGCATTTGTTTTCCATATCATACATTCTCTGGTATGGTCTTATTTGTATCTTTTGCACTATATTTATCAATTATTCACATTGGGCATTACCTGAAAGAACTGTTTCCCTCTCTCACTATACACTAAAGCTATATTATAATATTACTGAATGTGTTGTCTTTTTACCATTCTCAGTCCTAAAGACGTGTTTAGTTTTTTAAGCACCTTCAAGTTCACCCCATGCTCTCATACTGATCATATCCAGTCATGCTTGTTTTGACTGTGATATGGCAGCATATTTAGACAATTAGGAAACAATAAGGAACAGTTTCTTATTCTTTGCACTGTTCAGTATCACTATAGTGCTCATATTGTACATAAAAAACTGTACATAATCCCATACACTGATCATCCACCCCTACTGTACTCTACACTAAACATACTGCGCTGTGCCCGTACACTGATGTACATGACTACTTATCTTCTCTCACTATCTGAGTTCATTTGATATTTTATTTACTGGTATTTGAGTATTTGTTGTCTTTCTTATATCTGTCCACTGCCAAAGACTAATTATAAGGGGGAACAAAATCTTATTTGGTTTTAAATATGCCTAGAGTGCTTTTAATTGCACCTAGATGTAAAAATAAAAATATCAGAACAATTATTTCATGGAATATGACTGAACTACAATTATTAAAAGGATAATCAATTTAGTATTTTGAGATGTAATTTGGGCCTATCATTTTTGGCTACATACAAGCACAATTAAATAAATTAATTAGAGAAATGAATAATGTAAATAACTAAATATTAACTATTAAGAGGGTTTAAAAAATAATAATGAATTTTAAATAACTATAATAGTCAGTCATGACCCTGACAAGCAGTTTGGAATATTGATGGATGTAATAGTTATTATCCCCCCCCCCCCATCCCCCCATATTTTCATATTTTATTTTTTCAAGTATTTCAGAAATTTTCCCCAAAATATCACTTTCCAAATACCACACATCAGCTTATGTTTTATAAATGGAAAGGTGTAGCAGAAATTGTGCTGTAAATGTTATGTGTATCTATAAATCTATTTCTGTGAATCACTTGACATCATAATCCTAGTGTACGTATTAGATATTTGTGATCATCCTCTGAAACCAAAGTGCATCCTTGTCATGCATGTTGTGCTCAATGCAGTACAAAAAGAACATAAACATAAAAGAACATAAAAGAGTCCGCAATTATTATTTTTGCTCAGACTTGACTTTTATGTGAAATGAGGTGAAAGTGAAAGATGCTGATCATTATGATTATGAGGTAGAAGAATTTTCCTCTTTGTGGGTGTAGAGATAGAGGGGGAGTCTGAACATCCATATATGGGCATGCCATCAACTTTCGCTCCCCATTGGCTACAAGCGTTTTGCAGCTGCTTGTCAACAAAATGGCCTTCCTCAATTGCTTTTCGAGGACCTACTAACTATTTCTGTTTTGGTGAAATAGTATTGAAACTCTGGTTAAACAATAGAGACGACCATTTTTTTAGACACAGTATTTACCAGCTCATTACTGTGTTCAAAACATACATATATTGTTGATAAAGCCAGATGAATATTGGGATTTTTGCTTCATTTTTGAGTTAGCTTGCAAATGCTAACAGTCTACCTGCAAACCCTCATCGACCTCAGCTTACATTTCTGATTGTTTTTTAAAAGCACAGAGAGGGATTTGAATGATTGTTGGTTTAAATTCAACAATATAGCCATTTTTGGTTATAAAAGTAAAGCTGTCGGAGCGAAACCAGCGGAGATTTGGTCTCAGAAGAAGGTAAGCAGAGACATAATTCTAGCAGAGCTGCTACTGTTTTAGCTTGGCTTATTATTTATTGTTGATGGTGACATCAAGTGGAAATGTTTCAAAACGTTCAATGCAGTCAAAACGTTTGATACTACAGAGTTGCTGAACTTATACTATGTAATACTGGAATAAGCCAAGTTAGGAAAGTATATTATGCAAGTCAGTAAGCTGAGTTTTACACTTCATGAAGACAGCTTAGCTAACCAAGCTAAACATATGCTAATTACACACTGGCGCAGATATATAACAGCATCAGTAAAATACATTCCCTTTAGTGGAGAATATACTAGTGTTAGTTATACTGCTACCGATTATTTCAGTTGACATGCTTGTTAATTGAAACTGAAGTGGAGAGGTTCGGTCATTTTCAAATGTTATAAAGCTGGCTAATAGTTTGAAATAGCCAGTTAGCTGCTAGTCACTTTGATCAGCTTTAACTGCTTCAAGTCAAATGATCCCAAACGCGTTGTCTTTATTTCGACTCTTTACTGTTTTGAATTAAGTGTTAATTGAAATTAAAGTAAAGCACAAGATGTCAAGCGATTACGTTAAGACACGCCATGGATTAACTTGATGAGTAGGCCTAGTGAACAGGAGGAGAGCTGGGGATGCAATAAATGACAACATAATTCACTTATCATTTATGATGACCTTAGTAATAAATATGAAATCACTTATTCTTCCTGTTTGGACTGAGACCTTTGCGAGGTTAATTATTAGCAATATAAATTTTTGCTGTCTTTGTTATTTGCTCTTGGTGAACGTTTGATATGGTTTAATCCATTTTCAGTGGTTTAATCCGATCGTTTTCCAAGAGTAGAACGAAAAATGTATGGTCATATTAACATTAAAATGATAAAGAAATATTTCACACTGTAATGTATAATCGGCATTTAGAAAATAAGATGCAAATAGTATGTACTGTGTTGTTCGTCCTGAGTGAATCATCTCGTCATCTTGTTTAACAAGTCCTTTGACATTTTGTTTGTCTTGATTATCTGTAACCATACTGGAGTCATAACATCTTTGTCCTTTTTTATACAGTAATGAGATCCAGCAGTTCATTCTATTTCTCTATGATAATGAACTAATTTAATTTTCACCAGTTTAACAAAATTCCCACTTCCTTGATTTTATTTATTCGGGAAGTTTGTTTTATAAAGAGTTTGTCTGAACACTGGAGATTAGATAAAACAGAGTATTGATCTGAACCATGATTTATTTATTGTTTTGGCACCATTTGCCTAAAGAACTTTGCTCTAAAGAATAGCACCCAACAAGAATATTAGATACTACTAGCTAGATTTCAAAACAAGTTTGCATAAATTTAATAACATATATTTAATTATTATTGGCATGCCAGATATAAGAATTAAACTCTTGTCGAACAGTACACATTAAACTATTCTGTATCATTCTTAATAACGATATTGGTCAATCTTTATCCTTGTTTAGCAAACCTGTTTTCTAATGTGATAAATTCATGACATGTGTCCCTTTATTCTATAAAACCTATTTAGTTTGAATTCATTTCAAGTACATTCAAATAATAAATATTATTTTATGTTTTGGTATCTATTCTTAAACCCCCAAAATGTCAGGTGGTGCAACTGCACAAATGAACAGACTAAGAAAACTATTTAAACTGGTGTTTTAATAAGAAATTCAAATAATGTATCAGTTAAAGATGTTTTACACTTTTTGTTTTACACAATTATTTTCATGATCATTTTTAAACAAGTTTAGTTGCCATTACCATATCAAGTAAAGAAAAATCGTTCATGCTTTATATTAGGTGTTTTTATCTAATGTACTTGCATAACAAATTTTTTTTAGGTACAATACAATGTACTTGTTCACGTTGTTTTGAAAAACGTATGTGCACAATAAGTGCATTATATCAAATGATTAATTTAAATGTTGATACATGGTAGTTAAAGACACTTCACATGACACAGGGAGCACATTAAAAGTGATCCAGCTGCAAGAGAAGCATATCTTGCAAAAAGAAAAGGGAGGCGATGAGTCTTGTTTAGTAGTTATTATATAGTGTTCCATTAAAGTTACTATGCATTTAAAGTTTTAAACATTTCATTTGATATTTAAAAAAAAAAAAAGCGTATCTGACTCTGAGCATTCCATTTATTATGTCTGTTGTGATGTTAAATAAAGCATTAAAAACCGAAGAGTATATTCTTCTCCGATAAGCCGATATCCTTATATGCCGATAAAGGAAAACAGGTTAATGCGTTTACATGACCACATGCATTGTCGGCTTATTAAGCATAATCCGGTTAAAAACGTGCATGTAAACACTGACCTTTTCCCTGAAAGTGAAAGCGAAAATTGACCGAGCTTTTGGCATCTGTCGCTGCATTAAAAGATTAGTTCACTTCAAAATGAAAATTTCCTGATAATTTACTCACCCCCATCTCATCCAAGATGTTCTTGTCTTTCTTCAGTCGAAAAGAAATTGTTTTTTTTTTTACGGAAAACATTCCAGGATTTTTCTCCACATAAGGGACTTCTATGGCAACCAATGGGTTAAAGGTCCAAATCAATGCAGTTTCGAAGGGCTTCAGAGGCTCTGCACAATCCCAGCCGAGGAATAGGGTCTTATCTAGCGAAACCATCGGCCATTTAAAAAAAAATAAATAAATAAATTGTATATACTTTTTAACCTAAGCTGCTCACGAAAGGTCACGCTAGATGTAGGCAGAAGTACCGTCCCGTGTTTACAAAGCGCACATGCGAAGACTAATACAAATGCCCTTTAGCAAAAAAAGGTAAAACAACGATGTCGGACGATTTTGAAGTTGGAGATGGAGTGTTTTTTGGTAAAGGGCGTTTGTATTAGTCTTCGCACGTTCGCTTGGGGCGGTACTTCAGCCTACGTCTAGCGTGACCTTTACGACGTGATTACGTAATCCGTGGCACGCTGCAGAGCTGCGCAAGATGAGCAATTTAGGTTAGAAAGTATATACATTTTTATTTTTTTTAGAAAATGACAGATGGTTTGGCTAGATAAGACCCTATTCCTCAGCTGGGATCGTGCAGAGCCTCTGAAGCCCTTTGAAACTGCATTGATTTGGACCTTCAACCCGTTGGTTGCCATATGTCCATTATGTGGAGAAAAATCCTGGAATGTTTTCCTCAAAAAAACGTAATTTCTTTTCGACTGAAGAAAGAAAGACACAGACACCTTGGATGAGATGGGGGTGAGTAAAATATCAGGAAATTTTCATTTTGAAGTGAACTAATCCTTTAATGGCACATTCTCTCAAAGACGATGATAAATTTATCATATCAACTATCTTAATTTACTGGCTTAATATTTGTATTGTGGACCATGACGGTGAACAATTTCTTGTTAAAGTTGTTTGTTTTTTTGTTTTGTTTTTTTTAAGTGTGTTTGAAGCTGCTTTTGTTTTTCACAGATGACTGATTTGTGCTGTGTTTCGACCTAAAGACTGTTATTGCCTGTATAATTTTAGTGATACTATTATTATTATTATTATTATTATTATTATTAAGTTGTAATTGTATTGTTTTTAGTGTCATTAAATGTTTTGTTATTGTGCTATGAAAACAAAATGCTGATGAACAACGATGCCGTTTTCATTTGGGCTTAAACAACAACTGTATAAGAATGAGCCGTCTCTTTTATAACAAACACTCTTGACAATTTGTGAATAGATCACCTTGCAACATTTTCACTGAGTCCTCAATCCTCATACGCACGTGTCGGTGATGTGATGTCGTTATGAAATTAGGGAAGGCAAATGAATTGTAAGTCCTAATATGAATTTAATAATAATACTAGCCTCATAATAATGTTAATAATAATAATGATCATTTAATACTTTAATGGGACAACGAGCCAATTGTCGTCTTGATATAGTCAAAGGCATCAGCTATCAGCGATACACGATACTATTGTCTGTTGGTACAACCCTATAGGGTAGGCAATTTTTGGAGTGGCTAGCAATATCAAGCTAGCTTTGAAAGCATGAGATCCCACCCTCCCTTCAGAACGCTCTCCAAAGCCACCCCTTCTTCAAAGCACATGAGCGCGCACAGCAGAGTCTGCAAAGCGCCACGAGACGGCGTTAAACTACCTCGTCTCAAAGCACATAACATTACAATAATAATAAACATAAACAACTTAAAGAGCACTGACCTGTACCACCTGACTGCTGCAGATTCATTTCACCGTTGATAGTTGCCATTAAAACGCATAAAATCGAGTCACAAACTGCTCCGAGTATAATGTCACGGGTTTCCATCTCTTCCAAATTACAGTAGTTATGGTGTGAACGCAGCATAAGCTCGTTGTTTTGGTTCAGGAGGATTGTAAAAGTTGGCTGCTGTTTCGGTTGCGGTGCTCGCGTTGACGTCTGTCTAAATCTGCATAGCATGAAACGTGCTGATGACGTGTGATGTCTGCGCGAACAGGATACGTGGAGGTATGAAAATACTTATGTTGTCAGGCAGGCATGACATCGTACCATTGCATTCGGACCTTCCACAGACGATATACATATTAAATACATTTAGACCACTTAACTTAGTAATTGCTATCAGGATGTGAAGAGACTTTCAACCAGCATGACAAAAATGTTTCTGGAACAAATCGCCTACCCTGCCTTTAAGCTGAATGATCCTTTTTGCATCAATATAAAACATGACTTTGTTGTTATTCAATCACAATTGATTACAGTGTATCTAACCAATCTATTGCATTGTAGCCCATTCCAGTTCCTACGTTCTGAATGTGATTGTGATTTTATTCTGTTTGATCAATTTTCTGTTTGATCAATTTGGTCAATTTACTACTTTTACTTCAATAGAGGCTGTTGACTAAAACACTTGTATTTAATTTTTACATGTACTTGAAATGAAAATAAAAAAGTCCAGTATTCAGCATATTCCCTGTCATTATTAATGTTGTAGGTGACATAACTGATATTCATTAGGTGGAACAACCATGTAAATTCTTAGATTTAAACCAACAAATCATAGGTCAAATTAAACAAATGGCTGAAAACTACATTGTGAATAGTTTTTGTATTGATTGCATTTACTGGTATACTTTTTGATTATTTTTGTCTTTAAAAGTAAAATCAGATGCTAAGGATTACTAATACCTGGCCACTAGAATGCAATAGTTATAAATTAATATGAATAAAATACACAACCATAAAAGATTTCACAATAAAATTAGGAATATATACATTTACAAATATTTGGTTGTACCACTTGACAAAGTCAAAAATGAATTTAAACATTTTGAAATGGTATTTAACAAATTAAACTTGTTTAAACACATTGTTCCTGACATGAAAATATGCATTACATCAATTTTGAAAAGATTTGGAAAAAAAAACTTTTTTGAAGTTTTATTTATCATTTCATAGCAGGCATGTAGTGTTATCTTTCATGTGCAATGTAAAATGCTTTTGTGGGCTAAAAATAGCAGCTTGAAAGCATTTCAAAAGGCTATACCCATTAACATCGTGATAGGTTTTGCAGGGTCTTTCAAAACATTGCATACAGTATGGTTAGAAACAAGGTTTTTCATGCTTCATCCAGTTATATGTTCATAATGTTATGTTAGGTTTTTTAAAGAGACTAGCAAAGCAATGTGTTTGATATAAACAGACCTATGGTATAATAAGCATAAGAGGCATAAGATTGTCCTCTGCTACAGTAACATTCTCTTTTGGCAAAGGGTTGGATGTTGCATGTCTTCATCAGAATTTATAAGCTCTTCTGCTAATTAATTTATTGATTGGAATTTTTCAATTCTCCAAGTGTAGCTTCTAGTAGAGATTACAGATACACCAGCAACTTTTAGTAACATGCTCACGCCTGTTCCTGTTAGCTGGAATGAATAATCAATTTAGTTGACTAATAAAATCCACTGACATTTGTATCAGTGATTAAATGAATAGAATTGATTGTAGTCTGTCAGCCCAGTCTTATTAACAGCTTGGTTGTAAAAGGCTGTGACACTGAAACATTACAGTTTAAAGTAAACCGCACAAAAGACAACATATAATCACCGGATCCTCGATTCTCAACATAATGGCTTAAATAAGATATCTGACAGAACAGATTTAGCTCCTCAGTACCATATACATCATATAACGTAGCCTTTTTTGACAGACAGTGGGTGTGTTCCGATTCATTTCAGATGATTCACTACTCGGCTTAACCATTTATTGCTGTAATTCTGATTGAGACATTTTAACATAGATTTACATGAATTTAGTGAAACTAAGTCTTGCCTCTTTTTGTCTTAGTCCTCAGATGGAGTAATCTGTCCAGCTGGAACCTGCAGACCTGAAAAGTGAAGATGAATGGTGAATTGCAAAGTAGCTGCCCAGTATAGAGGCAGGTATGCTCCCCATGGGCTCATAATGAACCGTGACACCTTTTCCCACATCCGGCTGTGGTGCCCACGCCCCTTTGGCACTTACTCACAGAATAAGCCGTACAGCAATGGTACAATTCACAATGGAACAACTACCACCCACTGCAAGGCTGACGATTCGGGGCTTACAACCATAGAGACCCATGTAGTCGGTGAGGAGCAAGATGACGATGTTGGCACTGAAAACACCCCACCAGCTGCTTCATCTACCCTTCTGGCTCCACCACTACCTGCAGCACCCTCTCCGAATTCACAGATGGAGGATGGCAGGGTACTGCTTGATACCTGGTATGTCATCAAACCAGGCAACACCAAGGAGAAAATTGCCTTCTTTGTAGCTCACCAGTGTAGTGGTGCTGGAATTCCCAGGCCTAGTGCCATGAAAGTCAAGGGAAACTGGGCTACTGATTGTACCAAGGCCAAGCGCCGTCGTCGCTGTTCCTCTTATGACCCTCCCACTAGAGCTCAAAATGTTGCCGTTGATGTATCCGCAGAATCCAACTTGACAGAGGATGGGGTTGGAGTTAGTGAGACAGATCTGCTCTCTGTGGCTGAAATGGTTGCCCTTGTAGAACAGCGTACAGCCTTGGCCCTTCAAGGTATGGTAGCGCAAGGACAAACTAGTCCTTATACAGTCCATCAGAAACCTGTTGTAATCCTCTCAGAACCCCCTTCATCTGCACCAACTTCTCAAAGTGACTTTGATCTGCTGCAGCAACAGCAGGAATCCCGACGGGTTGCTCAGGCTGTTGCACAGTTTGAATCTCGGCAGCAGAATATCGACAGTACAACTTTGCGGCCTGAACTGAATGGTTCAGGAAGAGACAGCATTCACACTGGTGAGTCTGTGGGTGGTGCGCCAAGCCATGGACGTGGGGAAGTACGGATTGCTTTTCGAGTGTCAAGTCTGGACCCTCGCACCCAGTCTGAGCCTGTTGGCCGCCCCAAATGCATGTTTATGAGTTGTGGAGTCGGAGGGGGGCAAGCAGGAGCCAGAGGCAAAGAAAAGATCACTTGTGACCTCTACCAACTGGTTAGTCCCTCATCTCGAGATCCAGGTGCCCTCATTGCTGGCTCACCAAAGGCAGATCCACTTGGGGAAGGTATCAACGACAGGCCTCCCTCCACAACGCCAGATCCTAACCAAGACTCCGCCTCAGGAGAGAAGGCAGCAGTGGCTCGAGAGCGGGTGACCGGCTTCCACGTTGAGGTTGTGGTCACGGGTGCAGTAGACCAATGTGTCTTTTATGGGAAGGACAGCACAGAGAATGTTCAAGAAGAGACTGTATGTTTTGCTATGCCTAATGGGGCTAATTCAACTGAATCCTCAGAGGATCCACCACCTGGCCAGCTGTTCTTTCTGCAGTCACCTACTGAAGATGAGAGTTGTTCAACAGTAAACAGTGGGATGCTGTCTTTGGACTGTGCAAACAACAATGGGCCAGTGGGGCCTACTGTCGAGAGGCCAGACTCCCCACTGGCAACTGTGGATGATTGTTCTGATCCTCCGTTGTGCCGCCTCTACCGACATGTCTCCCATGACTTCCTTGAGATTCGCTTTCAGATCCAGCGGCTTCTGGAACCACGGCAATACATGCTTTTGCTTCCGGACCACATCATGGTCAATATCTTCAGCTACCTTCCCACCCGTTCGCTAGCAGCACTCAAATGCACCTGCCATGATTTCAAGACCCTGATCGAGACCTACGGTGTTCGTGCTACAGACTCTCGCTGGAATCAGGACCCGTTGTACCGTGATGACCCCTGCAAGCAGTGCAAGCGGCAATATGAGCGGGGAGATGTGTCGCTCTGCCGCTGGCACCCTAAACCTTACCACCACGACTTGCCTTATGGACGTTCCTACTGGATGTGTTGTCGGCGCACAGATAAGGACACACCTGGCTGTCGAGTTGGACTACATGATAACAACTGGGTACAGCCATGCGAGCTGGTTCAGGCCCGGGCCAAAAGAGATGATGGGAGGTAAAGGATTGAGTCAGGATTGTCATTTCTCTCCCTGCTTTTGCTCTACTGAAACCTCATGCCACTGTACTATTTATGGTTGCGCTCGCCTCTCCTATCTTAGCTTGTTAACCTTGCTATCATTGTCAGTATCAGTTCTTATCAGTGCACCATAATTAATTCTCGATCCCTACATGAGCAGACCAATGTTTCGAAATTTGAAAACCAATGCTGGTTAAATGAGTTTTTCTGCTGCATGGGACTAGTCTTCACATGTACTTCTGAATTGGTTAGAAATTCTTACGGCTTGGCAATCTTCGAATACCAGCTCTGATTCTGACCCCAAACTTTAAAAAAAAAACTGCAGGCTAGACAAAGGACTATAACTTCAGGGGTTGTTGTCAAGTTTAATTTGCTGTCCCTTTGGTCAAAAGCGTGCAAAATGATGTCACTTTACAAATCCCTGATGTCACTTTGTAATCAACAGTTTGACTGCTTGTTAGATTTTTCTGTTTTGTGTGAATGTGAGTGAAGAATATTTTCTTTGTTGTTGTTGTTGGACTTCATTTTCCCTCTCCTTCAAATTGATTTATGAAATCAGTCTTTATTTCTTGACCAAACCTTTCCTTTCACCTATCTCTTTGCCTGCCAGGCTGTCTGTGTGCTTGTTGGCAAAGGCAGCTTTTGCCAAAGCAGTAATTAGCTTCATGTGGCTGAAAGAACAACAAAGAACAGGACAACTCAAAACCTGATTCTAGCCTTAACCCTGTTCGTTCTGCTCATTCCACCGGTCTGTGAAATCTTACAAACAGAAACATTGATGCTGATCCCTCTGGTTTGGGAGACCGTTCTAGGTTTCACCGTCAATCTGCTATTGGGAATTTTTGCCTCTAAAAATGAATAAAAGATATTTAAAACTGGTGTCTGTGCTATCATGTGGTTTGGTACTTCAGCAGTCAAATATTTGTAATTCAATTTATTTCTATGAATTATCTTTTTACATTTTTGTTTTCTGTAATGTACATGGCATTAGTTGGTGTGGTTATGGTCTTAAAGGGATAGGTGACCCAAAAATTTAAATAGTCATTTACTCACCCTCAAGTTGTTCCAAACCTGTATGAGTTTATTTCTTCTTGAATACAAAAGATATTTTGAAGAATGTTTGTAACAAGACAGTTGACGGTAGCCATTGATTTCCATAGTATCTTTTTTTTCCTATGGCTACTGTCAACTCTCTGGTCTGGAAAAACTTGAGGTTGAGTAAATAATGACAATTTAAATTTTTGGGTGAACTATCCCTTTAATAAAAGGTGAACTATGGAATGTTGGTCACTCTATTGCCATCTGTGGTTAAAATATAAAATTGTGAAGTGAAGGTGCTCTGTTTGATGTGCTTTGGTACTACTTATTGGAATTGTTCATTTTTATTTAAAATTTTCCATAGTGCATCTTTTATGTGTATAAAGGAGTGTATTTGGGGGGAAAAATGGTTGTTATAATTACTTTATTTGAAAAAAAATCAAAGCTTTTTCTTATTTCAGTGACACTTAAACATGAGGTATCTTGTCTGACAGTGTCAGCATCTCAAGTGTAATCCAACATACCAATCCAATTTTTTTTTTTTTTTTTTAAATTAAACTTCTACAATGATTTTATTGTATTTTCAGTGATCCATTTAAAGTACTGTTTTCACATTGTATCAGGTAGATGGTAGTCATTAACAGATTCTGTAGACATTGTGAAAATTCAAAGATTTAAATCTGTGTTTCCCAACCCTGGTCCTGGAGTACACTTATACACACTTTGGATGTCTCCCTTATCTGGCACTCACTTCAGGAATCTCTAGTAACAAACTTAGTTGAATCATTGGTGTTTGATTAGGGAAACTACAAAATACACTGTGTTGGGAATACTCTTAAGACCAGGGTAGGAAAACACTGATTTATGTCTTATGGTCAGTATTTTCCCCTCATGCATAGTAACCCCAAAAATAAACAGCCACAGACATCATTATTAGCACATTAGCATTGACTATATTCTTCCAAAGTGGGTCTTCACTTATGTCAGGTAATTGTTTTGATGCTTCTGCCACTTCCTCCTCTGTAGGCTCTGGAGCCTGAGTATCACTTATGCCACAAAACCAGCCAATAATCTTCATCATTATGGATCGGCCACCATGTTCAACTATTGCAGAGAGTAAAGAATTAATATATATTTATAGACCACACCAGGGGTGTCCAATCCTGCTTTTGGCCAAAGTCCTGTGAAGTTTTGCTCCAACCTACCCCAACGCACTTGACTACTTCACAACCTTTAAAAAAAGTATATTCGATATAGTATGAGTGTGTGTAGTATAAATGTAATTTAGACGTACTACATTTGCCATGCTGCCATTACCATGTGACCTACCAGTCAGTTGTGTCCTTTACTGCCATTCACAAATACTCTCCTGTTGCCTCATGGGATAGTAAAGTGTCCATCGAATGCACACTTCAGAATAGTAGGTCATCCGAGTACTTTTTGCCTATGCTTTTTTTTTTTTTTGAGTACTGTGAATTCGGACATACTTCTTTTGTCAGTCACATTCTTAATTAGATGATTCGGGATTGGACACCCCTGACCTACACATACATTAAAATATACATTTTATCTCCAAATGTTAATTTCTCTAAATAAATAATGCAACATGTCATCTTACTTTGATTCTCATCAGTTACGGCATTTTCCTTTTCATCTGCCCCTCTCCGTGCTTTCCTTCCTCGTTCCTCATCTTCCCAGTCCAGATCGACCCTTTCTTCTTTAGAATAGCGTAAGGTAAAGACAAGGCGATGGAGCTTGGCAAAGAGAGCAAGGTAAATGTTATTAATAAATAGAAGTCATTTTTAGCAGCTTCAGCAGTTGATAAAACCACTTACATGTTTGTCCTCTATGGGTGGGGTGTTGTAGCTTACAAACAGCACTAGAATGGTGGTGCAGAAGAAGAGCAGCACTGCAAAGTAAAGGTAATGAACTCCACATATAAGTTTTGGGCATTTGGATGGAAAGAGGCAGCTTCCTGTGCCATATGCAAACTCGGGTACCATGCGACACAGACCCATAACCAGTCCTCCCATCAGGCCCCAGAAAGCCCCCTAAGGAAAGAAAGGTGAGGATGCAAGCTTTTAGTAAATTTGTGTTGCAGGCATATTATGTTACATTAAATGAAGACTAAATATGTACAAAGCAGACACTTACTGACTCATTGACTCTCTTCACAAAAATGGCAAGGAAGAAGACTGCAGCAATAGGTGGAGCTAAGTAACTAGTCACAGATTGAATATAATCAAACAGCTGACCACTCTGGGCTGCCTGGACAACTGGGATCCAGCAAATGCTAATGGCAACAATGCAGAGAATCCACACCCTGTTACAGAAGTTAATACATGTGTTCAGTCCATGAAAATCGTAGAGAGAAATGCAAATGTTATATGCATCTGGACATTAAGGTTGAACTGAAAGTACAGTAAATATTTATAGTAACTACCGGTAAATATTTGAATAATATTAAATTATAATAATTCATATTTTAATATTTAGGAGTAGGTTTGGGAATGGTCAAGAACTGGGTCTCATTTTTGTAGGTTCCATTTAAAAAAAATGGTTACAAGAGATAACTAACCCGGTCTCATGAGAGAATGTTGCTTTTTTATGCTTTGGCAAATTAGTGGCAAATTCTTATGACTTAAAAAAAAAAAAAAAATAGTAAGCGTGAAGGTCCACCCTTAAAGTCAACTGTCAACGCCACCAATTCGCCTAAACAAAATATTTATGAATTGTCATGAGAGTGTTGAGGAGATAACAAAGATATAGCAAAGTCGCTTGATGCAATTGACCATATGCACGGTTACTTCCTGGTTTTCGATAGCCAGCTTGGACGTTTCCGGTGAACTGTTAGCTGTCATTCTATACTCGATGTACATGGACAAAACCATCAATGGTTGCAGTTGCAATAATGCAGTTATCACACATACCTAATTTTGCCAATAAACCAGTTTTATTGATTGCAATGAAGAAGAAGCTAATGGGAACTTAATATGGGGATATTAATTGGAATGGTGTCTGTAATTGACACGCACACGCAACATTTCTCCAGCACTTCAAATGTTATCGTTGATGTGATGACCAAAAACATTATTTGTTCATCCTTCTGAGATTGTCCCCTTTTGCAAAACCGAATGTTTCAAGATGTAGGAAATCCAACATTTGATAGAAAACACTTTTATTTAAAAAGAAAAAAGAAATTAATTACCACTATAACCAATAGATGGCGACAGAGGAGCATTTATTGGCTCACACTTCCCATTTTGTTCAATGAATCTAACTAAAGTGTACAATAAATCTTTAATTTACAGTGTTGACGCTGTTGGTCGAATTGAATTTTGCTGAGGAGGAACACTGAGGGATGCGTCTTTTTAATGTCGTTTTACGTTTGAATGACTAAATTAACGCTAGGTCTGACTATTTAAGTGACTATATTCTGATTATAAATATGTTGCACTATTGATGCTGTCAAAGCAACCTCAGGACATTGACGATACCGTCAAGTTTTCCAGTTGGCTTATATCATTGCGGAAGTTATAAGAACGTTCCGTGCATATGGTCAATTGATGTGAAAAAATATTTTCTGAACATTGTTTCTTCACAATTCCTCAAAATAATTATTAATTGTATTGTTAAGGACTAGGAATTGGAACAAGAATTGTTCAATTCAGGAACTATTGGTAATGATGTAATTTGCAGTATAAGTATAATTTGACACAATAACACAGGCAGACCTTGGCTGTGAATAAGCAATTAATTAGTGTGATTAAACATATAAATTGATGGTTCCAAACCTTCCAACAACCATAAGCTCTTTATCTCTAGCTTGAGGCCGGATACGAGTCCAAATGTCCATGGTGAACAAGGTGCTACTGCTGTTGAAGATAGATGCTAGTGAGCTCATGAGAGCTGCTAACATAACTGCCAGCATTAAACCTCTGAGACCTGTTTAGGGATTGAAATAGGATTGAGAGAAAAAATTAAGTGTAACCTAAACAACTTGTAAATTAAATTAAACTAATAAATTAATTTTGTAAAGGTATAAAGGATAATAATAAAAAAACTGAAAAATAAATGTTGTTGATCACCTGTTGGCATAACAGAAACCACTAGTTTGGGGTAGGCAATGTTGGAGCAGCCAACCTCTGTGCCACACACTTTCTCACAGATGCTTGGCTCCACACAACCCACTTCATCTGAAAATGTATTATTATTATTATCAATGGTATTCTCTGACCAAAATTGTAATTATACAGACATGTGATATTTAATATGTTCATACTATTAAAATACATACCAGGGTAAAGCACTCTGCTGACCATGCCTGGAAACACCATGAGAAACATAGGGAGCAGTTTCAGGTACCCACACAATATACATCCTGCCTTTACATGCGTCAGACTGCGGGCAGCCAAACAGCGCTGCACAATTACCTGCAGAATACAATATGTAATGTGGAGAGCAAAATTGAGCAAAAAAGACAGAGTTATATATTTATAATTCTTTATCCCTAAAATACCCTGTCCTCACCTGATCAGTACACCAGTACCAGCTACCAATAATTGCGATGCCAAATAACACACCCGGCCATGGCAGGTCCCCAGTCGTGGGATCCCTAAGCAAATGAAAGGCATCCTCTCGTGGAGTGTAACATTGTTCAGAGATATTATATCTCAGAGGGTCTAGCGAAATCCTCTGAGATGGTAAAGATAAACTATACTTCTCCAGTAAAGCATTGTAACCTCCAACTTCATAGAAGGCTGTTGACAAGTAGGGGACAACACAAAGGTCAGTTTATAATATATAGTTTTACTGATGCTGTTTATTTTTTTACATTTATTCTTTAATATCTTGTTGAGTCAACTTTTGCACATTTCTGAGGTAGGCCTACGTTATGATTTTGAGGCACAAGATCTGACCACAATATTTTTTAAATCTCCAGGTATGCTGTGTAATGGAAAATTTTGATTATAACAAACTATATCAAACCATATAAGGCGTTTTTAATTATATCAAGCTTATATAAGATGTTTTTATTAAATATAAGGGTGGATTCTAGTTTTCTGTAGTAAACACATTTTTGTTTGATAACCTTTAACACTTTTCTCAGAGAAGTTGTCTGTAGCCATGAACAAGTTCTCGGAAAGTTGTGTGTTTTCACTCAAGGTGTGACAGCTGCAGATAACACCAGCTAAGGAGCTGTTATTGTGTTTTTGTGTTATTGACTAAGAAGCCCTCGTCCACTGAAATGAGAGTATAAAAGAACGAGTGAGGGGCTTTGGCTTTGTCTTTCCTGACTGCAGACCTCTGTATATCCGAATTGACCCCTCTTCCAAATAAGATATTTGGAATAATGTTTGTAACCAAGCAGATCTCGGCAGCCATTGACTACCATAGTATTTTTTTTCTCACTATGGTAGTCAACGGCTGCCGAGATCTGCTTGGTTACAAACATTATTCCAAATATCTTCCTTTGTGTTCAGCAGAACAAAGAAATTCATACAGGTTTGGAACAACTTGAGGGTGAGTAAATGATGACAGAATTTTTGGGTGAACTATCCCTTTAAAGTTTTTTTTTTCCACGACAGCTGTAACACGGTTGTGTTTAAGCATGAACTGAATATTTATGAAAACAACATATTTCACTTTTAAAACGTTGTGCTACTACAATGTCCTTTAAAACCCTAAAACACACAATGCAATGTGATTCAAAATATGTGTAAAACGCCTGAATACAGAAAATTCCTTCATATTAACACAGTACATTGGGCCCTGATTTTATGGACTTTTCTTGGGTTGTAATACTATTATTTTTTCATTTACATTTAATCATTTAGCAGATGCTTTTATCCAAAGAGACTTACAAATGAGGAGAACATTAGAAGCAATCAAACCAACAACAGGGCAACAATATGTAAGTGCTGTGTTAGGTTAGTCTAGCACAGTATACATAGCAAGGTTTAAAAAAAAAAAAACAAAGAAAAGAAAAAAATATTAGTAAGTGTTAGTATTAATGGGTCAAGTGTTGATGGTGGTTAGATGGATAGTGCTTAAACTTAGTTGATGTTTAACTCAGAAAAAAACAACCATTAAGAAGAGCATGTGCTGTCCTTCCTCAGGAATATGACATTGAATGGTACTGTATGTAAACGGTCATCAAGAATAAGGATGAATGGATGAATGAATGAACTCCAAGCAGTTGGTACTTACAGAATCCCATGAGGACGAAGGCTCCAGCAATGATAACAAAGGTCTGGACAGTATCTGTATACATCAGCGCAGCCAGTCCTCCTACAGAGACATTGCATGTCATTTGCAAGACATTTTGTGAGCCTCAACAAATGGACGGAGCTGAAATGCTATTTAATATCAACATTAGTATAATGTCGCTATACCAATACCAAGGTCATGGGTTTGATTCCCAGGCAAGGCATGAACTGATAAAATGTAGTCTTCGATGCAATGCAAGTTACTGGATGTAAGCATCCGCTAAATGTAAATGAAATTAGATGGATCTGATTTTACCTGTGATAGTATAGAGAGCTGTTATGCAGAGCAGAGCAATCACTGCAACATAGATATTCCAGCCAAGAGCCTGCTGTATAAAAACCGCTCCTGAGAACATGTCAACCTACATTCAGTGAGGAGAAATTGGTGAGTTGGAGCCCTTTCGTGTATGTAAAACAGAAAACCGCTCACTATGATTCTACGTAGTTTTTATCTGGATATGACTTCACACTTACAGAAATCTTTGTGAAGATGTAAAGGAAAAGTGAAATGACAGAGAGATACAAGCTAATTCTAGTCCCTCCGAATCTTTTCTTGAGGTATTGTGGCATTGTAATGACCTTGTGGGGAAAAAAAAAGAGTAGGTATATTAATTCTCTTTCACTCACTTTATTCAAATAAACATTTGACATCTAAAATATCCTTGTTATGAAAAACATACATACCCCTGCGGTCATATAAATAGGGACGAACACCCAGCCCAACAACAAAACAATAAACAATGCCTGTGAAACAGAAGAATTTTTGATATTCAAAACAAATTATTGGAATCACCAATGACGATATTCTTATTTATTCAAATGTCTAGCTTACGTTCCATTCAAAACCCCCGACAGCTATTCCACTTGCAGCTGCTGTTCCTGCAAGGCCAACAAAATGACCACTGCCAATGTTGCTCGCAAAAAGAGACGTTCCCACCTATATGTGTGATGTGAGGGGAAAAAAATACACGGAAAAAGAGAGAATAAGCTTTACAATAAGCATTGAAATCCTTACATTATTTTGTCAACTTTTTTCATATGAGGAGTGCGTAGATATTGCCACAGAACTGTGTGACTTAACATCTAAAATACATTTTAATTAAACTTTTAATTTTAATAAAGTTAGTACTCACAGGCCACCACACCATGGTCCGACCTGCAAGAAAGTAGCCGCCCACTGTTCCACGATTAGTCCTAAATGTAGACTAAGATGAAAAAAGATTCATTCATTCTACATACATTAAAAATGTACAATAATTTACACATTTTAACAGACTTATCAATTAGCAGCTATCTGGCACTTTAAAACAGACAAAAAACTAATTTTCACCTACCCAAATTCCCACTGCAATAACCACCAAAAAGTAACCAATAATCACACTGATGTCAGCTGGATTGTTGATGGTTACGTGTTTCGCTGTAGTGTTTTCCATATTTGAAGGCAGACAGACACGATGCTAATTTCATTTAAGAGATGACAGGATATGAAACAAACACCACGGACGAAGCACTTGAGAAGGAATTTTGTCTTCATACAGAATTTTGAGGGTAAAATCCATGATCTTTGCCCACATGGCAAAAAGGCTGATGAAGGAATTTTATTAACAATAATTAACTTATTACTAGCCACTCAGGAAAGACACTTTTAAGCATTACATGTTAATCAAACTTACATCTTAGCTTACTGTATGATGTGGTACTTTCACTAGAAAACAAAACAATGTAGTACATAAATTGTTAAATCACAATTTAAAAAGGCATATGAGAAAGCATTAGGAGAACAAATTCCTTGTTTCAGTGTAATATATTTAAGTGCTGAGTAATATGTAGTACATTAAATACATGTAATTATGCACAATTTATTTTTATTACTATAGTAACTACATGTAACAAGGACACTAAAATAGTGTTACGTTTTTCTTTGATATAAGCAGAAAAACATTTTCTTCAATTAATTTCTCTTAAATAACTTGTTTGCAACATGTTTGTGTTTGACACCAATGTATAAAAACTAAAGTAATGTTTAGTATTTATGGTTTTAAAAATACATCACTGATTAATAGTTCCCCAGCAGTACAGTTCTCACCTTACTTGGAAACTATTTTATGGTTTGGTTAATAATTCTGCACTTTGGTGTGTGACAGTATCACTACTTCACTGGTTTTAAATGAAAAACAAAACTCACCTATATTTACAAGACAAGCCACAAAACAAATTATGTTCAATTTATTTTAATGAAAACCAGAGCACAGACTTTCCATTCAAACAACGTTCAATATTTGACAATTCTAGGTCTTTAAAACAAACAGACCTGTTCGACATCAGATGTAAATACAGAGTCCTGTTTGTCTCTGAGAAAATGTTACTGTAAGACGAAATTACAATAACTTAAAGATTAAAAGAACAATGAAATCATACAAAAAGCATTCATTTGGTTTCTATTGCAATTCTATGTTTAAAACATTTCAGATGAGATGACCAGCTAAACCCAAAAAGATGCCATTAAAGCACTACTGATACATATACTGATCCACTTCATTGAGGGCAAGCTGAACAGTGCATTACAACGATGTGCAGAAAATCATCAATCACTGTCATAATGAACTCAAACCTCCAGAGGTGTTGTAGTGGACGCTACAAAAATCACACAAGATACTGAAGGATTGTAACATGGACTGTGTTAATGTTAAGACTCATGTTGTGATGCATTATTGTTCAATGTTAGTTCAGTCATGTGAGATTCAAAAAGAGAAATTTCACTCCAAAAAGCCAGTGTTGCATTTCTTGATTTCATTTGATATCTTAATTTAAAAAAAATATGAATTTCAGGACAGGTATTGTAAATGCATTTCAAAATATAACATTTTATCAGGTTAACATCAGTTAAGATCATTTCAGATACAGTAGAGTTTGCAACACAAAGTTTAATAGCTAATTGAAAATGACAATGTTTTTTTTTTTTAACAGCGGTTATCATCTGGGTTCTATGTTTTAATGTCAGTTAAGATTGTATGTATTGTACGCAAAATGAAATATTATTTTTGCGTTTTGCAAATAAAAAGAAATGTCAAAAGAAAAAGAAATGCTTTCATTGCTAACCCTGACTGGCCAAAAAGAAGAAAAAAGAAGAAAAAAAAGAAATGGGGGAAGCCACTTTTTTATTAAATCTAATAAATTACTTGTGGTTTAGAGTGCACTGATAAAACACTCTTAAAAACGTATTGTATGCTAGCGATCGTTTGCCAGATAAAATGTCAGAATAACCAGAGCAACCTAAGCAATTTATCCAGTCACATGACTTTAACTCTTTCCCCACCATTGACAGAATTTTCAGGCTTTCCGTGTTTTCACTGTTATACGGTAGGGGGCGCTATTACACATCTTCTGAACGAGTACAGAATCTCCAGATCAAAACACAGGCGAAGAAGCAGAAACCAGCGATAGCATATGTAAGCAGATGCATATGTAAAATAATGCGATCAACATTAAACAGCATATAATTCAAAACATTTGCTTTAAAAAGCAGAGGGTCTGTTCTTCTGTTGGATATACTGCATGTTCAGATATATAAGAAAATATTCTGGGGGCCAATAAATTCTGAAAATGATCAAAAACGCCAGCAGGGAAAGAGTTAAGGGAAAGACGTGTCTTTCAAATGCACATCAAGCAATTTAAATCTGTACATGTATTTCCATCATAGTTTGTGCATGTTTTCCAAAAAAAAAAAAAAAAAAAAAAAAACCCATCATCTCAAGAGAAGTGTATACATTTATTAAGAACATTATGGATATTTTATTCGCATAGTGGTTTTTGCATCCAGCATTTTTAATGCAAATTTTGGGATACTACATAAACATGCTGGTTGACGGAAACCCTTAACAGCGTTTTAATATAAGTGTAATTTGTCACCACTGTCATCAAAAAAAGAAATTAAAATGACAAGATTAAGTTTCTTAGACTGTTTAAAAGAGAACCCATATTAAAGTCCTATGACTTTACAGTAACTGCTGTAAAGGTAGCAATCTTGATGTTCTAATTCGTGTAAAACTATACTCAGCCTCACAGGAATGACTTTAAGCAAAACGTTTCAAATAAACTTCAATGACTTAATTGAGTTAAGCATGTTTACAAACTCTTTTTTTTTTTTCTGTGATTCAAACATTTTATTCTCCAAGATTGCGGTTTCTAAGATCAGATTTTAGCATCTGTAAAGAATTATCAAGAGCAATACATTCTGAAATCATATCCAAATATTATGCATATTTTCCATCAATACTTAGTAAACAAAAACTTGCGTTCAGCTTGCAGAAATGAAATAATGAATTTCAAAACATCTAGACATCAACCAAGAGTAAAGATGTAAAAGTAGGTGCATAAACTTGTCCGAAATGCCCACTTGTCTCTTTGGAAAAAAAAAAAAAAAAAAAAAAAAAAAAAAAAAAAAAAAAAAAAAAAAAAAAATTTATTCACACTTCCTGATTCGCCCTGTTGATCCGCATGACTCTGCATGACCGGGTCGGCCGTTTCTCCTTCCCCCGTTTCTGTTGAGCAGCCCGAAGACGTGCTAAAATGTGTTTTTTGGGGAACTTTAGGGTGGTACACCCAAACTGGCTAACTCCTCCTGTATCCCCGGGCAATTTCTCCCGTCTTTGGACCCAGCTTCGCCAGCCAGGTTTCCAGCAGTAGACACTATCATAAAATCTTGATCCGTTCTCACCACCCAACACATATATCCTGCGTTTCCATCTAGCCACACCTCCGGCAGCAATGCGCCTCGGCAGGCCTGGAAAAACCACTGGACTAGGGGCACGGTCGCTACCACCACCTCCTCGCTCTACTCCAACCGGCACCTCCCGCTCCACTCCAGATCCTCGTCCCTCTCGGAAAAACAACACACGTCCTGTGGCATCTAGTGGTTCGGCTTGGGTGTAGTTGCCATCGATGAACTTGGCGGCATCACGCAAGTAACCGCCAACCGCACAAACGCCACCACGGACTGCTACTCCTCCAGCCAGACAGGTGGCGCCAGAGTCTAGGGCGACACGGCTCCAGGTCCTTGTAACTGTGTGGTAGATAAGCACGCCAGCATGCACCACAGCCCTGCTCTGCTCCAGTGTGGTACCACCAAGCAAGTAGAGCCGACAGCGAAGGGCAGCACAAGCAAAAGAACGCAACGGCAATGGCAAACGAGGTCCCGATGCCCATGTCAGCGCATTAAGGTCAAATCTTTCACATGTGTCTAGAAATGCCGTTCGGTTACAGCCACCGAGAGCGTATAAAAAACCTCCACAGCCAAGAAGACCCAACATCGCACGCGGTTCAGCCATCAATGGCCGTGCAATCCAGCGGTTTACCACAACATCGTACTCGTGCAGTGATGATGAGACCTGGCCACTTCGCAGGATGCCGCCTGCCACAAACAGTCGACCTCCGACAGCAATGCAGCCCGGGGAAAGCAACGAGCCCAAAGCTGCCAGCTTCTCCCACTTCCCTGTACGAGGGTCAAAGCAATCCACCGTGAAGTCCCTCTCCTGTAAAGAATCATCCTCCCTCGGCTTAAGATCTACACAGACTATTTTCTTCTCAAACATGCCTTCTCGAGGCCTCAGCGGTCCTCCCATGCCCTCGGTAATGGCTCGAGGCCCAAGTTCTTTGTTCATTCGGAGGTTCTCTTCAGGACCCAAAAGGCCAGGACGTAAATGGCGTAACAAACTGGGCATGTGAGTGTAACGATCAGCAGGCTGGTATTCTGCCCAGCGCCTTGCTGCATCATAAACTTCAGTCTCAGTCTCCACACCCAATCGATCCGACTCCAACAAGCTGCCAAGAGTTCCTGGGTCCAACAGGAGGAAATCTCGCTGCCGAGACACTCGAGGGAAATGCTGACCCACCAACCTCAAAGAAGCCCGAAGAAGCAGCTGGTCATGATGTGAACGAGCCAGAGAGTACATGCCCAGGCAATTCTCCACAGACAGGTGTTCAAAAAGGAACCTAACAAACAGGAAGATAAAAATGTGAGCATCAGCAAGACAAGATACACAAGGTAGAACTATCACAATAAAATAGCATCTAAATAATACCTAGAGCAAAGGTCCTGCAAGGGCATCACTTGAAGACGATTGGCCGCTACAAACAAATCCTCTGCTGTGTCGAGACTAAGACCTGCTTCTCCTGTATAGACAAAGTGGATAACTGTCTCCATAACAAAGGGTGTCACCTCTTCCAATCGGATCTCAGTAAGACGAGATTCTACGAGAGGGCTGGTAAACATGGCACGGAAATACGGACTGACTGCTGCTAAAAGTACTCTGGGGGGGAAAAAAAACAAAACAAAAAACAACAGTTTACATAAAACAGAACAATTTTATATGTACAAGATATTTTTTGTGTTATTCTCACCAAGGCTGCAATTATTTGATTGAAAATACTGTATAATTTTTTTTTTAATATATATATATATATATATATATATATATATATATATATATATATATATATATATATATATATATATATATATATATATATATATATATATAAACTCAGCAAAAAAAAGAAACGTCCCTTTTTCAGGACTGTGTATTTCAACAATAATGTTGTAAAAATCCAAATAACTTTACAGATCTTCATTGTAAAGGGTTTAAACAATGTTTTCCATGCATGTTCAATTAACCATAATCAATTAATTAACATGCACCTGTGGAATGGTCGTTAAGACCTTAACAGCTTACAGAGAGTAGGCATTTAAGGTCACAGTTCTAAAAATGCAGGACACTAAAGAGACTTGTCTACCGACTGTGAAAAACACCCAAAGAAAGATGCCCAGGGTCCCTGCTCATCTGCGTGAACGTGCATTAGGCATGCTGCAGGGAGGCATGAGGACTGCTGATGTGGCTAGGGCAATAAATTGCCATGTCCGCACTGTGAGACGCCTAAGACAGCGCTACAGGGAGACAGGAAGGACAGCTGATCATCCTCGCAGTGGAAGACCACGTGTAACAACACCTGCACAGGATCAGTACATCCGAATATCACACCTGCGTGACAGGTACAGGATGGCCACAACAACTGCCCGAGTCACACCAGGAACACACAATCCCTCCATCAGTGCTCAGACTGTCCGCAATAGGCTGAGAGAGGCTGGACTGAGGGCTTGTAGGCCTGTTGTAAGGCAGGTCCTTACCAGACATCACCAGCAACAACGCCACCTATGGGCACAAACCCACCTTCGCTGGACCAGACAGGAGTGGCAAAAAGTGCTCTTCACTGATGAGTCACGGTTTTGTCTCACCAGGGGTGATGGACGGATTCGTGTTTATCGTCGAAGGAATGAGCGTTACACCGAGGCCTGTACCCTGGAGCGGGATCGATTTGGAGGTGGGGGGTCCGTCATGGTCTGGGGCGGTATATCACATCACCATCGGACTGAGCTTGTTGTCATTGCAGGCAATCTCAATGCCTTGCGGTACAGGGAAGACATCCTCCTCCCTCCCTCATCCGGACATGATCCTCCAGCAGGACAATGCCACCAGCCATACTGCTCGTTCTGTGCGTGAGTTTCTGCATGACAGCAATGTCAGTGTTCTGCCATGGCCAGCGAAGAGCCCGGATCTCAATCCCATTGAGCACGTCTGGGACCTGTTGGATCGCAGGGTGAGGGCTAGGGCCATTCCCCCCAGAAATGTCCAGGAACTTGCAAGTGCCTTGGTGGAAGAGTGGGGTAACATCTCACAGCAAGAACTGACAAATTTGGTCCAGTCCATGAGGAGGAGATGCACTGCAGTACTTCAAGCAGCTGGTGGCCACAACAGATACTGACTGGTACTTTTGATTTTGAGCCTCCCTTCATTCAGGGACACATTATTCTATTTCTGTTAGTCACATGTCTGTGAAACATTTTTAGTTTATGTCTTATGGTGTTGACTCTTTTAGTGTTCATACAAATATTTACACACATTAAGTTTACTGAAAGTAAAAACAGTTGAAAGTCAGAGGACGTTTCTTTTTTTTGCTGAGATATATATATATTTTTTATTTATTTCCCCTTTTCCCTGTGTTGTGGTAGTTATTTCAGCATACAAAATGTGCCATACAATTTAATGTGTAGTAAGATATAATAGATTGTATGCCAATTTTAAATGACAAAACCTTTTTATGTACAAGACAATCAGAAAACCAACCTGTGACACATGAACTTTTTTCCTTCCACCAAAAGAGTGACATCACACAACTGCTGAGCATCAAGTAACTGCTTTAACCCTGAATGAGTTGACAGAGGAAAACAAGGCAGATGAAAAGGTGGCTAAATGAATCAAATTCATATTGTCCCCATAATTGGGTCACATTGCCACATTTGATGAATATGATGCCATTTCATAGTTTTGCTGTTTTTGAAGCATGGAAGAGTTTTTTTTTTACTCATGACAAGGCTGATCTTTGGGGTCCAAAGGTCTGAGACCACTAGTCAAAATGCTTCTATTTTTCATGATCTAATTTAATAATATTTAATTATTATTTACAGTTTTTTTTTGGTTTTGCATTACAAATTTACATTATTTGAATAGTCACCCAGAAGTAGTGCACACTCTTAAATGTTTCTTTGTTTTACATTATAGCTTTCTCTTGATGTACATTTTTCACAAGCCTTAAACCTTTTGGCCCTGTTTACATCTGGTATTAAGATGCGTTTTGGTCGATCGAATCACAAGTAGACGTTGGAGATATACCTGTTTACACCTGGTGTTTTAATAAGTCTCTTTTGTCCACTTTCAACCACCTGTCCTGATTTCTTTGAGGGGAGGGTCTATGGGTGGGTAAATGTATGGATATTTTTCAGATATTTCGAGGTAATGGACGAAATAAGCTCACGCAATTTACATATGAACACGACTGGAGAAAACAGAAAAACATACGGAGCAGCAGCTTTCGTTTCTGCTCTGACAGCCACAAGCCCACGCCGAACAGTGAGTGTGTGTTACAAATCAGGAATGGTGAGAACATTGTGCTTGGTACATTTTCGTCTTCAAACCAAACTTGGGTCTCCAGCCAACAAAGTTTTAATCCCGTCTGGCTAGCGTGCTTCCCATAATGTTTACAGCCATGTTGTGGCTGTTCGAACCCATTCGACCACATAAGCGTTTACACTACAAAAGCAACCAGGTTGAATGCGTTTTCGACTAACTCAGGAAGTGGTCGAAAGTGGACAAGCTCAAAACGTTTTAGACCCAATTTACACCTGTATTTAGCGTCATCCACTTTATCCAATCGACCAAAACGCATCTTAACACCAGGTGTAAACAGGGCCTTTGTTGGGTTAAAACGAAACAAATCTTAGATTTTCTATCTTCTGGACCCCAATGCATATACACCAGCTATTATTTAGGACATGTGTATCAAAAGCAATAAAACAGGAGGAAAATAGAGTGAGGCATGTGGTATGCAGACTCTTGAGAAATGTAAAGATAAATAAGAAATTACATTATAGAATCCATAATTCTATAATAATAAAATTCATAATCTAAACAATCCATGTTCAAAAACAACCATTATCTCACCCTGAGTTACATAGTCCCCCAAGGGAGTCGAGTAGTCATCAGGAAAATCCTCTTCCTCCGAGTCACTATCTGAGAGAGGTTCTCCACCACCTCTATCTGCATCCTTCCACGGCTGTGGTCGCCAGGTAATCGCACTACCTCTGAGTGTACTACTTCTGACACTCATCTGTGGCAGGGATTTAATGTAAAAATACATAGTTTACTTGTCATGAATTAGATGCTCCTATTCTGACAATATACTTTAAGTTATATTTATTGCACATTAGTGACAGATCTGATTGGTGAGTGTTCCAGTATCTAGGGCTGAACTGGAAAGATATTTACAGTGTTCCCTAATTTCTAGAATTAAAAAAAAATTGATATTAGAACTTATATATATATATATATATATATATATATATATATATATATATATATATATATATATATATATATATATATATATAAAAAATGAAATGTGTTCACCGATAGAAATTTTTCATGACTTTAACTATAAAATTCTCTAGTTCCAGGATTTTAAACATCAAAACATTTCCCAAAGCTATCTGTTGGGTGAATGTTAGCAATGGGACCTGATTCTTCACGCACCATAAGTAAATAAATAAGAATATTACAATACAAACGGACACGAGCGAGCATAAAACACTCTTGCCCGTTAAAAACATGTATATTTTCTCAAATATTACCATGAGAGTTGAAGATTTCTATCAGAGAGAGAGTTGACCCTAGCAGTACAGCTCTAGGTAATGGATAGTCTCTTAATTCTTGGTGCGTCTTGAGTTCGATTTTGTTTATCAAGGCTATCAGGGTGCCACAATGGTACAGACGGCCTGACACCCTTCGGCCCGTTCACAACGCCTTGACCTTCCTGGGTAGTTTCAGCGCAAATTGGTCGGCTCATTACGGTGTGTTGCACATCCTTAGCATTTCAGCTCAGAAATATACACGCGCGATGATATATCCACCTTGACGTCCGCAGCTCCATGTAGATTATTAGTAGTTGTAATCCGGATTGGCCTAGGCGCCGTAGTCACGGGAGAAAAGGATGATTGTTTGATCAGCAATATCTATTGCAACTATTGCTCACAGCTGCCAGCATTGCTCCATGATTGGAGGCGAAGCAAGCGGATTCTGTCACTTGCCGGAACAACATACCAAACTTCCGCTTTTTTCATAGGCCTGTTAGCCGGATGTGACAGATATTTACTTCCGTTTCAGCTAGTCTTAAGAGTCTCAAGCGAAATAAATACACTAAAAAACGGTGTATATCGATACATTGAATTCTTTACGAAAAAAAAATGGAATTGATACCAGTAAATGTCTATTTTATGACATTACTTAAACTTACTTATTTTTCCATTGTATGTATGCAGATGCATGGCTCGATATTGTGGCTTTAGTGGTTCCTTACCACTGATCTATATAGAGAATAGTCATTTATAGTCACTATTAATAGTCATAGTTTATATCAATTTAGTCATTTATATAGATAAGTGTTCCTTACCTTGGGGTCTTTTCTCAAAAATACGTTGTTTATATACTTGTTAGGAGCAATAACAAAGATGACTTTTTGGTTAATAACATCCTTATTCTGGGAAAATGTATAACATTCTAACTGTAATCTAATCTAATAAAATCTGTGTTTTTATTTTCTCTTTCTTTTCTTAAGGCCAATTGGCATCGCACAGACAACGCCAACAAACAAGTTGGCCGTTGGATTTAAAATTTTATGTAAAATAACTGTCATGTTCACAGTCTCACTGCCTTAACACACATCGATTGATTGAACATCGATTGATTGAACATGCTCATTTGGGTGTAAACAAACACCGACCAACACTAACAGATTGTGTCAAACCTTCAGTCAAACCTGGCCCTAAAGGTCCTTTAAGCTCTCCTCCTATTTGGAAATTAGCTCAATTCTTAACAGAGCTCACAACTCAAATTCCTTTACCTGCTGGCTTCTTCGAGAAAAAAAAAAAAAAGTTTCTATCTAATAAAGTTGTCTAATAAAGTTCTATCTAATTAAAGTCTCTATTCAAATTATTCACAATTGCTACTCGGTTAATTATACAATTGCTAAATTTAATAATAGTATTTCCCCCATGTGCTCCTTTTGACATTAGTTTGAAGAGACAATTAATCATTTGTTTTGGGACTGTGTGTATTGCAAAGTATTTCGGGTTGACTTTTCAAACTTTGTTAAAAGGTATCTGTCTTCAAATTTCTGTATAAGCCAAAATTGTGTTTTTGGGGACTGTCTGAAATTAGATCCTTCTCATTGTAAATTTGTACTTAATTTACTACTTTTTCTTCCTACATTTTATATTCACAAATGTATATTTTCAAAGAAAAATCCTTCTTTTTTATTTTTAAGAAAGAGTTTGATATGTATCTAAACTCCTTGTGAAACTCTAAAAACTCTACTGCATGTAAGACTCTGTTATGGTGTAAAAGATTTAAGCTAGTTTAATATTCTTTGTGGTTTTGTTTTTGTTACGTAACATTTATCATTATTGTATATTGTTGTTCATTACTGTCGTATCTTGTTTTTGTATTTGTTATTGTTGCATATTGAAAAAAAGACGCCGATATTAAAAGTTTGCAAGGACTTTTACTAGGGTTTTCATAGTAAAAGTCCTTGCAAACGAACCATAATTTCCACTAAAATAATATAATCACTACTACGAAAAAAATACATAATACTACAGCAAAAGTTTCAAAGTGTAATAAGTTTTCATATTTATTTATTTATTTATTTATAACAGTAGACTAAAAATAAAATAATGAATTACAAATAATGAAAAGTCTCACTTTAATCGCATTTCCAATCGACTCCTCTCGGCTTCCGTACAGTTAAACTGTCAACCCGTTAAACATGGCGTCCCCTGTAAGGGCAGCTATACGGTTTTGCTCTTTTTATCTGCTTACGTCTTCTAGACAAAACGTCAGCAGTGGGTTTAGATGGTCATGCCGACCTTGCTCCTCTCGACCGGTCAGGAGCAGCCTCTATGAGCATGTACGGGAAGGGTACAGTCACAAACCCGAGCTGGACATGCAGCGTGTGTGCGAGGAGACAGATGCGGTGACAACGGAGGTGGAGAATCGGAAAGGAGATTTGCGGGCAGCTGATGTCGGAATTATAGTAAGACACCGCATGACATAGCATTCATTAAAACAATACTGCTGCATTGACATTAGTTAAACTGAAATTTTCAGATAATTCACGTGAAAACGTAAGTGGAACACCTATGTGGTACAATGTGTGTCTAGGTCTCAGTCTGGAAGAAACTACAGAAAGTGCAAAAAGAAATATCAGATTTGGAAAACAGAAAGAATGTGATCAGTGGCAAAGTTCGCGCTCTTGTGGTAAGTGCTCATATACATTTAAATAATTGGGGTTTTAATATGTAGTGTGGGTACATTGGACAGTGGTTGACGTTTCCTGCAGTGTGATATGTTATGATATGTAATGTTGATATTATTTGTGATTTATTTCTGCCCTTTCAGGATGAACATGACAAATCCACGTTGTCTAGTGTAAGTTCCAGCTTTTTTTGATTTGCATGACAGTCTAAACTTTAGTTTGAAGAATTAAATATGGACTTTTTAATTAATAAAACTTTAAACCTGCTATATTTTAGTGATTTTTCAGCTTGCTTTGCGATTATGTAGTGTGCATAATATTTTTGTGCATTTTGGAATTTTTGTGTGACACTCTTTCCCTGCTTTGTACATGACAGCTTGTGGAGTACAACAGTGCTAGAGAAGAGGGTAGAGCACTCAGAGAGAAACTTAGTAATTTGTATCTGCAGGAGAGTGAGTTGGAGGAAGAACATTACTGCCGCGCTCTACGACTGCCCAACAGAACACATCCAAGTGTGGTAAGGGACCACTCACCTTTTTATAATAGAAAAAAAGTTTAAAAATGCTTAATTTTCAATATAAAAAGAAATATGTATGATTTTTTTTTTTAAAAGTAATCCTTAAATACTAAAAATGTTAAACATTCCTATTAACTGCCATTAAGTTATGAAACTATTTATTATTAAATGCTAAATTATCCAAATCCAAGTATCAAATTTGCACCTAAGCAAATAATAGTATACAAAAACATAAACATCATAATGTATTCGTTTAAAGGGTAACACAGTTTCTGCCAATCTCATGTTAATCTTGAGTACCTATAGAGAAGTATTGCATCCTTCATATCTCAGAAGAGTCTTTAGATTTATCATATTTATAAAAGACAGATACGCTGTACCGATTCTTTCCGAAAACAGCCTAACTCGTAGAGGCGTGCAGTGGGCGGAGCTAAAGAGTCACGAGCACACACACACCTATGACACAGACACACACAATACATCATGGCATTATCCCTGGATAACTTTCGATTCACTATACGTTCATGTTGTTTACATTATACGCACTTATGCACTGATTTCCAACAAAACACAGACATTTGATGCAGTTTCACTCGCCGCCTGCGGATTTCGAATCATGACCGGGAACAAACCAACACACTTGCAGAACTCCATTGCTGCTCCGGAAAAAAAAACTGCATCCACTGTTTCCTTAACGCTGGGTTATTTGGGTAGCTGAACAAGGTTATCTTTCCCTCACAACCAAAAACACACTTCTTTAGTGACATTGTTGATGTTGTGGTCTAAAAACTAAATGACAGTGCTGCCGACGGCTTCCATAACCCGAACGAAGCTCCTTGATGGGCACGCTCTTGCTCTCGCTCGCCCATACAAGGAATTCCGCCCTTTATGACATCATATAGGGCCATTATTAAAAAAAACTTTAACTTTTTGAATCCTAAAGGAGTGTATTTGTCACAGAAATACTCCGTCATATGTCCAACTCGTTTTTTTTTTAAATTTTGGCCATGTTTAGCATTTAAATCCAACTCTTTAACAGTCTAAATAAGTCAGAATGCATGAAATAGCATTAGACCCCCCCCCCCCCCCCCCCAATGCTTCTGTAATAACCGAAAAATCAGGAAAGCTGCTTTTACTTAATGCTAGGGTAGGCAATTTCAGAGATGCTAGCAATAGCAAGCTAGCTTTGAAAGCATAAGATCCAACCCTCCCTTCAGAGCTAAATTAAATATCATTGTTAAATTACCTCAAAGCACATAGTGACTGTCTTGTCTACAACTCTGCATAGCCTCATGGAACACACTGATGACGTGTGATGTCTGCATGAGCAAGGTACGCAGAGGTATGGAAATACATATGTTGACAGGCAGGTAGGACCGTCCAAATGCAATGATGGGACGAAAATTTTTGAGTCCAACAGACATCCACAGAAGATATATGTTCATTTTTTTTATATTTAGACAACTTCTATTATTGATTGCTATCAGGATGTGAAGAGAGTTTCAACCAGTATGAAAAGAAGTGTTTATGAAAAACACCTACCCTAGCTTTGACAGGAATGTATTTAAAATGTTTTGTCTTTTCTCCTAGCCCATCGGAGATGAGAGCCAGGCAAGAGTGGTTGAATTGGTTGGTCAGAGACGAGGTAAATTTAACTGAATAAAGCCATAAACCATATTATCCTTTTCTTGAAATCGGTTTGGTCAAAACATACAATTTGGAGTTTGATTTGAAGGAGCAGCCATGACTTTCACTGACCTTGAGGTTTGACATTGTGTTACATTTCTTGCAGCAATTGACAACAATTCTCTAGCAATGAGATGAGTGTTTGAAAGGTGTATTTGATTTGTTTTATGCAAATACCTGCTATGTCAACTAGCTTTATCAGGGCAGTACTAAATAAAAACATGCATTTATGATCCCTCTTTAAAAAATGGCATATTCTGCTAGGGATAATATGAGCAGAACTGTATTGTATTATGTTGCAAGAACTGATCATTTTTAATAACTTTTTGCTCCTTGGATTTTTGCTGCAGGAATTTTGTTCCTTTACCAAGGCTTGTCGTTTTGATCAATAAGTGGTGTGTGCCTGACTTGAAATATTTCCTAACCTGCTAAAATGTTTTGTAAATGCTATAAAGCGTTGCACAAGATGTATTGGAATATACTGTAGTGTCATGTGTCCACCATAGAATTTGATTTCAAACCAAAAGGCCACCTGGAAATTGGAGAGGGTCTTGACATCATCAGACAAAGGTTAGATGTTTTCTCTCTGTCATGTTTTAATTTTATTTAATGATTTATTTTTATTTGTCTTTCATTTGTATCTCTTTCCTCTTAGACGGCTTGCCCATGTGTCAGGGCACAGATCATACTACTTGAGAGGGGCAGGGGCCAGACTTCAGTTTGCCTTGCAAAATTTTACTATGGATCTTCTTCAGAAACGGGTTAGTATGTTTTTATCTGTTTCTGATATTTGGAATAATCTCTGTACCCAAGAATGTTACATTATAAGACCAGGAACTTATTATTAAAAAAAGTAAACTGAATCAATTTTGGTTTCATATTGACTGATCCATGCAAACATCAATGTTTCGGTTTCTTTTTGGAGGTTGAGTATGCTTAATACTCTGTTGTGAATTCTTAACATTTTACAGGGCTTTATTCCCATGGTTGTTCCTGACATATTAAAATCAGTGGTTTTTGTGAGTATCGCTTTGTTCTAAACTTAGTATAATGATTTAATTACATTGTAGGATCCAACATTCTGCATTCCTTTACTGAGTTCAAATTCATAATCATATACTACTATGACTAATGGCTTTAGCAGTATAATCTAAAATCATTTACACTGAATACTTTAGATGCAGCTGTGTATTAAGATTGTTAATGGAAATATAAAGTTTAGAAAACTAGCTAACGTAGTGACAACTGTAGTAACCTATAAAGAATCTCTGTTATATTGTGCTGTTTTTGCATTTATTGTTCAGGAAGGTTGTGGGATGCAGCCTCATGCTCATAAATCACAGGTGTACTCTCTGGACCCTTCACGCTTTCCTGACCTCAATCTTGCTGGAACAGGGGAAGTAGGAGTGGCAGGTGATAAAAGCATGAACTTCTGTGACATGATAATTAATCTTATGATAAACAGTGCCCGCCACTAATATTGGCACCCTTGGTAAATATGAGCTGTGAAAATAAATCTGCATTGTTTATCCTTTTGATCTTTCATTCAGAAAATTCTAACCTTTCGTTGAAGTAAAACCATTGAAAGTGGGGGGAAACTCGCATTATAAAATAAATGTTTTTCTCTAGTTCACGTTGGCCACAATTATTGGCACCCAATTATTGCCTCATCCTTTTCCCAAGATGACAGCTCTGAGTCTTCTTCTATAATGCCTGATGAGTTTGGAGAACACAAGAGATCAGAGACCATTCCTCCATACAGAATCTCTCCAGATCCTTCAGATTCCCAGATCCATGTTGGTGCTTCTTCTCTTCAGTTCAGCCCACTCATTTTCTATAGGGTTCAGGTCAGGGGACTGGGATGGTCATGGCAGAAGCTTCATTTTGTGCTCAGTGACACATTTGTGTGTTGATTTTGATGTTTGTTTTGGATCACTGTCCTGATGGAAGATCCAACCACGGCCCATTATAAGATTTCTAGCAGAAGCGGTAAGGTTTTGATTTTTTTTTTTATCTGTTGGTATTTGCTAGAATCCATGATACCATGTATCTGAACAAGATGTTCAGCAGGACCTCCAGCAAAAAAATAGACCCACAACGTTAAAGATCTAGCAGTATATTTAACCGTGGGCATGGGGTACTTTTTATCCCTGTTTGCCCCAAACCCATCTGGTGGGTTTGCTGCCAAAAAGCTCTTTTTATAGTTTCATCTGACCACAGAACCAGGTCCCTTTTGAAGTTCCAGTCGTGTCTGACAACTGAATATGCTGAAGTTTGTTTCTGGATGAGCGAGAAGGATTTTTCTTTAAACCCTCCCAAACAACTTGTGGTGATGTAGGTGCCGTTTGATACAATTTTTTTTTTTTAGGCTTTCTGACCCCAAGACTCAACTAATCTCTTAGTCTTTGTCCACTCAAACGCTCCTCCTCACCGTGCATTAGGACGATATAGACACATGTCCTCTTCCAGGCAGATTTGGAACATCTTTAGTTGATTGGAACTTCTTAATTATTGCCCTGATGGTGGAAATGGGGATTTTCAATGCTTTAGCTATTTTCTTACAGCCACTTTCTATTTTGTGAAGCTCAACAATCTTTTGCAATTTCATGCTCCTAGTCACTCTGGTGTGCTATTTTTTTTTAAAAATATGAATGAGAATATACTTCAGAGATATTTTACTCTAGGGGTGTTTTTCTAGGGGTGCCAATAATTGTGGCCAACATGCTTTGGAAAAAAAACATTTATTTCATAATGTGTGTTTCCCCCCCCACTGTCAACTGTTTTACTTCAGCAAAAGGTTAGAATTTTTTTTTTTCTTTTAATGAAAGATCTAAAGGATAAACTATGCATATTTATTTTCAGAACCTTCTTTGTTCATATTTGCCAATATTAGTGGAGGGCACTGTATGATAATTCAAAGATAATTAAAAATGTGAATTATAAGTTTTATTATAAATTAATATAAAAGTAAATTTTTGTTACATTCATACACTACTATTCAAAAGTTTGGAATAATTAAGATTTGTAATATTTTTGAAAGTAGTCTCTTATGGTCACCAAGGCTGCATTTATTTGAACAAAAATACAGTAAAAACAGTAATATTATGAAATATTTTTACAAAATAAAAGAGTTTTCTATTTAAATATATTTTAAAATGTCATTTATTTTTGTGATGGCAAAGCTGAATATTCAGCAACAATTACTGCAGCCTTCAGTGTCACATGATCCTTCAGAAATCATTCGGTGCTGTTCACTGACCTTTCTATTCATCAAGGAATCACGAAAAAAATATTAAGCAGAAAAAAACTTTTAAATGCTGATAATAAGAAATGTATTATTTTATTATTAATAAGAACTTTACTTTATTATTAATAATTGAGCACCAATTAAAAACTATTAATTTTTCCAAACTTTTGACCGGTATTTTATTCGATGTTATTACTATTAATATAAAATTATATATAAAAAAAATAGACCAGTAGGCACCAAATGTTAGGTTAGCAAAAAGAAAAAAATATCCATGAATACTTCACAATGAATTGATGATGACCTATATTTTACTAGGATATTTCATGGATCATGCTGTAAATTTGAAGGATTTACCTGTCAGGTATAAAAAGTCCTTGATTGACCTATTGATTGATTGTCTGAAAGCTACATTGTTATTCTTGGATTGATGCATGCATAAAGTGTTATTTGTATTGCTTTTACATTCTAGAACCGTCTGTAGTAGCACATGTTATCGAGCAGAAACAGATACTGGAAGAGAGACCTGGGGGCTTTACAGAGTTCACCATTTTAACAAGGTAATCAGAAAACGAAAGTGGTAGCATGGAAAATGAAAGAAAAACAAAAAAGCAGAACAGTTAAGATCCTTGATGTCAAGATCAATGTAATTGCAGTACTATTAAAAAAAATGTATCTGTTGTTACCTTTAGGGTGTTTACTTTGTTTACATTCGTGCAGATTGAAATGTTCGGTGTAACTTCGAATGAGACAGGAGAGGAGAGTTCCCAGTTGTTGGATGAATTTGTCTTGTTACAGAAGGAGATTTTCTCTTCCCTAAAGCTTCATTATAGGTATGTCTAAAATCTAACCAATGTTTACACACACTTTAAGATTAAGCATAGTTAGTTTATTCATGTTTTGATTCATAAAATGTGACAAATTCATATTTTGAAAATGGTATAGCATTAAAACCTTAAAAGCATTTATTTTAAAAGTATTTATTGGGCTAAAAGTGGTTCTTAAAGTTTGTTCACAGTAAGAAGTAAATATTTGTTGTCAGTATGCACTTGCTGTCAGGGAATACTATAAGATATGTAGTATTGAAACAAGTAGATAGGTAATTGCTAATAAAATGGTAATAGCAATGCTTTCCCTCACAGAGTCTTGGATATGCCCACTCAAGAATTGGGGCCTCCTGCCTTTCGAAAGTATGATATTGAGGCATGGATGCCAGGGCGTGGAAGCTTTGGAGAGGTTGGAACGATATTTTAAAATGAAGAGTCAAGAGTCAGTGTAATTAATCGTTAGATTTAATGCATTAAAAAAAAAAAGAGAACCATCAACGAGAATAATAAAACGAATTTGCTATTTGAATTTGCTCATTAAAAAGAGGAATACATTTCTACTTTTGCATCCTTTTGTTGAACATCAACTTACTTGGTCCTTTATCAGATTTCCAGTGCCTCAAACTGCACAGACTACCAGAGCCGGCGCCTTAACATTCTCTATGAGGGAAATGATGGAAACCCTAAGTATGCACATACGGTAAGAGGCTATTTATAATACCATCTTAATAACATTATGGTGAGCCATGGCTGCAATATGTCCATTGTATTTGTTGTGCTGTAAAAAATAGTAAAAATATGATTATAGGAGATAACTAAGAGAACAGAACCATTCCTTCAGCACAAAAATAGGTGCAGCAGTCAATAACAATTTACTTTTCATATTTTAGGTAAATGCTACAGCTTGTGCTATTCCACGTACCATTATTGCCATTTTGGAGACACACCAAACCAAGGTAGAAACTAAACTAATTTGTGTATTTTTCAACAGATATTAATTTTATTAATAATTTTGTCTCTCTGTTTGTCTTCTGTTAGGAAGGGACGGTTCAGATTCCTGAAGTCTTGCAGCACTACCTCTGCTTGGATGTGATAGAAAAACCTAAATGCACTCCTATTAAATATATGGGACCAAACCAACCCAAGCGACATACCTCAAAATAACTTCTTAATAGAATATCATATTTCAATGAAGTACTATTTTTGCTGTATTCTCCACAGTGAATGCAATGTATTTAGGTGTTTGTCTTATAATGTCTCAAACCTTTTATTTCCAAAAACAACATTTATCTGGCCTATCCAAATTTTCAATAAAATGCCATCAGTGACATCTCAGAATTTGCTATGGCTTAATTCACTAGTTGCCATTCTGGGGTTCCTGGTTGTGTGTAAATTATTTCCACCAGATAAAGTTTGCAGATAAAGTTTTTGTTGGTGAATTTAACATCCACGTCGTAGATAATGAAATAGATGCATTGGGATTGGCATTTGTAGACATTCTAAATTCTACTGGAGTTAGACAACGTGTCAGGACCCACTCACAGTTGTAATCATTCTTCAGATTTATTTAATTTTGTCAGATTTATTTTTAATTTTGCATTAATTTACTTTAATATTGTTATATAAAATCAATGTTGATGACATTGAAAGAGCGTTTGTAGCAGAGCTATGACATCTTCCCTTCCATTTAGCCTAGGCTGCAAAATCAACTCAACTTGTTACAAATAATCTTACAGAATTTTTTTCAATTCCTCAGCATATCATCTTAGAACTCGATGTTGCAACAGACACTTAACTTGCTGCTTGTACAAATTACTCTAGTCCTCCCTCTCTCTGCCACTCTTCTTTCCACACCAATGTGTATTCCTTGATTTATGTTTCCAAGCAAAATCATTTTGAAGCCATCTGATTTGCTAAAAGATGACTGAAAAAATTTACTAAGAGAGAATAAAAATAGGACACCTGGGTAGGTTGTCAGCTGAAATTGCAATTATTTGTGTTTGGAATATTTATTTAATTTCATTGTAAAAAATATTCTGCTAAGATTTTATATTTCAATATAATTACAATGCACAGAGTTTGCCATGCTGATCTGAATGTGCTTTATCAGGTTTGATAAGTGTGTTAACATTTGAAACGTGCTGCAAATAGAGTATATAATATTTTGCTAGTATATAATAATATGGTGAAGTATGAGTGACAAAAGTGTATTTTGGAAAATGTATCAATTTAATGCATTTTGTTGAAAGCAATGAAAAATGATTCAGTTTGGTCTGTACAGACTTCTGTTTCACTGAATGTGTGAAGACTTTTGACAACGTGAATCATGTTGGTCAAGGAATCACTGGGATCCGAACCCAGGATCTCTTGTTTACAAGACAGGCACATTGACCAGCTGAGCCACGGTGCCTGGCTGCCACCACATATTTGCTTGGGACACTGTCCTCCGACAACAGCTGAGGGATGGTTTGAAAATGGAAACAACCGCAAATGGAACCTCGGTTTCACCTTTTGTGGTCAGTTCTCGGAAAAGCACATGCTTGTTAATGTTCGCAGCCTTGAGCCACACAAGTATCGCCAAAGACAAAACATTTAAGACCAGCTAAGCCACGGAGCCTGGCTGCCACCACATATTTGCTTGGGACACTGTCCTCTGACAACAGCTGAGGGATGGTTTGAAAATGGAAACAACCGCAAATGGAACCTCGGTTTCACCTTTTGTGGTCAGTTCTCGGAAAAGCACACGCTTGTTAAGGTTCACAGCCTTGAGCCACACAAGCATTGACAAAGGAACCACTGGGATTTGAACCCAGGATCTCCTGTTTACTAGACAGGCGCTTTAACCAACTAAACCACAGCACCAAGCTCGTTGTGATTGAACCTGGAAGGGTGACCCAGCAAACGTTTAGCAAAGACCATTTAAGCTACACAAAGAGAAAGGAAGTATGGCACTTCTCTGTGGTGACGGCCGGTCCTTGTGTGCAAGTGCCAAGAAGTTTCCGTAAGCAAATGTGGTAGTAAACCACAGAGAAAATTTGTAATGAACTATTTAAGCAGCAAATGCAGAGATACGAGTAAAAAGTCATGAAATGTTTCAAAACATTTAAGAACAATTCAAGAACGCATCAGTCAACAGTATGAACACTTCAAGCTCGCTCGCTCTTTTTGACCTCATACCCGTTAGCATCGCTGTAGCTCCCCCAGCATGTGCAGAAAATGGAAAATTAGCCAAATGTATCACGCTTTTGACCAGACCCTCCTTAGATAGAGGGATATCATGGAAGCTAGCAGGTCAGACCCTTCCATGTGATGGTCGTTTTCTTGCACTGCATTTTACATAGAAATGCCATTTCGATTTCATGCATATATGAACATTTCTGAAGTTCTGCATCTACGTGATACAAGACAGTGACTCCCATACCTCAATGGATGGTTCTTGGGCATGATTTGAAGCCTTTTGTCTTGATTGACATCATTTAAGTAAATACGCTGAGAACAAGAGTTCTCAAAAGTTTTCTGTTGCCTGAGGGCAACACTGTGCAGTATGTAGTAAAGAAAATACCAAAAATTACGACTCTGGTGGGACTCGAACCCACAACCTTTGAATGGCCTCATTTTGCAATCTAGAAGTCCAATGCACTATCCATTGCGCCACAGAGCCCAGTCGCATTGCTGGCTGGGCCACGTGATGGTCTTTTTTCTGGGCATTTGCACATCCAACAGTGTGAAGATGTACACTCTGTGGGCAGGAAAGACAGGTCCTCGAGCCTCTGCACAATTGAAACCCGATTCAAAACGCTGAAGCCCTCTGTCCAAGAAAGATCGCAGAGAGCAAAGGTATCAGAGGACAGGCACCGCTGGGATTTGAACCCAGGATCTCCTGTTTACAAGACAGGCGCTTTGACCCGCTAAGCCACAGCACCTGGCTGCCACCACATATTTGCTTGGGACACTGTCCTCCGACAACAGCTGAGGGATGGTTTGAAAATGGAAACAACCGCAAATGGCAGCTCCGTTTCACCTTTTGTGGTCAGTTCTCGGAAAAGCACATGCTTGTTAAGGTTCACAGCCTTCAGCCACACAAGTATCGCCAAAGACAAAACATTTAAGACCAGCTAAGCCACGGCGCCTGGCTGCCACCACATATTTGCTTGGGACACTGCCCTCCGACAACAGCTGAGGGATGGTTTGAAAATGGAAACAACCGCAAATGGAACCTCGGTTTCACCTTTTGTGGTCAGTTCTTGGAAAAGTACATGCTTGTTAAGGTTCACAGCCTTGAGCCACACAAGTATCGCCAAAGACAAAACATTTAAGATCAGCTAAGCCACGGCGCCTGGCTGCCACCACATATTTGCTTGGGACACTGTCCTCCGACAACAGCTGAGGGATGGTTTGAAAATGGAAACAACCGCAAATGGAACCTCGGTTTCACCTTTTGTGGTCAGTTCTCGGAAAAGCACATGTTTGTTAAGTTTCACAGCCTTGAGCCACACAAGCATCGACAAAGGCACCGCTGGGATTCGAACCCAGGATCTCCTGTTTACTAGACAGGCGCTTTAACCAACTAAGCCACGGCGCCAAGCTCGTTGTGATTGAACCTGGAAGGGTGACCCAGCAAACGTTTAGCAAAGACCATTTAAGCTACAGAAAGAGAAAGGAAGTATGGCACTTCTCTGTGGTGACGGCCGGTCCTTGTGTGCAAGTGCCAAGAAGTTTCCGTAAGCAAATGTGGTAGTAAACCACAGAGAAAATTTGTAATGAACTATTTAAGCAGCAAATGCAGAGATACGAGTAAAAAGTCATGAAATGTTTCAAAACATTTAAGAACAATTCAAGAACGCATCAGTCAACAGTATGAACACTTCAAGCTCGCTCGCTCTTTTTGACCTCATACCCGTTAGCATCGCCGTATCTCCCCCAGCACGTGCAGAAAATGGAAAATTAGCCAAATGTATCACCCTTTTGACCAGACCCTCCTTAGATAGAGGGATATCATGGAAGCTAGCAGGTCAGACCCTTCCATGTGATGGTCGTTTTCTTGCACTGCATTTTACATAGAAATGCCATTTCGATTTCATGCATATATGAACATTTCTGAAGTTCTGCATCTACGTGATACAAGACAGTGACTCCCATACCTCAATGGATGGTTCTTGGGCATGATTGGAAGCCTTTTGTCTTGATTGACATCATTTAAGTAAATACGCTGAGAACAAGAGTTCTCAAAAGTTTTCTGTTGCCTGAGGGCAACACTGTGCAGTATGTAGTAAAGAAAATACCAAAAATTACGACTCTGGTGGGACTCGAACCCACAACCTTTGAATGGCCTCATTTTGCAATCTAGAAGTCCAATGCGCTATCCATTGCGCCACAGAGCCCAGTCACATTGCTGGCTGGGCCACGTGATGGTCTTTTTTCTGGGCATTTGCACATCCAACAGTGTGAAGATGTACACTCTGTGGGCAGGAAAGACAGGTCCTCGAGCCTCTGCACAATTGAAACCCGATTCAAAACGCTGATGCCCTCTGGCCAAGAAAGATCGCAGAGAGCAAAGGTATCAGAGGACAGGCACCGCTGGGATTTGAACCCAGGATCTCCTGTTTACAAGACAGGCGCTTTGACCCGCTAAGCCACAGCGCCTGGCTGCCACCACATATTTGCTTGGGACACTGTCCTCCGACAACAGCTGAGGGATGGTTTGAAAATGGAAACAACCGCAAATGGAACCTCGGTTTCACCTTTTGTGGTCAGTTCTTGGAAAAGTACATGCTTGTTAAGGTTCACAGCCTTGAGCCACACAAGTATCGCCAAAGACAAAACATTTAAGACCAGCTAAGCTACGGCGCCTGGCTGCCACCACATATTTGCTTGGGACACTGTCCTCCGACAACAGCTGAGGGATGGTTTGAAAATGGAAACAACCGCAAATGGAACCTCGGTTTCACCTTTTGTGGTCAGTTCTCGGAAAAGCACATGCTTGTTAAGGTTCACAGCCTTGAGCCACACAAGCATCGACAAAGACAAAACATTTAAGACCAGCTAAGCCACGGCGCCTGGCTGCCACCACATATTTGCTTGGGACACTGTCCTCCGACAACAGCTGAGGGATGGTTTGAAAATGGAAACAACCGCAAATGGAACCTCGGTTTCACCTTTTGTGGTCAGTTCTCGGAAAAGCACATGCTTGTTAAGTTTCACAGCCTTGAGCCACACAAGCATCGACAAAGGCACCGCTGGGATTCGAACCCAGGATCTCCTGTTTACTAGACAGGCGCTTTAACCAACTAAGCCACGGCGCCAAGCTCGTTGTGATTGAACCTGGAAGGGCGACCCAGCAAACGTTTAGCAAAGACCATTTAAGCTACAGAAAGAGAAAGGAAGTATGGCACTTCTCTGTGGTGACGGCCGGTCCTTGTGTGCAAGTGCCAAGAAGTTTCCGTAAGCAAATGTGGTAGTAAACCACAGAGAAAATTTGTAATGAACTATTTAAGCAGCAAATGCAGAGATACGAGTAAAAAGTCATGAAATGTTTCAAAACATTTAAGAACAATTCAAGAACGCATCAGTCAACAGTATGAACACTTCAAGCTCGCTCGCTCTTTTTGACCTCATACCCGTTAGCATCGCCGTATCTCCCCCAGCACGTGCAGAAAATGGAAAATTAGCCAAATGTATCACCCTTTTGACCAGACCCTCCTTAGATAGAGGGATATCATGGAAGCTAGCAGGTCAGACCCTTCCATGTGATGGTCGTTTTCTTGCACTGCATTTTACATAGAAATGCCATTTCGATTTCATGCATATATGAACATTTCTGAAGTTCTGCATCTACGTGATACAAGACAGTGACTCCCATACCTCAATGGATGGTTCTTGGGCATGATTGGAAGCCTTTTGTCTTGATTGACATCATTTAAGTAAATACGCTGAGAACAAGAGTTCTCAAAAGTTTTCTGTTGCCTGAGGGCAACACTGTGCAGTATGTAGTAAAGAAAATACCAAAAATTACGACTCTGGTGGGACTCGAACCCACAACCTTTGAATGGCCTCATTTTGCAATCTAGAAGTCCAATGCGCTATCCATTGCGCCACAGAGCCCAGTCACATTGCTGGCTGGGCCACGTGATGGTCTTTTTTCTGGGCATTTGCACATCCAACAGTGTGAAGATGTACACTCTGTGGGCAGGAAAGACAGGTCCTCGAGCCTCTGCACAATTGAAACCCGATTCAAAACGCTGATGCCCTCTGTCCAAGAAAGATCGCAGAGAGCAAAGGTATCAGAGGACAGGCACCGCTGGGATTTGAACCCAGGATCTCCTGTTTACAAGACAGGCGCTTTGACCCGCTAAGCCACAGCGCCTGGCTGCCACCACATATTTGCTTGGGACACTGTCCTCCGACAACAGCTGAGGGATGGTTTGAAAATGGAAACAACCGCAAATGGCAGCTCCGTTTCACCTTTTGTGGTCAGTTCTCGGAAAAGCACATGCTTGTTAAGGTTCACAGCCTTCAGCCACACAAGTATCGCCAAAGACAACATTTAAGACCAGCTAAGCCACGGCGCCTGGCTGCCACCACATATTTGCTTGGGACACTGCCCTCCGACAACAGCTGAGGGATGGTTTGAAAATGGAAACAACCGCAAATGGAACCTCGGTTTCACCTTTTGTGGTCAGTTCTTGGAAAAGTACATGCTTGTTAAGGTTCACAGCCTTGAGCCACACAAGTATTGCCAAAGACAAAACATTTAAGACCAGCTAAGCCACGGCGCCTGGCTGCCACCACATATTTGCTTGGGACACTGTCCTCCGACAACAGCTGAGGGATGGTTTGAAAATGGAAACAACCGCAAATGGAACCTCGGTTTCACCTTTTGTGGTCAGTTCTCGGAAAAGCACATGCTTGTTAAGTTTCACAGCCTTGAGCCACACAAGCATCGACAAAGGCACCGCTGGGATTCGAACCCAGGATCTCCTGTTTACTAGACAGGCGCTTTAACCAACTAAGCCACGGCGCCAAGCTCGTTGTGATTGAACCTGGAAACGTTTAGCAAAGACCATTTAAGCTACAGAAAGAGAAAGGAAGTATGGCACTTCTCTGTGGTGACGGCCGGTCCTTGTGTGCAAGTGCCAAGAAGTTTCCGTAAGCAAATGTGGTAGTAAACCACAGAGAAAATTTGTAATGAACTATTTAAGCAGCAAATGCAGAGATACGAGTAAAAAGTCATGAAATGTTTCAAAACATTTAAGAACAATTCAAGAACGCATCAGTCAACAGTATGAACACTTCAAGCTCGCTCGCTCTTTTTGACCTCATACCCGTTAGCATCGCCGTATCTCCCCCAGCACGTGCAGAAAATGGAAAATTAGCCAAATGTATCACCCTTTTGACCAGACCCTCCTTAGATAGAGGGATATCATGGAAGCTAGCAGGTCAGACCCTTCCATGTGATGGTCGTTTTCTTGCACTGCATTTTACATAGAAATGCCATTTCGATTTCATGCATATATGAACATTTCTGAAGTTCTGCATCTACGTGATACAAGACAGTGACTCCCATACCTCAATGGATGGTTCTTGGGCATGATTGGAAGCCTTTTGTCTTGATTGACATCATTTAAGTAAATACGCTGAGAACAAGAGTTCTCAAAAGTTTTCTGTTGCCTGAGGGCAACACTGTGCAGTATGTAGTAAAGAAAATACCAAAAATTACGACTCTGGTGGGACTCGAACCCACAACCTTTGAATGGCCTCATTTTGCAATCTAGAAGTCCAATGCGCTATCCATTGCGCCACAGAGCCCAGTCACATTGCTGGCTGGGCCACGTGATGGTCTTTTTTCTGGGCATTTGCACATCCAACAGTGTGAAGATGTACACTCTGTGGGCAGGAAAGACAGGTCCTCGAGCCTCTGCACAATTGAAACCCGATTCAAAACGCTGATGCCCTCTGTCCAAGAAAGATCGCAGAGAGCAAAGGTATCAGAGGACAGGCACCGCTGGGATTTGAACCCAGGATCTCCTGTTTACAAGACAGGCGCTTTGACCCGCTAAGCCACAGCGCCTGGCTGCCACCACATATTTGCTTGGGACACTGTCCTCCGACAACAGCTGAGGGATGGTTTGAAAATGGAAACAACCGCAAATGGCAGCTCCGTTTCACCTTTTGTGGTCAGTTCTCGGAAAAGCACATGCTTGTTAAGGTTCACAGCCTTCAGCCACACAAGTATCGCCAAAGACAACATTTAAGACCAGCTAAGCCACGGCGCCTGGCTGCCACCACATATTTGCTTGGGACACTGCCCTCCGACAACAGCTGAGGGATGGTTTGAAAATGGAAACAACCGCAAATGGAACCTCGGTTTCACCTTTTGTGGTCAGTTCTTGGAAAAGTACATGCTTGTTAAGGTTCACAGCCTTGAGCCACACAAGTATTGCCAAAGACAAAACATTTAAGACCAGCTAAGCCACGGCGCCTGGCTGCCACCACATATTTGCTTGGGACACTGTCCTCCGACAACAGCTGAGGGATGGTTTGAAAATGGAAACAACCGCAAATGGAACCTCGGTTTCACCTTTTGTGGTCAGTTCTCGGAAAAGCACATGCTTGTTAAGTTTCACAGCCTTGAGCCACACAAGCATCGACAAAGGCACCGCTGGGATTCGAACCCAGGATCTCCTGTTTACTAGACAGGCGCTTTAACCAACTAAGCCACGGCGCCAAGCTCGTTGTGATTGAACCTGGAAACGTTTAGCAAAGACCATTTAAGCTACAGAAAGAGAAAGGAAGTATGGCACTTCTCTGTGGTGACGGCCGGTCCTTGTGTGCAAGTGCCAAGAAGTTTCCGTAAGCAAATGTGGTAGTAAACCACAGAGAAAATTTGTAATGAAGTATTTAAGCAGCAAATGCAGAGATACGAGTAAAAAGTCATGAAATGTTTCAAAACATTTAAGAACAATTCAAGAACGCATCAGTCAACAGTATGAACACTTCAAGCTCGCTCGCTCTTTTTGACCTCATACCCGTTAGCATCGCCGTATCTCCACCAGCACGTGCAGAAAATGGAAAATTAGCCAAATGTATCACCCTTTTGACCAGACCCTCCTTAGATAGAGGGATATCATGGAAGCTAGCAGGTCAGACCCTTCCATGTGATGGTCGTTTTCTTGCACTGCATTTTACATAGAAATGCCATTTCGATTTCATGCATATATGAACATTTCTGAAGTTCTGCATCTACGTGATACAAGACAGTGACTCCCATACCTCAATGGATGGTTCTTGGGCATGATTTGAAGCCTTTTGTCTTGATTGACATCATTTAAGTAAATACGCTGAGAACAAGAGTTCTCTGTTGCCTGAGGGCAACACTGTGCAGTATGTAGTAAAGAAAATACCAAAAATTACAACTCTGGTGGGACTCGAACCCACAACCTTTGAATGGCCTCATTTTGCAATCTAGAAGTCCAATGCGCTATCCATTGCGCCACAGAGCCCAGTCACATTGCTGGCTGGGCCACGTGATGGTCTTTTTTCTGGGCATTTGCACATCCAACAGTGTGAAGATGTACACTCTGTGGGCAGGAAAGACAGGTCCTCGAGCCTCTGCACAATTGAAACCCGATTCAAAACGCTGATGCCCTCTGTCCAAGAAAGATCGCAGAGAGCAAAGGTATCAGAGGACAGGCACCGCTGGGATTTGAACCCAGGATCTCCTGTTTACAAGACAGGCGCTTTGACCCGCTAAGCCACAGCGCCTGGCTGCCACCACATATTTGCTTGGGACACTGTCCTCCGACAACAGCTGAGGGATGGTTTGAAAATGGAAACAACCGCAAATGGCAGCTCCGTTTCACCTTTTGTGGTCAGTTCTCGGAAAAGCACATGCTTGTTAAGGTTCACAGCCTTCAGCCACACAAGTATCGCCAAAGACAACATTTAAGACCAGCTAAGCCACGGCGCCTGGCTGCCACCACATATTTGCTTGGGACACTGCCCTCCGACAACAGCTGAGGGATGGTTTGAAAATGGAAACAACCGCAAATGGAACCTCGGTTTCACCTTTTGTGGTCAGTTCTTGGAAAAGTACATGCTTGTTAAGGTTCACAGCCTTGAGCCACACAAGTATTGCCAAAGACAAAACATTTAAGACCAGCTAAGCCACGGCGCCTGGCTGCCACCACATATTTGCTTGGGACACTGTCCTCCGACAACAGCTGAGGGATGGTTTGAAAATGGAAACAACCGCAAATGGAACCTCGGTTTCACCTTTTGTGGTCAGTTCTCGGAAAAGCACATGCTTGTTAAGTTTCACAGCCTTGAGCCACACAAGCATCGACAAAGGCACCGCTGGGATTCAAACCCAGGATCTCCTGTTTACTAGACAGGCGCTTTAACCAACTAAGCCACGGCGCCAAGCTCGTTGTGATTGCACCTGGAAACGTTTAGCAAAGACCATTTAAGCTACAGAAAGAGAAAGGAAGTATGGCACTTCTCTGTGGTGACGGCCGGTCCTTGTGTGCAAGTGCCAAGAAGTTTCCGTAAGCAAATGTGGTAGTAAACCACAGAGAAAATTTGTAATGAAGTATTTAAGCAGCAAATGCAGAGATACGAGTAAAAAGTCATGAAATGTTTCAAAACATTTAAGAACAATTCAAGAACGCATCAGTCAACAGTATGAACACTTCAAGCTCGCTCGCTCTTTTTGACCTCATACCCGTTAGCATCGCCGTATCTCCACCAGCACGTGCAGAAAATGGAAAATTAGCCAAATGTATCACCCTTTTGACCAGACCCTCCTTAGATAGAGGGATATCATGGAAGCTAGCAGGTCAGACCCTTCCATGTGATGGTCGTTTTCTTGCACTGCATTTTACATAGAAATGCCATTTCGATTTCATGCATATATGAACATTTCTGAAGTTCTGCATCTACGTGATACAAGACAGTGACTCCCATACCTCAATGGATGGTTCTTGGGCATGATTTGAAGCCTTTTGTCTTGATTGACATCATTTAAGTAAATACGCTGAGAACAAGAGTTCTCTGTTGCCTGAGGGCAACACTGTGCAGTATGTAGTAAAGAAAATACCAAAAATTACGACTCTGGTGGGACTCGAACCCACAACCTTTGAATGGCCTCATTTTGCAATCTAGAAGTCCAATGCGCTATCCATTGCGCCACAGAGCCCAGTCACATTGCTGGCTGGGCCACGTGATGGTCTTTTTTCTGGGCATTTGCACATCCAACAGTGTGAAGATGTACACTCTGTGGGCAGGAAAGACAGGTCCTCGAGCCTCTGCACAATTGAAACCCGATTCAAAACGCTGATGCCCTCTGTCCAAGAAAGATCGCAGAGAGCAAAGGTATCAGAGGACAGGCACCGCTGGGATTTGAACCCAGGATCTCCTGTTTACAAGACAGGCGCTTTGACCCGCTAAGCCACAGCGCCTGGCTGCCACCACATATTTGCTTGGGACACTGTCCTCCGACAACAGCTGAGGGATGGTTTGAAAATGGAAACAACCGCAAATGGCAGCTCCGTTTCACCTTTTGTGGTCAGTTCTCGGAAAAGCACATGCTTGTTAAGGTTCACAGCCTTCAGCCACACAAGTATCGCCAAAGACAACATTTAAGACCAGCTAAGCCACGGCGCCTGGCTGCCACCACATATTTGCTTGGGACACTGCCCTCCGACAACAGCTGAGGGATGGTTTGAAAATGGAAACAACCGCAAATGGAACCTCGGTTTCACCTTTTGTGGTCAGTTCTTGGAAAAGTACATGCTTGTTAAGGTTCACAGCCTTGAGCCACACAAGTATCGCCAAAGACAAAACATTTAAGACCAGCTAAGCCACGGCGCCTGGCTGCCACCACATATTTGCTTGGGACACTGTCCTCCGACAACAGCTGAGGGATGGTTTGAAAATGGAAACAACCGCAAATGGAACCTCGGTTTCACCTTTTGTGGTCAGTTCTCGGAAAAGCACATGCTTGTTAAGTTTCACAGCCTTGAGCCACACAAGCATCGACGGGATTCGAAACCAAGATCTCCTGTTTACTAGACAGGAGCTTTAACCAACTAAGCCACAGCGCCAAGCTTGCTGTGATTGAACCTGGAAGGGTGACCTAGCAAACGTTTAGCAAAGACCATTTAAGCTACAGAAAGAGAAAGGAAGTATGGCACTTCTCTGTGGTGACGGCCGGTCCTTGTGTGCAAGTGCCAAGAAGTTTCCGTAAGCAAATGTGGTAGTAAACCACAGAGAAAATTTGTAATGAACTATTTAAGCAGCAAATGCAGAGATACGAGTAAAAAGTCATGAAATGTTTCAAAACATTTAAGAACAATTCAAGAACGCATCAGTCAACAGTATGAACACTTCAAGCTCGCTCGCTCTTTTTGACCTCATACCCGTTAGCATCGCCGTATCTCCCCCAGCACGTGCAGAAAATGGAAAATTAGCCAAATGTATCACCCTTTTGACCAGACCCTCCTTAGATAGAGGGATATCATGGAAGCTAGCAGGTCAGACCCTTCCATGTGATGGTCGTTTTCTTGCACTGCATTTTACATAGAAATGCCATTTCGATTTCATGCATATATGAACATTTCTGAAGTTCTGCATCTACGTGATACAAGACAGTGACTCCCATACCTCAATGGATGGTTCTTGGGCATGATTTGAAGCCTTTTGTCTTGATTGACATCATTTAAGTAAATACGCTGAGAACAAGAGTTCTCTGTTGCCTGAGGGCAACACTGTGCAGTATGTAGTAAAGAAAATACCAAAAACTACGACTCTGGTGGGACTCGAACCCACAACCTTTGAATGGCCTCATTTTGCAATCTAGAAGTCCAATGCGCTATCCATTGCGCCACAGAGCCCAGTCACATTGCTGGCTGGGCCACGTGATGGTCTTTTTTCTGGGCATTTGCACATCCAACAGTGTGAAGATGTACACTCTGTGGGCAGGAAAGACAGGTCCTCGAGCCTCTGCACAATTGAAACCCGATTCAAAACGCTGATGCCCTCTGTCCAAGAAAGATCACAGAGAGCAAAGGTATCAGAGGACAGACACCGCTGGGATTTGAACCCAGGATCTCCTGTTTACAAGACAGGCGCTTTGACCCGCTAAGCCACAGCGCCTGGCTGCCACCCCATATTTGCTTGGGACACTGTCCTCCGACAACAGCTGAGGGATGGTTTGAAAATGGAAACAACCGCAAATGGCAGCTCCGTTTCACCTTTTGTGGTCAGTTCTCGGAAAAGCACATGCTTGTTAAGGTTCACAGCCTTCAGCCACACAAGTATCGCCAAAGACAACATTTAAGACCAGCTAAGCCACGGCGCCTGGCTGCCACCACATATTTGCTTGGGACACTGCCCTCCGACAACAGCTGAGGGATGGTTTGAAAATGGAAACAACCGCAAATGGAACCTCGGTTTCACCTTTTGTGGTCAGTTCTTGGAAAAGTACATGCTTGTTAAGGTTCACAGCCTTGAGCCACACAAGTATCGCCAAAGACAAAACATTTAAGACCAGCTAAGCCACGGCGCCTGGCTGCCACCACATATTTGCTTGGGACACTGTCCTCCGACAACAGCTGAGGGATGGTTTGAAAATGGAAACAACCGCAAATGGAACCCCGGTTTCAACTTTTGTGGTCAGTTCTCGGAAAAGCACATGCTTGTTAAGTTTCACAGCCTTGAGCATCGACGGGATTCGAAACCAAGATCTCCTGTTTACTAAACAGGAGCTTTAACCAACTAAGCCACAGCGCCAAGCTTGCTGTGATTGAACCTGGAAGGGTGACCCAGCAAACGTTTAGCAAAGACCATTTACGCTACAGAAAGAGAAAGGAAGTATGGCACTTCTCTGTGGTGACGGCCGGTCCTTGTGTGCAAGTGCCAAGAAGTTTCCGTAAGCAAATGTGGTAGTAAACCACAGAGAAAATTTGTAATGAACTATTTAAGCAGCAAATGCAGAGATACGAGTAAAAAGTCATGAAATGTTTCAAAACATTTAAGAACAATTCAAGAACGCATCAGTCAACAGTATGAACACTTCAAGCTCGCTCGCTCTTTTTGACCTCATACCCGTTAGCATCGCCGTATCTCCCCCAGCACGTGCAGAAAATGGAAAATTAGCCAAATGTATCACCCTTTTGACCAGACCCTCCTTAGATAGAGGGATATCATGGAAGCTAGCAGGTCAGACCCTTCCATGTGATGGTCGTTTTCTTGCACTGCATTTTACATAGAAATGCCATTTCGATTTCATGCATATATGAACATTTCTGAAGTTCTGCATCTACGTGATACAAGACAGTGACTCCCATACCTCAATGGATGGTTCTTGGGCATGATTTGAAGCCTTTTGTCTTGATTGACATCATTTAAGTAAATACGCTGAGAACAAGAGTTCTCTGTTGCCTGAGGGCAACACTGTGCAGTATGTAGTAAAGAAAATACCAAAAATTACAACTCTGGTGGGACTCGAACCCACAACATTTGAATGGCCTCATTTTGCAATCTAGAAGTCCAATGCGCTATCCATTGCGCTATCCATTGCGCCACAGAGCCCAGTCACATTGCTGGCTGGGCCACGTGATGGTCTTTTTTCTGGGCATTTGCACATCCAACAGTGTGAAGATGTACACTCTGTGGGCAGGAAAGACAGGTCCTCGAGCCTCTGCACAATTGAAACCCGATTCAAAACGCTGATGCCCTCTGTCCAAGAAAGATCGCAGAGAGCAAAGGTATCAGAGGACAGGCACCGCTGGGATTTGAACCCAGGATCTCCTGTTTACAAGACAGGCGCTTTGACCCGCTAAGCCACAGCGCCTGGCTGCCACCACATATTTGCTTGGGACACTGTCCTCCGACAACAGCTGAGGGATGGTTTGAAAATGGAAACAACCGCAAATGGCAGCTCCGTTTCACCTTTTGTGGTCAGTTCTCGGAAAAGCACATGCTTGTTAAGGTTCACAGCCTTCAGCCACACAAGTATCGCCAAAGACAACATTTAAGACCAGCTAAGCCACGGCGCCTGGCTGCCACCACATATTTGCTTGGGACACTGCCCTCCGACAACAGCTGAGGGATGGTTTGAAAATGGAAACAACCGCAAATGGAACCTCGGTTTCACCTTTTGTGGTCAGTTCTTGGAAAAGTACATGCTTGTTAAGGTTCACAGCCTTGAGCCACACAAGTATTGCCAAAGACAAAACATTTAAGACCAGCTAAGCCACGGCGCCTGGCTGCCACCACATATTTGCTTGGGACACTGTCCTCCGACAACAGCTGAGGGATGGTTTGAAAATGGAAACAACCGCAAATGGAACCTCGGTTTCACCTTTTGTGGTCAGTTCTCGGAAAAGCACATGCTTGTTAAGTTTCACAGCCTTGAGCCACACAAGCATCGACAAAGGCACCGCTGGGATTCGAACCCAGGATCTCCTGTTTACTAGACAGGCGCTTTAACCAACTAAGCCACGGCGCCAAGCTCGTTGTGATTGCACCTGGAAACGTTTAGCAAAGACCATTTAAGCTACAGAAAGAGAAAGGAAGTATGGCACTTCTCTGTGGTGACGGCCGGTCCTTGTGTGCAAGTGCCAAGAAGTTTCCGTAAGCAAATGTGGTAGTAAACCACAGAGAAAATTTGTAATGAAGTATTTAAGCAGCAAATGCAGAGATACGAGTAAAAAGTCATGAAATGTTTCAAAACATTTAAGAACAATTCAAGAACGCATCAGTCAACAGTATGAACACTTCAAGCTCGCTCGCTCTTTTTGACCTCATACCCGTTAGCATCGCCGTATCTCCACCAGCACGTGCAGAAAATGGAAAATTAGCCAAATGTATCACCCTTTTGACCAGACCCTCCTTAGATAGAGGGATATCATGGAAGCTAGCAGGTCAGACCCTTCCATGTGATGGTCGTTTTCTTGCACTGCATTTTACATAGAAATGCCATTTCGATTTCATGCATATATGAACATTTCTGAAGTTCTGCATCTACGTGATACAAGACAGTGACTCCCATACCTCAATGGATGGTTCTTGGGCATGATTTGAAGCCTTTTGTCTTGATTGACATCATTTAAGTAAATACGCTGAGAACAAGAGTTCTCTGTTGCCTGAGGGCAACACTGTGCAGTATGTAGTAAAGAAAATACCAAAAATTACGACTCTGGTGGGACTCGAACCCACAACCTTTGAATGGCCTCATTTTGCAATCTAGAAGTCCAATGCGCTATCCATTGCGCCACAGAGCCCAGTCACATTGCTGGCTGGGCCACGTGATGGTCTTTTTTCTGGGCATTTGCACATCCAACAGTGTGAAGATGTACACTCTGTGGGCAGGAAAGACAGGTCCTCGAGCCTCTGCACAATTGAAACCCGATTCAAAACGCTGATGCCCTCTGTCCAAGAAAGATCGCAGAGAGCAAAGGTATCAGAGGACAGGCACCGCTGGGATTTGAACCCAGGATCTCCTGTTTACAAGACAGGCGCTTTGACCCGCTAAGCCACAGCGCCTGGCTGCCACCACATATTTGCTTAGGACACTGTCCTCCGACAACAGCTGAGGGATGGTTTGAAAATGGAAACAACCGCAAATGGCAGCTCCGTTTCACCTTTTGTGGTCAGTTCTCGGAAAAGCACATGCTTGTTAAGGTTCACAGCCTTCAGCCACACAAGTATCGCCAAAGACAACATTTAAGACCAGCTAAGCCACGGCGCCTGGCTGCCACCACATATTTGCTTGGGACACTGTCCTCTGACAACAGCTGAGGGATGGTTTGAAAATGGAAACAACCGCAAATGGCAGCTCCGTTTCACCTTTTGTGGTCAGTTCTCGGAAAAGCACATGCTTGTTAAGGTTCACAGCCTTCAGCCACACAAGTATCGCCAAAGACAACATTTAAGACCAGCTAAGCCACGGCGCCTGGCTGCCACCACATATTTGCTTGGGACACTGCCCTCCGACAACAGCTGAGGGATGGTTTGAAAATGGAAACAACCGCAAATGGAACCTCGGTTTCACCTTTTGTGGTCAGTTCTTGGAAAAGTACATGCTTGTTAAGGTTCACAGCCTTGAGCCACACAAGTATCGCCAAAGACAAAACATTTAAGACCAGCTAAGCCACGGCGCCTGGCTGCCACCACATATTTGCTTGGGACACTGTCCTCCGACAACAGCTGAGGGATGGTTTGAAAATGGAAACAACCGCAAATGGAACCTCGGTTTCACCTTTTGTGGTCAGTTCTCGGAAAAGCACATGCTTGTTAAGTTTCACAGCCTTGAGCCACACAAGCATCGACGGGATTCGAAACCAAGATCTCCTGTTTACTAGACAGGAGCTTTAACCAACTAAGCCACAGCGCCAAGCTTGCTGTGATTGAACCTGGAAGGGTGACCTAGCAAACGTTTAGCAAAGACCATTTAAGCTACAGAAAGAGAAAGGAAGTATGGCACTTCTCTGTGGTGACGGCCGGTCCTTGTGTGCAAGTGCCAAGAAGTTTCCGTAAGCAAATGTGGTAGTAAACCACAGAGAAAATTTGTAATGAACTATTTAAGCAGCAAATGCAGAGATACGAGTAAAAAGTCATGAAATGTTTCAAAACATTTAAGAACAATTCAAGAACGCATCAGTCAACAGTATGAACACTTCAAGCTCGCTCGCTCTTTTTGACCTCATACCCGTTAGCATCGCCGTATCTCCCCCAGCACGTGCAGAAAATGGAAAATTAGCCAAATGTATCACCCTTTTGACCAGACCCTCCTTAGATAGAGGGATATCATGGAAGCTAGCAGGTCAGACCCTTCCATGTGATGGTCGTTTTCTTGCACTGCATTTTACATAGAAATGCCATTTCGATTTCATGCATATATGAACATTTCTGAAGTTCTGCATCTACGTGATACAAGACAGTGACTCCCATACCTCAATGGATGGTTCTTGGGCATGATTTGAAGCCTTTTGTCTTGATTGACATCATTTAAGTAAATACGCTGAGAACAAGAGTTCTCTGTTGCCTGAGGGCAACACTGTGCAGTATGTAGTAAAGAAAATACCAAAAACTACGACTCTGGTGGGACTCGAACCCACAACCTTTGAATGGCCTCATTTTGCAATCTAGAAGTCCAATGCGCTATCCATTGCGCCACAGAGCCCAGTCACATTGCTGGCTGGGCCACGTGATGGTCTTTTTTCTGGGCATTTGCACATCCAACAGTGTGAAGATGTACACTCTGTGGGCAGGAAAGACAGGTCCTCGAGCCTCTGCACAATTGAAACCCGATTCAAAACGCTGATGCCCTCTGTCCAAGAAAGATCACAGAGAGCAAAGGTATCAGAGGACAGACACCGCTGGGATTTGAACCCAGGATCTCCTGTTTACAAGACAGGCGCTTTGACCCGCTAAGCCACAGCGCCTGGCTGCCACCCCATATTTGCTTGGGACACTGTCCTCCGACAACAGCTGAGGGATGGTTTGAAAATGGAAACAACCGCAAATGGCAGCTCCGTTTCACCTTTTGTGGTCAGTTCTCGGAAAAGCACATGCTTGTTAAGGTTCACAGCCTTCAGCCACACAAGTATCGCCAAAGACAACATTTAAGACCAGCTAAGCCACGGCGCCTGGCTGCCACCACATATTTGCTTGGGACACTGCCCTCCGACAACAGCTGAGGGATGGTTTGAAAATGGAAACAACCGCAAATGGAACCTCGGTTTCACCTTTTGTGGTCAGTTCTTGGAAAAGTACATGCTTGTTAAGGTTCACAGCCTTGAGCCACACAAGTATCGCCAAAGACAAAACATTTAAGACCAGCTAAGCCACGGCGCCTGGCTGCCACCACATATTTGCTTGGGACACTGTCCTCCGACAACAGCTGAGGGATGGTTTGAAAATGGAAACAACCGCAAATGGAACCCCGGTTTCAACTTTTGTGGTCAGTTCTCGGAAAAGCACATGCTTGTTAAGTTTCACAGCCTTGAGCATCGACGGGATTCGAAACCAAGATCTCCTGTTTACTAAACAGGAGCTTTAACCAACTAAGCCACAGCGCCAAGCTTGCTGTGATTGAACCTGGAAGGGTGACCCAGCAAACGTTTAGCAAAGACCATTTACGCTACAGAAAGAGAAAGGAAGTATGGCACTTCTCTGTGGTGACGGCCGGTCCTTGTGTGCAAGTGCCAAGAAGTTTCCGTAAGCAAATGTGGTAGTAAACCACAGAGAAAATTTGTAATGAACTATTTAAGCAGCAAATGCAGAGATACGAGTAAAAAGTCATGAAATGTTTCAAAACATTTAAGAACAATTCAAGAACGCATCAGTCAACAGTATGAACACTTCAAGCTCGCTCGCTCTTTTTGACCTCATACCCGTTAGCATCGCCGTATCTCCCCCAGCACGTGCAGAAAATGGAAAATTAGCCAAATGTATCACCCTTTTGACCAGACCCTCCTTAGATAGAGGGATATCATGGAAGCTAGCAGGTCAGACCCTTCCATGTGATGGTCGTTTTCTTGCACTGCATTTTACATAGAAATGCCATTTCGATTTCATGCATATATGAACATTTCTGAAGTTCTGCATCTACGTGATACAAGACAGTGACTCCCATACCTCAATGGATGGTTCTTGGGCATGATTTGAAGCCTTTTGTCTTGATTGACATCATTTAAGTAAATACGCTGAGAACAAGAGTTCTCTGTTGCCTGAGGGCAACACTGTGCAGTATGTAGTAAAGAAAATACCAAAAATTACAACTCTGGTGGGACTCGAACCCACAACATTTGAATGGCCTCATTTTGCAATCTAGAAGTCCAATGCGCTATCCATTGCGCTATCCATTGCGCCACAGAGCCCAGTCACATTGCTGGCTGGGCCACGTGATGGTCTTTTTTCTGGGCATTTGCACATCCAACAGTGTGAAGATGTACACTCTGTGGGCAGGAAAGACAGGTCCTCGAGCCTCTGCACAATTGAAACCCGATTCAAAACGCTGATGCCCTCTGTCCAAGAAAGATCGCAGAGAGCAAAGGTATCAGAGGACAGGCACCGCTGGGATTTGAACCCAGGATCTCCTGTTTACAAGACAGGCGCTTTGACCCGCTAAGCCACAGCGCCTGGCTGCCACCACATATTTGCTTGGGACACTGTCCTCCGACAACAGCTGAGGGATGGTTTGAAAATGGAAACAACCGCAAATGGCAGCTCCGTTTCACCTTTTGTGGTCAGTTCTCGGAAAAGCACATGCTTGTTAAGGTTCACAGCCTTCAGCCACACAAGTATCGCCAAAGACAACATTTAAGACCAGCTAAGCCACGGCGCCTGGCTGCCACCACATATTTGCTTGGGACACTGCCCTCCGACAACAGCTGAGGGATGGTTTGAAAATGGAAACAACCGCAAATGGAACCTCGGTTTCACCTTTTGTGGTCAGTTCTTGGAAAAGTACATGCTTGTTAAGGTTCACAGCCTTGAGCCACACAAGTATTGCCAAAGACAAAACATTTAAGACCAGCTAAGCCACGGCGCCTGGCTGCCACCACATATTTGCTTGGGACACTGTCCTCCGACAACAGCTGAGGGATGGTTTGAAAATGGAAACAACCGCAAATGGAACCTCGGTTTCACCTTTTGTGGTCAGTTCTCGGAAAAGCACATGCTTGTTAAGTTTCACAGCCTTGAGCCACACAAGCATCGACAAAGGCACCGCTGGGATTCGAACCCAGGATCTCCTGTTTACTAGACAGGCGCTTTAACCAACTAAGCCACGGCGCCAAGCTCGTTGTGATTGCACCTGGAAACGTTTAGCAAAGACCATTTAAGCTACAGAAAGAGAAAGGAAGTATGGCACTTCTCTGTGGTGACGGCCGGTCCTTGTGTGCAAGTGCCAAGAAGTTTCCGTAAGCAAATGTGGTAGTAAACCACAGAGAAAATTTGTAATGAAGTATTTAAGCAGCAAATGCAGAGATACGAGTAAAAAGTCATGAAATGTTTCAAAACATTTAAGAACAATTCAAGAACGCATCAGTCAACAGTATGAACACTTCAAGCTCGCTCGCTCTTTTTGACCTCATACCCGTTAGCATCGCCGTATCTCCACCAGCACGTGCAGAAAATGGAAAATTAGCCAAATGTATCACCCTTTTGACCAGACCCTCCTTAGATAGAGGGATATCATGGAAGCTAGCAGGTCAGACCCTTCCATGTGATGGTCGTTTTCTTGCACTGCATTTTACATAGAAATGCCATTTCGATTTCATGCATATATGAACATTTCTGAAGTTCTGCATCTACGTGATACAAGACAGTGACTCCCATACCTCAATGGATGGTTCTTGGGCATGATTTGAAGCCTTTTGTCTTGATTGACATCATTTAAGTAAATACGCTGAGAACAAGAGTTCTCTGTTGCCTGAGGGCAACACTGTGCAGTATGTAGTAAAGAAAATACCAAAAATTACGACTCTGGTGGGACTCGAACCCACAACCTTTGAATGGCCTCATTTTGCAATCTAGAAGTCCAATGCGCTATCCATTGCGCCACAGAGCCCAGTCACATTGCTGGCTGGGCCACGTGATGGTCTTTTTTCTGGGCATTTGCACATCCAACAGTGTGAAGATGTACACTCTGTGGGCAGGAAAGACAGGTCCTCGAGCCTCTGCACAATTGAAACCCGATTCAAAACGCTGATGCCCTCTGTCCAAGAAAGATCGCAGAGAGCAAAGGTATCAGAGGACAGGCACCGCTGGGATTTGAACCCAGGATCTCCTGTTTACAAGACAGGCGCTTTGACCCGCTAAGCCACAGCGCCTGGCTGCCACCACATATTTGCTTAGGACACTGTCCTCCGACAACAGCTGAGGGATGGTTTGAAAATGGAAACAACCGCAAATGGCAGCTCCGTTTCACCTTTTGTGGTCAGTTCTCGGAAAAGCACATGCTTGTTAAGGTTCACAGCCTTCAGCCACACAAGTATCGCCAAAGACAACATTTAAGACCAGCTAAGCCACGGCGCCTGGCTGCCACCACATATTTGCTTGGGACACTGCCCTCCGACAACAGCTGAGGGATGGTTTGAAAATGGAAACAACCGCAAATGGAACCTCGGTTTCACCTTTTGTGGTCAGTTCTTGGAAAAGTACATGCTTGTTAAGGTTCACAGCCTTGAGCCACACAAGTATTGCCAAAGACAAAACATTTAAGACCAGCTAAGCCACGGCGCCTGGCTGCCACCACATATTTGCTTGGGACACTGTCCTCCGACAACAGCTGAGGGATGGTTTGAAAATGGAAACAACCGCAAATGGAACCTCGGTTTCACCTTTTGTGGTCAGTTCTCGGAAAAGCACATGCTTGTTAAGTTTCACAGCCTTGAGCCACACAAGCATCGACAAAGGCACCGCTGGGATTCGAACCCAGGATCTCCTGTTTACTAGACAGGCGCTTTAACCAACTAAGCCACGGCGCCAAGCTCGTTGTGATTGCACCTGGAAACGTTTAGCAAAGACCATTTAAGCTACAGAAAGAGAAAGGAAGTATGGCACTTCTCTGTGGTGACGGCCGGTCCTTGTGTGCAAGTGCCAAGAAGTTTCCGTAAGCAAATGTGGTAGTAAACCACAGAGAAAATTTGTAATGAAGTATTTAAGCAGCAAATGCAGAGATACGAGTAAAAAGTCATGAAATGTTTCAAAACATTTAAGAACAATTCAAGAACGCATCAGTCAACAGTATGAACACTTCAAGCTCGCTCGCTCTTTTTGACCTCATACCCGTTAGCATCGCCGTATCTCCACCAGCACGTGCAGAAAATGGAAAATTAGCCAAATGTATCACCCTTTTGACCAGACCCTCCTTAGATAGAGGGATATCATGGAAGCTAGCAGGTCAGACCCTTCCATGTGATGGTCGTTTTCTTGCACTGCATTTTACATAGAAATGCCATTTCGATTTCATGCATATATGAACATTTCTGAAGTTCTGCATCTACGTGATACAAGACAGTGACTCCCATACCTCAATGGATGGTTCTTGGGCATGATTTGAAGCCTTTTGTCTTGATTGACATCATTTAAGTAAATACGCTGAGAACAAGAGTTCTCTGTTGCCTGAGGGCAACACTGTGCAGTATGTAGTAAAGAAAATACCAAAAATTACGACTCTGGTGGGACTCGAACCCACAACCTTTGAATGGCCTCATTTTGCAATCTAGAAGTCCAATGCGCTATCCATTGCGCCACAGAGCCCAGTCACATTGCTGGCTGGGCCACGTGATGGTCTTTTTTCTGGGCATTTGCACATCCAACAGTGTGAAGATGTACACTCTGTGGGCAGGAAAGACAGGTCCTCGAGCCTCTGCACAATTGAAACCCGATTCAAAACGCTGATGCCCTCTGTCCAAGAAAGATCGCAGAGAGCAAAGGTATCAGAGGACAGGCACCGCTGGGATTTGAACCCAGGATCTCCTGTTTACAAGACAGGCGCTTTGACCCGCTAAGCCACAGCGCCTGGCTGCCACCACATATTTGCTTGGGACACTGTCCTCCGACAACAGCTGAGGGATGGTTTGAAAATGGAAACAACCGCAAATGGCAGCTCCGTTTCACCTTTTGTGGTCAGTTCTCGGAAAAGCACATGCTTGTTAAGGTTCACAGCCTTCAGCCACACAAGTATCGCCAAAGACAACATTTAAGACCAGCTAAGCCACGGCGCCTGGCTGCCACCACATATTTGCTTGGGACACTGCCCTCCGACAACAGCTGAGGGATGGTTTGAAAATGGAAACAACCGCAAATGGAACCTCGGTTTCACCTTTTGTGGTCAGTTCTTGGAAAAGTACATGCTTGTTAAGGTTCACAGCCTTGAGCCACACAAGTATTGCCAAAGACAAAACATTTAAGACCAGCTAAGCCACGGCGCCTGGCTGCCACCACATATTTGCTTGGGACACTGTCCTCCGACAACAGCTGAGGGATGGTTTGAAAATGGAAACAACCGCAAATGGAACCTCGGTTTCACCTTTTGTGGTCAGTTCTCGGAAAAGCACATGCTTGTTAAGTTTCACAGCCTTGAGCCACACAAGCATCGACAAAGGCACCGCTGGGATTCGAACCCAGGATCTCCTGTTTACTAGACAGGCGCTTTAACCAACTAAGCCACGGCGCCAAGCTCATTGTGATTGAACCTGGAAGGGTGACCCAGCAAACGTTTAGCAAAGACCATTTAAGCTACAGAAAGAGAAAGGAAGTATGGCACTTCTCTGTGGTGACGGCCGGTCCTTGTGTGCAAGTGCCAAGAAGTTTCCGTAAGCAAATGTGGTAGTAAACCACAGAGAAAATTTGTAATGAAGTATTTAAGCAGCAAATGCAGAGATACGAGTAAAAAGTCATGAAATGTTTCAAAACATTTAAGAACAATTCAAGAACGCATCAGTCAACAGTATGAACACTTCAAGCTCGCTCGCTCTTTTTGACCTCATACCCGTTAGCATCGCCGTATCTCCACCAGCACGTGCAGAAAATGGAAAATTAGCCAAATGTATCACCCTTTTGACCAGACCCTCCTTAGATAGAGGGATATCATGGAAGCTAGCAGGTCAGACCCTTCCATGTGATGGTCGTTTTCTTGCACTGCATTTTACATAGAAATGCCATTTCGATTTCATGCATATATGAACATTTCTTAAGTTCTGCATCTACGTGATACAAGACAGTGACTCCCATACCTCAATGGATGGTTCTTGGGCATGATTTGAAGCCTTTTGTCTTGATTGACATCATTTAAGTAAATACGCTGAGAACAAGAGTTCTCTGTTGCCTGAGGGCAACACTGTGCAGTATGTAGTAAAGAAAATACCAAAAATTACGACTCTGGTGGGACTCGAACCCACAACCTTTGAATGGCCTCATTTTGCAATCTAGAAGTCCAATGCGCTATCCATTGCGCCACAGAGCCCAGTCACATTGCTGGCTGGGCCACGTGATGGTCTTTTTTCTGGGCATTTGCACATCCAACAGTGTGAAGATGTACACTCTGTGGGCAGGAAAGACAGGTCCTCGAGCCTCTGCACAATTGAAACCCGATTCAAAACGCTGATGCCCTCTGTCCAAGAAAGATCGCAGAGAGCAAAGGTATCAGAGGACAGGCACCGCTGGGATTTGAACCCAGGATCTCCTGTTTACAAGACAGGCGCTTTGACCCGCTAAGCCACAGCGCCTGGCTGCCACCCCATATTTGCTTGGGACACTGTCCTCCGACAACAGCTGAGGGATGGTTTGAAAATGGAAACAACCGCAAATGGCAGCTCCGTTTCACCTTTTGTGGTCAGTTCTCGGAAAAGCACATGCTTGTTAAGGTTCACAGCCTTCAGCCACACAAGTATCGCCAAAGACAACATTTAAGACCAGCTAAGCCACGGCGCCTGGCTGCCACCACATATTTGCTTGGGACACTGCCCTCCGACAACAGCTGAGGGATGGTTTGAAAATGGAAACAACCGCAAATGGAACCTCGGTTTCACCTTTTGTGGTCAGTTCTTGGAAAAGTACATGCTTGTTAAGGTTCACAGCCTTGAGCCACACAAGTATCGCCAAAGACAAAACATTTAAGACCAGCTAAGCCACGGCGCCTGGCTGCCACCACATATTTGCTTGGGACACTGTCCTCCGACAACAGCTGAGGGATGGTTTGAAAATGGAAACAACCGCAAATGGAACCTCGGTTTCACCTTTTGTGGTCAGTTCTCGGAAAAGCACATGCTTGTTAAGTTTCACAGCCTTGAGCCACACAAGCATCGACGGGATTCGAAACCAAGATCTCCTGTTTACTAGACAGGAGCTTTAACCAACTAAGCCACAGCGCCAAGCTTGCTGTGATTGAACCTGGAAGGGTGACCCAGCAAACGTTTAGCAAAGACCATTTAAGCTACAGAAAGAGAAAGGAAGTATGGCACTTCTCTGTGGTGACGGCCGGTCCTTGTGTGCAAGTGCCAAGAAGTTTCCGTAAGCAAATGTGGTAGTAAACCACAGAGAAAATTTGTAATGAACTATTTAAGCAGCAAATGCAGAGATACGAGTAAAAAGTCATGAAATGTTTCAAAACATTTAAGAACAATTCAAGAACGCATCAGTCAACAGTATGAACACTTCAAGCTCGCTCGCTCTTTTTGACCTCATACCCGTTAGCATCGCCGTATCTCCCCCAGCACGTGCAGAAAATGGAAAATTAGCCAAATGTATCACCCTTTTGACCAGACCCTCCTTAGATAGAGGGATATCATGGAAGCTAGCAGGTCAGACCCTTCCATGTGATGGTCGTTTTCTTGCACTGCATTTTACATAGAAATGCCATTTCGATTTCATGCATATATGAACATTTCTGAAGTTCTGCATCTACGTGATACAAGACAGTGACTCCCATACCTCAATGGATGGTTCTTGGGCATGATTTGAAGCCTTTTGTCTTGATTGACATCATTTAAGTAAATACGCTGAGAACAAGAGTTCTCTGTTGCCTGAGGGCAACACTGTGCAGTATGTAGTAAAGAAAATACCAAAAACTACAACTCTGGTGGGACTCGAACCCACAACCTTTGAATGGCCTCATTTTGCAATCTAGAAGTCCAATGCGCTATCCATTGCGCCACAGAGCCCAGTCACATTGCTGGCTGGGCCACGTGATGGTCTTTTTTCTGGGCATTTGCACATCCAACAGTGTGAAGATGTACACTCTGTGGGCAGGAAAGACAGGTCCTCGAGCCTCTGCACAATTGAAACCCGATTCAAAACGCTGATGCCCTCTGTCCAAGAAAGATCACAGAGAGCAAAGGTATCAGAGGACAGACACCGCTGGGATTTGAACCCAGGATCTCCTGTTTACAAGACAGGCGCTTTGACCCGCTAAGCCACAGCGCCTGGCTGCCACCCCATATTTGCTTGGGACACTGTCCTCCGACAACAGCTGAGGGATGGTTTGAAAATGGAAACAACCGCAAATGGCAGCTCCGTTTCACCTTTTGTGGTCAGTTCTCGGAAAAGCACATGCTTGTTAAGGTTCACAGCCTTCAGCCACACAAGTATCGCCAAAGACAACATTTAAGACCAGCTAAGCCACGGCGCCTGGCTGCCACCACATATTTGCTTGGGACACTGCCCTCCGACAACAGCTGAGGGATGGTTTGAAAATGGAAACAACCGCAAATGGAACCTCGGTTTCACCTTTTGTGGTCAGTTCTTGGAAAAGTACATGCTTGTTAAGGTTCACAGCCTTGAGCCACACAAGTATCGCCAAAGACAAAACATTTAAGACCAGCTAAGCCACGGCGCCTGGCTGCCACCACATATTTGCTTGGGACACTGTCCTCCGACAACAGCTGAGGGATGGTTTGAAAATGGAAACAACCGCAAATGGAACCCCGGTTTCAACTTTTGTGGTCAGTTCTCGGAAAAGCACATGCTTGTTAAGTTTCACAGCCTTGAGCATCGACGGGATTCGAAACCAAGATCTCCTGTTTACTAAACAGGAGCTTTAACCAACTAAGCCACAGCGCCAAGCTTGCTGTGATTGAACCTGGAAGGGTGACCCAGCAAACGTTTAGCAAAGACCATTTACGCTACAGAAAGAGAAAGGAAGTATGGCACTTCTCTGTGGTGACGGCCGGTCCTTGTGTGCAAGTGCCAAGAAGTTTCCGTAAGCAAATGTGGTAGTAAACCACAGAGAAAATTTGTAATGAACTATTTAAGCAGCAAATGCAGAGATACGAGTAAAAAGTCATGAAATGTTTCAAAACATTTAAGAACAATTCAAGAACGCATCAGTCAACAGTATGAACACTTCAAGCTCGCTCGCTCTTTTTGACCTCATACCCGTTAGCATCGCCGTATCTCCCCCAGCACGTGCAGAAAATGGAAAATTAGCCAAATGTATCACCCTTTTGACCAGACCCTCCTTAGATAGAGGGATATCATGGAAGCTAGCAGGTCAGACCCTTCCATGTGATGGTCGTTTTCTTGCACTGCATTTTACATAGAAATGCCATTTCGATTTCATGCATATATGAACATTTCTGAAGTTCTGCATCTACGTGATACAAGACAGTGACTCCCATACCTCAATGGATGGTTCTTGGGCATGATTTGAAGCCTTTTGTCTTGATTGACATCATTTAAGTAAATACGCTGAGAACAAGAGTTCTCTGTTGCCTGAGGGCAACACTGTGCAGTATGTAGTAAAGAAAATACCAAAAATTACAACTCTGGTGGGACTCGAACCCACAACATTTGAATGGCCTCATTTTGCAATCTAGAAGTCCAATGCGCTATCCATTGCGCTATCCATTGCGCCACAGAGCCCAGTCACATTGCTGGCTGGGCCACGTGATGGTCTTTTTTCTGGGCATTTGCACATCCAACAGTGTGAAGATGTACACTCTGTGGGCAGGAAAGACAGGTCCTCGAGCCTCTGCACAATTGAAACCCGATTCAAAACGCTGATGCCCTCTGTCCAAGAAAGATCGCAGAGAGCAAAGGTATCAGAGGACAGGCACCGCTGGGATTTGAACCCAGGATCTCCTGTTTACAAGACAGGCGCTTTGACCCGCTAAGCCACAGCGCCTGGCTGCCACCCCATATTTGCTTGGGACACTGTCCTCCGACAACAGCTGAGGGATGGTTTGAAAATGGAAACAACCGCAAATGGCAGCTCCGTTTCACCTTTTGTGGTCAGTTCTCGGAAAAGCACATGCTTGTTAAGGTTCACAGCCTTCAGCCACACAAGTATCGCCAAAGACAACATTTAAGACCAGCTAAGCCACGGCGCCTGGCTGCCACCACATATTTGCTTGGGACACTGCCCTCCGACAACAGCTGAGGGATGGTTTGAAAATGGAAACAACCGCAAATGGAACCTCGGTTTCACCTTTTGTGGTCAGTTCTTGGAAAAGTACATGCTTGTTAAGGTTCACAGCCTTGAGCCACACAAGTATCGCCAAAGACAAAACATTTAAGACCAGCTAAGCCACGGCGCCTGGCTGCCACCACATATTTGCTTGGGACACTGTCCTCCGACAACAGCTGAGGGATGGTTTGAAAATGGAAACAACCGCAAATGGCAGCTCCGTTTCACCTTTTGTGGTCAGTTCTCGGAAAAGCACATGCTTGTTAAGGTTCACAGCCTTGAGCCACACAAGTACCTTTTGTGGTCAGTTCTTGGAAAAGTACATGCTTGTTAAGGTTCACAGCCTTGAGCCACACAAGTATCGCCAAAGACAAAACATTTAAGACCAGCTAAGCCACAGCGCCTGGCTGCCACCACATATTTGCTTGGGACACTGTCCTCTGACAACAGCTGAGGGATGGTTTGAAAATGGAAACAACCGCAAATGGAACCTCGGTTTCACCTTTTGTGGTCAGTTCTCGGAAAAGTACATGCTTGTTAAGGTTCACAGCCTTGAGCCACACAAGTATCGCCAAAGACAAAACATTTAAGACCAGCTAAGCCACGGCGCCTGGCTGCCACCACATATTTGCTTGGGACACTGCCCTCCGACAACAGCTGAGGGATGGTTTGAAAATGGAAACAACCGCAAATGGAACCTCGGTTTCACCTTTTGTGGTCAGTTCTTGGAAAAGTACATGCTTGTTAAGGTTCACAGCCTTGAGCCACACAAGTATCGCCAAAGACAAAACATTTAAGACCAGCTAAGCCACGGCGCCTGGCTGGCACCACATATTTGCTTGGGACACTGTCCTCCGACAACAGCTGAGGGATGGTTTGAAAATGGAAACAACCGCAAATTGAACCTCGGTTTCACCTTTTGTGGTCAGTTCTCGGAAAAGCACATGCAGTCACATTGCTGGCTGGGCCACGTGATGGTCTTTTTTCTGGGCATTTGCACATCCAACAGTGTGAAGATGTACACTCTGTGGGCAGGAAAGACAGGTCCTCGAGCCTCTGCACAATTGAAACCCGATTCAAAACGCTGATGCCCTCTGTCCAAGAAAGATCGCAGAGAGCAAAGGTATCAGAGGACAGGCACTGCTGGGATTTGAACCCAGGATCTCCTGTTTACAAGACAGGCGCTTTGACCCGCTAAGCCACAGCGCCTGGCTGCCACCACATATTTGCTTGGGACACTGTCCTCCGACAACAGCTGAGGGATGGTTTGAAAATGGAAACAACCGCAAATGGCAGCTCCGTTTCACCTTTTGTTGTCAGTTCTCGGAAAAGCACATGCTTGTTAAGGTTCACAGCCTTCAGCCACACAAGTATCGCCAAAGACAACATTTAAGACCAGCTAAGCCACGGCGCCTAGCTGCCACCACATATTTGCTTGGGACACTGCCCTCCGACAACAGCTGAGGGATGGTTTGAAAATGGAAACAACCGCAAATGGAACCTCGGTTTCACCTTTTGTGGTCAGTTCTTGGAAAAGTACATGCTTGTTAAGGTTCACAGCCTTGAGCCACACAAGTATCGCCAAAGACAAAACATTTAAGACCAGCTAAGCCACGGCGCCTGGCTGCCACCACATATTTGCTTGGGACACTGTCCTCCGACAACAGCTGAGGGATGGTTTGAAAATGGAAACAACCGCAAATGGCAGCTCCGTTTCACCTTTTGTGGTCAGTTCTCGGAAAAGCACATGCTTGTTAAGGTTCACAGCCTTGAGCCACACAAGTACCTTTTGTGGTCAGTTCTTGGAAAAGTACATGCTTGTTAAGGTTCACAGCCTTGAGCCACACAAGTATCGCCAAAGACAAAACATTTAAGACCAGCTAAGCCACGGCGCCTGGCTGCCACCACATAATTGCTTGGGACACTGTCCTCCGACAACAGCTGAGGGATGGTTTGAAAATGGAAACAACCGCAAATGGAAGCTCCGTTTCACCGTTTGTGGTCAGTTCTTGGAAAAGTACATGCTTGTTAAGGTTCACAGCCTTGAGCCACACAAGTATCGCCAAAGACAAAACATTTAAGACCAGCTAAGCCACAGCGCCTGGCTGCCACCACATATTTGCTTGGGACACTGTCCTCCGACAACAGCTGAGGGATGGTTTGAAAATGGAAACAACCGCAAATGGAACCTCGGTTTCACCTTTTGTGGTCAGTTCTCAGGAAAGCACATGCTTGTTAAGTTTCGCAGCCTTGAGCCACACAAGCATCGGCAAAGGGATTCGAACCCAGGATCTCCTGTTTACTAGACAGGCGCTTTAACCAACTAAGCCACGGCGCCAAGCTCATTGTGATTGAACCTGGAAGGGTGACCCAGCAAATGTTTAGCAAAGACCATTTAAGCTACAGAAAGAGAAAGGAAGTATGGCACTTCTCTGTGGTGACGGCCGGTCCTTGTGTGCAAGTGCCAAGAAGTTTCCTTAAGCAAATGTGGTAGTAAACCACAGAGAAAATTTGTAATGAACTATTTAAGCAGCAAATGCAGAGATACGAGTAAAAAGTCATGAAATGTTTCAAAACATTTAAGAACAATTCAAGAACGCATCAGTCAACAGTATGAACACTTCAAGCTCGCTCGCTCTTTTTGACCTCATACCCGTTAGCATCGCCGTATCTCCCCCAGCACGTGCAGAAAATGGAAAATTAGCCAAATGTATCACCCTTTTGACCAGACCCTCCTTAGATAGAGGGATATCATGGAAGCTAGCAGGTCAGACCCTTCCATGTGATGGTCGTTTTCTTGCACTGCATTTTACATAGAAATGCCATTTCGATTTCATGCATATATAAACATTTCTTAAGTTCTGCATCTACGTGATACAAGACAGTGACTCCCATACCTCAATGGATGGTTCTTGGGCATGATTTGAAGCCTTTTGTCTTGATTGACATCATTTAAGTAAATACGCTGAGAACAAGAGTTCTCTGTTGCCTGAGGGCAACACTGTGCAGTATGTAGTAAAGAAAATACCAAAAATTACGACTCTGGTGGGACTCGAACCCACAACCTTTGAATGGCCTCATTTTGCAATCTAGAAGTCCAATGCGCTATCCATTGCGCTATCCATTGCGCCACAGAGCCCAGTCACATTGCTGGCTGGGCCACGTGATGGTCTTTTTTCTGGGCATTTGCACATCCAACAGTGTGAAGATGTACACTCTGTGGGCAGGAAAGACAGGTCCTCGAGCCTCTGCACAATTGAAACCCGATTCAAAACGCTGATGCCCTCTGTCCAAGAAAGATCGCAGAGAGCAAAGGTATCAGAGGACAGGCACCGCTGGGATTTGAACCCAGGATCTCCTGTTTACAAGACAGGCGCTTTGACCCGCTAAGCCACAGCGCCTGGCTGCCACCACATATTTGCTTGGGACACTGTCCTCCGACAACAGCTGAGGGATGGTTTGAAAATGGAAACAACCGCAAATGGAACCGCGGTTTCACCTTTTGTGGTCAGTTCTCAGGAAAGCACATGCTTGTTAAGTTTCACAGCCTTGAGCCACACAAGCATCGACAAAGGCACCGCTGGGATTCGAACCCAGGATCTCCTGTTTACTAGACAGGCACTTTAACCAAATAAGCCACGGCGCCAAGCTCGTTGTGATTGAACCTGGAAACGTTTAGCAAAGACCATTTAAGCTACAGAAAGAGAAAGGAAGTATGGCACTTCTCTGTGGTGACGGCCGGTCCTTGTGTGCAAGTGCCAAGAAGTTTCCGTAAGCAAATGTGGTAGTAAACCACAGAGAAAATTTGTAATGAACTATTTAAGCAGCAAATGCAGAGATACGAGTAAAAAGTCATGAAATGTTTCAAAACATTTAAGAACAATTCAAGAACGCATCAGTCAACAGTATGAACACTTCAAGCTCGCTCGCTCTTTTTGACCTCATACCCGTTAGCATCGCCGTATCTCCCCCAGCACGTGCAGAAAATGGAAAATTAGCCAAATGTATCACCCTTTTGACCAGACCCTCCTTAGATAGAGGGATATCATGGAAGCTAGCAGGTCAGACCCTTCCATGTGATGGTCGTTTTCTTGCACTGCATTTTACATAGAAATGAAATTTCGATTTCATGCATATATGAACATTTCTTAAGTTCTGCATCTACGTGATACAAGACAGTGACTCCCATACCTCAATGGATGGTTCTTGGGCATGATTTGAAGCCTTTTGTCTTGATTGACATCATTTAAGTAAATACGCTGAGAACAAGAGTTCTCTGTTGCCTGAGGGCAACACTGTGCAGTATGTAGTAAAGAAAATACCAAAAATTACGACTCTGGTGGGACTCGAACCCACAACCTTTGAATGGCCTCATTTTGCAATCTAGAAGTCCAATGCGCTATCCATTGCGCACAGAAATGATGGTCTTTTTTCTGGGCATTTGCCCATCCAACAGTGTGAAGATGTACACTCTGTGGGCAGGAAAGACAGGTCCTCGAGCCTCTGCAAAATTGAAACCCGATTCAAAACGCTGATGCCCTCTGTCCAAGAAAGATCGCAGAGAGCAAAGGTATCAGAGGACAGGCACCGCTGGGATTCGAACCCAGGATCTCCTGTTTACAAGACAGGTGCTTTGACCCGCTAAGCCACAGCGCCTGGCTGCCACCCCATATTTGCTTGGGACACTGTCCTCCGACAACAGCTGAGGGATGGTTTGAAAATGGAAACAACCGCAAATGGCAGCTCCGTTTCACCTTTTGTGGTCAGTTCTCGGAAAAGCACATGCTTGTTAAGGTTCACAGCCTTCAGCCACACAAGTATCGCCAAAGACAACATTTAAGACCAGCTAAGCCACGGCGCCTGGCTGCCACCACATATTTGCTTGGGACACTGCCCTCCGACAACAGCTGAGGGATGGTTTGAAAATGGAAACAACCGCAAATGGAACCTCGGTTTCACCTTTTGTGGTCAGTTCTCGGAAAAGTACATGCTTGTTAAGGTTCACAGCCTTGAGCCACACAAGTATCGCCAAAGACAAAACATTTAAGACCAGCTAAGCCACGGCGCCTGGCTGCCACCACATATTTGCTTGGGACACTGCCCTCCGACAACAGCTGAGGGATGGTTTGAAAATGGAAACAACCGCAAATGGAACCTCGGTTTCACCTTTTGTGGTCAGTTCTTGGAAAAGTACATGCTTGTTAAGGTTCACAGCCTTGAGCCACACAAGTATCGCCAAAGACAAAACATTTAAGACCAGCTAAGCCACGGCGCCTGGCTGCCACCACATATTTGCTTGGGACACTGTCCTCCGACAACAGCTGAGGGATGGTTTGAAAATGGAAACAACCGCAAATGGAACCTCGGTTTCACCTTTTGTGGTCAGTTCTCAGGAAAGCACATGCTTGTTAAGTTTCACAGCCTTGAGCCACACAAGCATCGACAAAGGCACCACTGGGATTCGAACCCAGGATCTCCTGTTTACTAGACAGGCACTTTAACCAAATAAGCCACGGCGCCAAGCTCGTTATGATTGAACCTGGAAACGTTTAGCAAAGACCATTTAAGCTACAGAAAGAGAAAGGAAGTATGGCACTTCTCTGTGGTGACGGCCGGTCCTTGTGTGCAAGTGCCAAGAAGTTTCCGTAAGCAAATGTGGTAGTAAACCACAGAGAAAATTTGTAATGAAGTATTTAAGCAGCAAATGCAGAGATACGAGTAAAAAGTCATGAAATGTTTCAAAACATTTAAGAACAATTCAAGAACGCATCAGTCAACAGTATGAACACTTCAAGCTCGCTTGCTCTTTTTGACCTCATACCCGTTAGCATCGCCGTATCTCCACCAGCACGTGCAGAAAATGGAAAATTAGCCAAATGTATCACCCTTTTGACCAGACCCTCCTTAGATAGAGGGATATCATGGAAGCTAGCAGGTCAGACCCTTCCATGTGATGGTCGTTTTCTTGCACTGCATTTTACATAGAAATGCCATTTCGATTTCATGCATATATGAACATTTCTGAAGTTCTGCATCTACGTGATACAAGACAGTGACTCCCATACCTCAATGGATGGTTCTTGGGCATGATTTGAAGCCTTTTGTCTTGATTGACATCATTTAAGTAAATACGCTGAGAACAAGAGTTCTCAAAAGTTTTCTGTTGCCTGACGGAAACACTGTGCAGTATGTAGTAAAGAAAATACCAAAAATTACAACTCTGGTGGGACTCAAACCCACAACCTTTGAATGGCCTCATTTTGCAATCTAGAAGTCCAATGCGCTATCCATTGCGCCACAGAGCCCAGTCACATTGCTGGCTGGGCCACGTGATGGTCTTTTTTCTGGGCATTTGCACATCCAACAGTGTGAAGATGTACACTCTGTGGGCAGGAAAGACAGGTCCTCGAGCCTCTGCAAAATTGAAACCGATTCAAAACGCTGAAGCCCTCTGTCCAAGAAAGATCGCAGAGAGCAAAGGTATCAGAGGACAGGCACCGCTGGGATTCGAACCCAGGATCTCCTGTTTACAAGACAGGCGCTTTGACCCGCTAAGCCACAGCGCCTGGCTGCCACCACATATTTGCTTGGGACACTGTCCTCCGACAACAGCTGAGGGATGGTTTGAAAATGGAAACAACCGCAAATGGAACCTCGGTTTCACCTTTTGTGGTCAGTTCTCGGAAAAGTACATGCTTGTTAAGGTTCACAGCCTTGAGCCACACAAGTATCACCAAAGACAAAACATTTAAGACCAGCTAAGCCACGGCGCCTGGCTGCCACCACATATTTGCTTGGGACACTGTCCTCCGACAACAGCTGAGGGATGGTTTGAAAATGGAAACCACCGCAAATGGAACCTCGGTTTCACCTTTTGTGGTCAGTTCTCAGGAAAGCACATGCTTGTTAAGTTTCACAGCCTTGAGCCACACAAGCATCGACAAAGGCACAGCTGGGATTCGAACCCAGGATCTCCTGTTTACTAGACAGGCGCTTTAACCAACTAAGCCACGGAGCCAAGGGTGACCCAGCAAACGTTTAGCAAAGACCATTTAAGCTACAGAAAGAGAAAGGAAGTATGGCACTTCTCTGTGGTGACGGCCGGTCCTTGTGTGCAAGTGCCAAGAAGTTTCCGTAAGCAAATGTGGTAGTAAACCACAGAGAAAATTTGTAATGAAGTATTTAAGCAGCAAATGCAGAGATACGAGTAAAAAGTCATGAAATGTTTCAAAACATTTAAGAACAATTCAAGAACGCATCAGTCAACAGTATGAACACTTCAAGCTCGCTCGCTCTTTTTGACCTCATACCCGTTAGCATCGCCGTATCTCCCCCAGCACGTGCAGAAAATGGAAAATTAGCCAAATGTATCACCCTTTTGACCAGACCCTCCTTAGATAGAGGGATATCATGGAAGCTAGCAGGTCAGACCCTTCCATGTGATGGTCGTTTTCTTGCACTGCATTTTACATAGAAATGCCATTTCGATTTCATGCATATATGAACATTTCTTAAGTTCTGCATCTACGTGATACAAGACAGTGACTCCCATACCTCAATGGATGGTTCTTGGGCATGATTTGAAGCCTTTTGTCTTGATTGACATCATTTAAGTAAATACGCTGAGAACAAGAGTTCTCTGTTGCCTGAGGGCAACACTGTGCAGTATGTAGTAAAGAAAATACCAAAAATTACGACTCTGGTGGGACTCGAACCCACAACCTTTGAATGGCCTCATTTTGCAATCTAGAAGTCCGATGCGCTATCCATTGCGCACAGAAACGATGGTCTTTTTTCTGGGCATTTGCCCATCCAACAGTGTGAAGATGTACACTCTGTGGGCAGGAAAGACAGGTCCTCGAGCCTCTGCAAAATTGAAACCCGATTCAAAACGCTGAAGCCCTCTGTCCAAGAAAGATCGCAGAGAGCAAAGGTATCAGAGGACAAGCACCGCTGGGATTCGAACCCAGGATCTCCTGTTTATAAGACAGGCGCTTTGACCCGCTAAGCCACAGCACCTGGATGCCACCACATATTTGCTTGGGACACTGTCCTCCGACAACAGCTGAGGGATGGTTTGAAAATGGAAACAACCGCAAATGGAACCTCGGTTTCACCTTTTGTGGTCAGTTCTCGGAAAAGAACATGCTTGTTAAGGTTCACAGCCTTGAGCCACACAAGTATCGCCAAAGACAAAACATTTAAGACCAGCTAAGCCACGGCGCCTGGCTGGCACCACATATTTGCTTGGGACACTGTCCTCCGACAACAGCTGAGGGATGGTTTGAAAATGGAAACAACCGCAAATGGAACCTCGGTTTCACCTCTTGTGGTCAGTTCTCAGGAAAGCACATGCTTGTTAAGTTTCGCAGCCTTGAGCCACACAAGCATCGACAAAGGCACCGCTGGGATTCGAACCCAGGATCTCCTGTTTACTAGACAGGCGCTTTAACCAACTAAGCCACGGCGCCAAGCTCGTTGTGATTGAACCTGGAAGGGTGACCCAGCAAATGTTTAGCAAAGACCATTTAAGCTACAGAAAGAGAAAGGAAGTATGGCACTTCTCTGTGGTGACGGCCGGTCCTTGTGTGCAAGTGCCAAGAAGTTTCCGTAAGCAAATGTGGTAGTAAACCACAGAGAAAATTTGTAATGAACTATTTAAGCAGCAAATGCAGAGATACGGGTAAAAAGTCATGAAATGTTTCAAAACATTTAAGAACAATTCAAGAACGCATCAGTCAACAGTATGAACACTTCAAGCTCGCTCGCTCTTTTTGACCTCATACCCGTTAGCATCGCCGTATCTCCCCCAGCACGTGCAGAAAATGGAAAATTAGCCAAATGTATCACCCTTTTGACCAGACCCTCCTTAGATAGAGGGATATCATGGAAGCTAGCAGGTCAGACCCTTCCATGTGATGGTCGTTTTCTTGCACTGCATTTTACATAGAAATGCCATTTCGATTTCATGCATATATGAACATTTCTGAAGTTCTGCATCTACGTGATACAAGACAGTGACTCCCATACCTCAATGGATGGTTCTTGGGCATGATTTGAAGCCTTTTGTCTTGATTGACATCATTTAAGTAAATACGCTGAGAACAAGAGTTCTCAAAAGTTTTCTGTTGCCTGAGGGAAACACTGTGCAGTATGTAGTAAAGAAAATACCAAAAATTACAACTCTGGTGGGACTCAAACCCACAACCTTTGAATGGCCTCATTTTGCAATCTAGAAGTCCAATGCGCTATCCATTGCGCCACAGAGCCCAGTCACATTGCTGGCTGGGCCACGTGATGGTCTTTTTTCTGGGCATTTGCACATCCAACAGTGTGAAGATGTACACTCTGTGGGCAGGAAAGACAGGTCCTCGAGCCTCTGCAAAATTGAAACCGATTCAAAACGCTGAAGCCCTCTGTCCAAGAAAGATCGCAGAGAGCAAAGGTATCAGAGGACAGGCACCGCTGGGATTCGAACCCAGGATCTCCTGTTTACAAGACAGGCGCTTTGACCCGCTAAGCCACAGCGCCTGGCTGCCGCCACATATTTGCTTGGGACACTGTCCTCCGACAACAGCTGAGGGATGGTTTGAAAATGGAAACAACCGCAAATGGAACCTCGGTTTCACCTTTTGTGGTCAGTTCTCGGAAAAGTACATGCTTGTTAAGGTTCACAGCCTTGAGCCACACAAGTATCACCAAAGACAAAACATTTAAGACCAGCTAAGCCACGGCGCCTGGCTGCCACCACATATTTGCTTGGGACACTGTCCTCCGACAACAGCTGAGGGATGGTTTGAAAATGGAAACCACCGCAAATGGAACCTCGGTTTCACCTTTTGTGGTCAGTTCTCAGGAAAGCACATGCTTGTTAAGTTTCACAGCCTTGAGCCACACAAGCATCGACAAAGGCACAGCTGGGATTCGAACCCAGGATCTCCTGTTTACTAGACAGGCGCTTTAACCAACTAAGCCACGGAGCCAAGCTCGTTGTGATTGAACCTGGAAGGGTGACCCAGCAAACGTTTAGCAAAGACCATTTAAGCTACAGAAAGAGAAAGGAAGTATGGCACTTCTCTGTGGTGACGGCCGGTCCTTGTGTGCAAGTGCCAAGAAGTTTCCGTAAGCAAATGTGGTAGTAAACCACAGAGAAAATTTGTAATGAAGTATTTAAGCAGCAAATGCAGAGATACGAGTAAAAAGTCATGAAATGTTTCAAAACATTTAAGAACAATTCAAGAACGCATCAGTCAACAGTATGAACACTTCAAGCTCGCTCGCTCTTTTTGACCTCATACCCGTTAGCATCGCCGTATCTCCCCCAGCACGTGCAGAAAATGGAAAATTAGCCAAATGTATCACCCTTTTGACCAGACCCTCCTTAGATAGAGGGATATCATGGAAGCTAGCAGGTCAGACCCTTCCATGTGATGGTCGTTTTCTTGCACTGCATTTTACATAGAAATGCCATTTCGATTTCATGCATATATGAACATTTCTTAAGTTCTGCATCTACGTGATACAAGACAGTGACTCCCATACCTCAATGGATGGTTCTTGGGCATGATTTGAAGCCTTTTGTCTTGATTGACATCATTTAAGTAAATACGCTGAGAACAAGAGTTCTCTGTTGCCTGAGGGCAACACTGTGCAGTATGTAGTAAAGAAAATACCAAAAATTACGACTCTGGTGGGACTCGAACCCACAACCTTTGAATGGCCTCATTTTGCAATCTAGAAGTCCAATGCGCTATCCATTGCGCCACAGAGCCCAGTCACATTGCTGGCTGGGCCACGTGATGGTCTTTTTTCTGGGCATTTGCACATCCAACAGTGTGAAGATGTACACTCTGTGGGCAGGAAAGACAGGTCCTCGAGCCTCTGCACAATTGAAACCCGATTCAAAACGCTGATGCCCTCTGTCCAAGAAAAATCGCAGAGAGCAAAGGTATCAGAGGACAGGCACCGCTGGGATTTGAACCCAGGATCTCCTGTTTACAAGACAGGCGCTTTGACCCGCTAAGCCACAGCGCCTGGCTGCCACCCCATATTTGCTTGGGACATTGTCCTCCGACAACAGCTGAGGGATGGTTTGAAAATGGAAACAACCGCAAATCGCAGCTCCGTTTCACCTTTTGTGGTCAGTTCTCGGAAAAGCACATGCTTGTTAAGGTTCACAGCCTTCAGCCACACAAGTATCGCCAAAGACAACATTTAAGACCAGCTAAGCCACGGCGCCTGGCTGCCACCACATATTTGCTTGGGACACTGCCCTCCGACAACAGCTGAGGGATGGTTTGAAAATGGAAACAACCGCAAATGGAACCTCGGTTTCACCTTTTGTGGTCAGTTCTTGGAAAAGTACATGCTTGTTAAGGTTCACAGCCTTGAGCCACACAAGTATCGCCAAAGACAAAACATTTAAGACCAGCTAAGCCACGGCGCCTGGCTGCCACCACATATTTGCTTGGGACACTGTCCTCCGACAACAGCTGAGGGATGGTTTGAAAATGTAAACAACCGCAAATGGAACCTCGGTTTCACCTTTTGTGGTCAGTTCTCGGAAAAGCACATGCTTGTTAAGTTTCACAGCCTTGAGCCACACAAGCATCGACGGGATTCGAAACCAAGATCTCCTGTTTACTAGACAGGAGCTTTAACCAACTAAGCCACAGCGCCAAGCTTGCTGTGATTGAACCTGGAAGGGTGACCCAGCAAACGTTTAGCAAAGACCATTTAAGCTACAGAAAGAGAAAGGAAGTATGGCACTTCTCTGTGGTGACGGCCGGTCCTTGTGTGCAAGTGCCAAGAAGTTTCCGTAAGCAAATGTGGTAGTAAACCACAGAGAAAATTTGTAATGAACTATTTAAGCAGCAAATGCAGAGATACGAGTAAAAAGTCATGAAATGTTTCAAAACATTTAAGAACAATTCAAGAACGCATCAGTCAACAGTATGAACACTTCAAGCTCGCTCGCTCTTTTTGACCTCATACCCGTTAGCATCGCCGTATCTCCCCCAGCACGTGCAGAAAATGGAAAATTAGCCAAATGTATCACCCTTTTGACCAGACCCTCCTTAGATAGAGGGATATCATGGAAGCTAGCAGGTCAGACCCTTCCATGTGATGGTCGTTTTCTTGCACTGCATTTTACATAGAAATGACATTTCGATTTCATGCATATATGAACATTTCTGAAGTTCTGCATCTACGTGATACAAGACAGTGATTCCCATACCTCAATGGATGGTTCTTGGGCATGATTTGAAGCCTTTTGTCTTGATTGACATCATTTAAGTAAATACGCTGAGAACAAGAGTTCTCTGTTGCCTGAGGGCAACACTGTGCAGTATGTAGTAAAGAAAATACCAAAAATTACGACTCTGGTGGGACTCGAACCCACAACCTTTGAATGGCCTTATTTTGCAATCTAGAAGTCCAATGCGCTATCCATTGCGCCACAGAGCCCAGTCACATTGCTGGCTGGGCCACGTGATGGTCTTTTTTCTGGGCATTTGCACATCCAACAGTGTGAAGATGTACACTCTGTGGGCAGGAAAGACAGGTCCTCGAGCCTCTGCACAATTGAAACCCGATTCAAAACGCTGATGCCCTCTGTCCAAGAAAGATCGCAGAGAGCAAAGGTATCAGAGGACAGGCACCGCTGGGATTTGAACCCAGGATCTCCTGTTTACAAGACAGGCGCTTTGACCCGCTAAGCCACAGCGCCTGGCTGCCACCCCATATTTGCTTGGGACACTGTACTCCGACAACAGCTGAGGGATGGTTTGAAAATGGAAACAACCGCAAATGGCAGCTCCGTTTCACCTTTTGTGGTCAGTTCTCGGAAAAGCACATGCTTGTTAAGGTTCACAGCCTTCAGCCACACAAGTATCGCCAAAGACAACATTTAAGACCAGCTAAGCCACAGCACCTGGATGCCACCACAAATTTGCTTGGGACACTGTCCTCCGACAACAGCTGAGGGATGGTTTGAAAATGGAAACAACCGCAAATGGAACCTCGGTTTCACCTTTTGTGGTCAGTTCTCGGAAAAGAACATGCTTGTTAAGGTTCACAGCCTTGAGCCACACAAGTATCGCCAAAGACAAAACATTTAAGACCAGCTAAGCCACGGCGCCTGGCTGCCACCACATATTTGCTTGGGACACTGTCCTCCGACAACAGCTGAGGGATGGTTTGAAAATGGAAACAACCGCAAATGGAACCTCGGTTTCACGTTTTGTGGTCAGTTCTCAGGAAAGCACATGCTTGTTAAGTTTCGCAGCCTTGAGCCACACAAGCATCGACAAAGGCACCGCTGGGATTCGAACCCAGGATCTCCTGTTTACTAGACAGGCGCTTTAACCAACTAAGCCACGGCGCCAAGCTCGTTGTGATTGAACCTGGAAGGGTGACCCAGCAAATGTTTAGCAAAGACCATTTAAGCTACAGAAAGAGAAAGGAAGTATGGCACTTCTCTGTGGTGACGGCCGGTCCTTGTGTGCAAGTGCCAAGAAGTTTCCGTAAGCAAATGTGGTAGTAAACCACAGAGAAAATTTGTAATGAACTATTTAAGCAGCAAATGCAGAGATACGAGTAAAAAGTCATGAAATGTTTCAAAACATTTAAGAACAATTCAAGAACGCATCAGTCAACAGTATGAACACTTCAAGCTCGCTCGTTCTTTTTGACCTCATACCCGTTAGCATCGCCGTATCTCCCCCAGCACGTGCAGAAAATGGAAAATTAGCCAAATGTATCACCCTTTTGACCAGACCCTCCTTAGATAGAGGGATATCATGGAAGCTAGCAGGTCAGACCCTTCCATGTGATGGTCGTTTTCTTGCACTGCATTTTACATAGAAATGCCATTTCGATTTCATGAATATATGAACATTTCTGAAGTTCTGCATCTACGTGATACAAGACAGTGACTCCCATACCTCAATGGATGGTTCTTGGGCATGATTTGAAGCCTTTTGTCTTGATTGACATCATTTAAGTAAATACGCTGAGAACAAGAGTTCTCTGTTGCCTGAGGGCAACACTGTGCAGTATGTAGTAAAGAAAATACCAAAAATTACGACTCTGGTGGGACTCGAACCCACAACCTTTGAATGGCCTCATTTTGCAATCTAGAAGTCCAATGTGCTATCCATTGCGCCACAGAGCCCAGTCATATTGCTGGCTGGGCCACGTGATGGTCTTTTTTCTGGGCATTTGCACATCCAACAGTGTGAAGATGTACACTCTGTGGGCAGGAAAGACAGGTCCTCGAGCCTCTGCACAATTGAAACCCGATTCAAAACGCTGATGAGCCTTGAGCCACACAAGTATCGCCAAAGACAAAACATTTAAGACCAGCTAAGCCACGGCGCCTGGCTGGCACCACATATTTGCTTGGGACACTGTCCTCCGACAACAGCTGAGGGATGGTTTGAAAATGGAAACAACCGCAAATGGAACCTCGGTTTCACCTCTTGTGGTCAGTTCTCAGGAAAGCACATGCTTGTTAAGTTTCGCAGCCTTGAGCCACACAAGCATCGACAAAGGCACCGCTGGGATTCGAACCCAGGATCTCCTGTTTACTAGACAGGCGCTTTAACCAACTAAGCCACGGCGCCAAGCTCGTTGTGATTGAACCTGGAAGGGTGACCCAGCAAATGTTTAGCAAAGACCATTTAAGCTACAGAAAGAGAAAGGAAGTATGGCACTTCTCTGTGGTGACGGCCGGTCCTTGTGTGCAAGTGCCAAGAAGTTTCCGTAAGCAAATGTGGTAGTAAACCACAGAGAAAATTTGTAATGAACTATTTAAGCAGCAAATGCAGAGATACGAGTAAAAAGTCATGAAATGTTTCAAAACATTTAAGAACAATTCAAGAACGCATCAGTCAACAGTATGAACACTTCAAGCTCGCTCGTTCTTTTTGACCTCATACCCGTTAGCATCGCCGTATCTCCCCCAGCACGTGCAGAAAATGGAAAATTAGCCAAATGTATCACCCTTTTGACCAGACCCTCCTTAGATAGAGGGATATCATGGAAGCTAGCAGGTCAGACCCTTCCATGTGATGGTCGTTTTCTTGCACTGCATTTTACATAGAAATGCCATTTCGATTTCATGAATATATGAACATTTCTGAAGTTCTGCATCTACGTGATACAAGACAGTGACTCCCATACCTCAATGGGACTCAAACCCACAACCTTTGAATGGCCTCATTTTGCAATCTAGAAGTCCAATGCGCTATCCATTGCGCCACAGAGCCCAGTCACATTGCTGGCTGGGCCACGTGATGGTCTTTTTTCTGGGCATTTGCACATCCAACAGTGTGAAGATGTACACTCTGTGGGCAGGAAAGACAGGTCCTCGAGCCTCTGCAAAATTGAAACCGATTCAAAACGCTGAAGCCCTCTGTCCAAGAAAGATCGCAGAGAGCAAAGGTATCAGAGGACAGGCACCGCTGGGATTCGAACCCAGGATCTCCTGTTTACAAGACAGGCGCTTTGACCCGCTAAGCCACAGCGCCTGGCTGCCACCACATATTTGCTTGGGACACTGTCCTCCGACAACAGCTGAGGGATGGTTTGAAAATGGAAACAACCGCAAATGGAACCTCGGTTTCACCTTTTGTGGTCAGTTCTCGGAAAAGTACATGCTTGTTAAGGTTCACAGCCTTGAGCCACACAAGTATCACCAAAGACAAAACATTTAAGACCAGCTAAGCCACGGCGCCTGGCTGCCACCACATATTTGCTTGGGACACTGTCCTCCGACAACAGCTGAGGGATGGTTTGAAAATGGAAACCACCGCAAATGGAACCTCGGTTTCACCTTTTGTGGTCAGTTCTCAGGAAAGCACATGCTTGTTAAGTTTCACAGCCTTGAGCCACACAAGCATCGACAAAGGCACAGCTGGGATTCGAACCCAGGATCTCCTGTTTACTAGACAGGCGCTTTAACCAACTAAGCCACGGAGCCAAGCTCGTTGTGATTGAACCTGGAAGGGTGACCCAGCAAACGTTTAGCAAAGACCATTTAAGCTACAGAAAGAGAAAGGAAGTATGGCACTTCTCTGTGGTGACGGCCGGTCCTTGTGTGCAAGTGCCAAGAAGTTTCCGTAAGCAAATGTGGTAGTAAACCACAGAGAAAATTTGTAATGAAGTATTTAAGCAGCAAATGCAGAGATACGAGTAAAAAGTCATGAAATGTTTCAAAACATTTAAGAACAATTCAAGAACGCATCAGTCAACAGTATGAACACTTCAAGCTCGCTCGCTCTTTTTGACCTCATACCCGTTAGCATCGCCGTATCTCCCCCAGCACGTGCAGAAAATGGAAAATTAGCCAAATGTATCACCCTTTTGACCAGACCCTCCTTAGATAGAGGGATATCATGGAAGCTAGCAGGTCAGACCCTTCCATGTGATGGTCGTTTTCTTGCACTGCATTTTACATAGAAATGCCATTTCGATTTCATGCATATATGAACATTTCTTAAGTTCTGCATCTACGTGATACAAGACAGTGACTCCCATACCTCAATGGATGGTTCTTGGGCATGATTTGAAGCCTTTTGTCTTGATTGACATCATTTAAGTAAATACGCTGAGAACAAGAGTTCTCTGTTGCCTGAGGGCAACACTGTGCAGTATGTAGTAAAGAAAATACCAAAAATTACGACTCTGGTGGGACTCGAACCCACAACCTTTGAATGGCCTCATTTTGCAATCTAGAAGTCCAATGCGCTATCCATTGCGCCACAGAGCCCAGTCACATTGCTGGCTGGGCCACGTGATGGTCTTTTTTCTGGGCATTTGCACATCCAACAGTGTGAAGATGTACACTCTGTGGGCAGGAAAGACAGGTCCTCGAGCCTCTGCACAATTGAAACCCGATTCAAAACGCTGATGCCCTCTGTCCAAGAAAAATCGCAGAGAGCAAAGGTATCAGAGGACAGGCACCGCTGGGATTTGAACCCAGGATCTCCTGTTTACAAGACAGGCGCTTTGACCCGCTAAGCCACAGCGCCTGGCTGCCACCCCATATTTGCTTGGGACATTGTCCTCCGACAACAGCTGAGGGATGGTTTGAAAATGGAAACAACCGCAAATCGCAGCTCCGTTTCACCTTTTGTGGTCAGTTCTCGGAAAAGCACATGCTTGTTAAGGTTCACAGCCTTCAGCCACACAAGTATCGCCAAAGACAACATTTAAGACCAGCTAAGCCACGGCGCCTGGCTGCCACCACATATTTGCTTGGGACACTGCCCTCCGACAACAGCTGAGGGATGGTTTGAAAATGGAAACAACCGCAAATGGAACCTCGGTTTCACCTTTTGTGGTCAGTTCTTGGAAAAGTACATGCTTGTTAAGGTTCACAGCCTTGAGCCACACAAGTATCGCCAAAGACAAAACATTTAAGACCAGCTAAGCCACGGCGCCTGGCTGCCACCACATATTTGCTTGGGACACTGTCCTCCGACAACAGCTGAGGGATGGTTTGAAAATGTAAACAACCGCAAATGGAACCTCGGTTTCACCTTTTGTGGTCAGTTCTCGGAAAAGCACATGCTTGTTAAGTTTCACAGCCTTGAGCCACACAAGCATCGACGGGATTCGAAACCAAGATCTCCTGTTTACTAGACAGGAGCTTTAACCAACTAAGCCACAGCGCCAAGCTTGCTGTGATTGAACCTGGAAGGGTGACCCAGCAAACGTTTAGCAAAGACCATTTAAGCTACAGAAAGAGAAAGGAAGTATGGCACTTCTCTGTGGTGACGGCCGGTCCTTGTGTGCAAGTGCCAAGAAGTTTCCGTAAGCAAATGTGGTAGTAAACCACAGAGAAAATTTGTAATGAACTATTTAAGCAGCAAATGCAGAGATACGAGTAAAAAGTCATGAAATGTTTCAAAACATTTAAGAACAATTCAAGAACGCATCAGTCAACAGTATGAACACTTCAAGCTCGCTCGCTCTTTTTGACCTCATACCCGTTAGCATCGCCGTATCTCCCCCAGCACGTGCAGAAAATGGAAAATTAGCCAAATGTATCACCCTTTTGACCAGACCCTCCTTAGATAGAGGGATATCATGGAAGCTAGCAGGTCAGACCCTTCTATGTGATGGTCGTTTTCTTGCACTGCATTTTACATAGAAATGACATTTCGATTTCATGCATATATGAACATTTCTGAAGTTCTGCATCTACGTGATACAAGACAGTGATTCCCATACCTCAATGGATGGTTCTTGGGCATGATTTGAAGCCTTTTGTCTTGATTGACATCATTTAAGTAAATACGCTGAGAACAAGAGTTCTCTGTTGCCTGAGGGCAACACTGTGCAGTATGTAGTAAAGAAAATACCAAAAATTACGACTCTGGTGGGACTCGAACCCACAACCTTTGAATGGCCTTATTTTGCAATCTAGAAGTCCAATGCGCTATCCATTGCGCCACAGAGCCCAGTCACATTGCTGGCTGGGCCACGTGATGGTCTTTTTTCTGGGCATTTGCACATCCAACAGTGTGAAGATGTACACTCTGTGGGCAGGAAAGACAGGTCCTCGAGCCTCTGCACAATTGAAACCCGATTCAAAACGCTGATGCCCTCTGTCCAAGAAAGATCGCAGAGAGCAAAGGTATCAGAGGACAGGCACCGCTGGGATTTGAACCCAGGATCTCCTGTTTACAAGACAGGCGCTTTGACCCGCTAAGCCACAGCGCCTGGCTGCCACCCCATATTTGCTTGGGACACTGTACTCCGACAACAGCTGAGGGATGGTTTGAAAATGGAAACAACCGCAAATGGCAGCTCCGTTTCACCTTTTGTGGTCAGTTCTCGGAAAAGCACATGCTTGTTAAGGTTCACAGCCTTCAGCCACACAAGTATCGCCAAAGACAACATTTAAGACCAGCTAAGCCACAGCACCTGGATGCCACCACAAATTTGCTTGGGACACTGTCCTCCGACAACAGCTGAGGGATGGTTTGAAAATGGAAACAACCGCAAATGGAACCTCGGTTTCACCTTTTGTGGTCAGTTCTCGGAAAAGAACATGCTTGTTAAGGTTCACAGCCTTGAGCCACACAAGTATCGCCAAAGACAAAACATTTAAGACCAGCTAAGCCACGGCGCCTGGCTGCCACCACATATTTGCTTGGGACACTGTCCTCCGACAACAGCTGAGGGATGGTTTGAAAATGGAAACAACCGCAAATGGAACCTCGGTTTCACGTTTTGTGGTCAGTTCTCAGGAAAGCACATGCTTGTTAAGTTTCGCAGCCTTGAGCCACACAAGCATCGACAAAGGCACCGCTGGGATTCGAACCCAGGATCTCCTGTTTACTAGACAGGCGCTTTAACCAACTAAGCCACGGCGCCAAGCTCGTTGTGATTGAACCTGGAAGGGTGACCCAGCAAATGTTTAGCAAAGACCATTTAAGCTACAGAAAGAGAAAGGAAGTATGGCACTTCTCTGTGGTGACGGCCGGTCCTTGTGTGCAAGTGCCAAGAAGTTTCCGTAAGCAAATGTGGTAGTAAACCACAGAGAAAATTTGTAATGAACTATTTAAGCAGCAAATGCAGAGATACGAGTAAAAAGTCATGAAATGTTTCAAAACATTTAAGAACAATTCAAGAACGCATCAGTCAACAGTATGAACACTTCAAGCTCGCTCGTTCTTTTTGACCTCATACCCGTTAGCATCGCCGTATCTCCCCCAGCACGTGCAGAAAATGGAAAATTAGCCAAATGTATCACCCTTTTGACCAGACCCTCCTTAGATAGAGGGATATCATGGAAGCTAGCAGGTCAGACCCTTCCATGTGATGGTCGTTTTCTTGCACTGCATTTTACATAGAAATGCCATTTCGATTTCATGAATATATGAACATTTCTGAAGTTCTGCATCTACGTGATACAAGACAGTGACTCCCATACCTCAATGGATGGTTCTTGGGCATGATTTGAAGCCTTTTGTCTTGATTGACATCATTTAAGTAAATACGCTGAGAACAAGAGTTCTCTGTTGCCTGAGGGCAACACTGTGCAGTATGTAGTAAAGAAAATACCAAAAATTACGACTCTGGTGGGACTCGAACCCACAACCTTTGAATGGCCTCATTTTGCAATCTAGAAGTCCAATGCGCTATCCATTGCGCCACAGAGCCCAGTCACATTGCTGGCTGGGCCACGTGATGGTCTTTTTTCTGGGCATTTGCACATCCAACAGTGTGAAGATGTACACTCTGTGGGCAGGAAAGACAGGTCCTCGAGCCTCTGCACAATTGAAACCCGATTCAAAACGCTGATGCCCTCTGTCCAAGAAAGATCGCAGAGAGCAAAGGTATCAGAGGACAGGCACCGCTGGGACTCGAACCCATGATCTCCTGTTTACAAGACAGGCGCTTTGACCCGCTAAGCCACAGCGCCTGGCTGCCACCACATATTTGCTTGGGACACTGTCCTCCGACAACAGCTGAGGGATGGTTTGAAAATGGAAACAACCGCAAATGGAACCTCGGTTTCACCTTTTGTGGTCAGTTCTCGGAAAAGAACATGCTTGTTAAGGTTCACAGCCTTGAGCCACACAAGTATCGCCAAAGACAAAACATTTAAGACCAGCTAAGCCACGGCGCCTGGCTGCCACCACATATTTGCTTGGGACACTGTCCTCCGACAACAGCTGAGGGATGGTTTGAAAATGGAAACAACCGCAAATGGAACCTCGGTTTCACCTTTTGTGGTCAGTTCTCAGGAAAGCACATGCTTGTTAAGTTTCGCAGCCTTGAGCCACACAAGCATCGACAAAGGCACCGCTGGGATTCGAACCCAGGATCTCCTGTTTACTAGACAGGCGCTTTAACCAACTAAGCCACGGCGCCAAGCTCGTTGTGATTGAACCTGGAAGGGTGACCCAGCAAATGTTTAGCAAAGACCATTTAAGCTACAGAAAGAGAAAGGAAGTATGGCACTTCTCTGTGGTGACGGCCGGTCCTTGTGTGCAAGTGCCAAGAAGTTTCCGTAAGCAAATGTGGTAGTAAACCACAGAGAAAATTTGTAATGAACTATTTAAGCAGCAAATGCAGAGATACGAGTAAAAAGTCATGAAATGTTTCAAAACATTTAAGAACAATTCAAGAACGCATCAGTCAACAGTATGAACACTTCAAGCTCGCTCGTTCTTTTTGACCTCATACCCGTTAGCATCGCCGTATCTCCCCCAGCACGTGCAGAAAATGGAAAATTAGCCAAATGTATCACCCTTTTGACCAGACCCTCCTTAGATAGAGGGATATCATGGAAGCTAGCAGGTCAGACCCTTCCATGTGATGGTCGTTTTCTTGCACTGCATTTTACATAGAAATGCCATTTCGATTTCATGAATATATGAACATTTCTGAAGTTCTGCATCTACGTGATACAAGACAGTGACTCCCATACCTCAATGGATGGTTCTTGGGCATGATTTGAAGCCTTTTGTCTTGATTGACATCATTTAAGTAAATACGCTGAGAACAAGAGTTCTCTGTTGCCTGAGGGCAACACTGTGCAGTATGTAGTAAAGAAAATACCAAAAATTACGACTCTGGTGGGACTCGAACCCACAACCTTTGAATGGCCTCATTTTGCAATCTAGAAGTCCAATGCGCTATCCATTGCGCACAGAAACGATGGTCTTTTTTCTGGGCATTTGCCCATCCAACAGTGTGAAGATGTACACTCTGTGGGCAGGAAAGACAGGTCCTCGAGCCTCTGCAAAATTGAAACCCGATTCAAAACGCTGAAGCCCTCTGTCCAAGAAAGATCGCAGAGAGCAAAGGTATCAGAGGACAAGCACCGCTGGGATTCGAACCCAGGATCTCCTGTTTATAAGACAGGCGCTTTGACCCGCTAAGCCACAGCACCTGGATGCCACCACATATTTGCTTGGGACACTGTCCTCCGACAACAGCTGAGGGATGGTTTGAAAATGGAAACAACCGCAAATGGAACCTCGGTTTCACCTTTTGTGGTCAGTTCTCGGAAAAGAACATGCTTGTTAAGGTTCACAGCCTTGAGCCACACAAGTATCGCCAAAGACAAAACATTTAAGACCAGCTAAGCCACGGCGCCTGGCTGGCACCACATATTTGCTTGGGACACTGTCCTCCGACAACAGCTGAGGGATGGTTTGAAAATGGAAACAACCGCAAATGGAACCTCGGTTTCACCTCTTGTGGTCAGTTCTCAGGAAAGCACATGCTTGTTAAGTTTCGCAGCCTTGAGCCACACAAGCATCGACAAAGGCACCGCTGGGATTCGAACCCAGGATCTCCTGTTTACTAGACAGGCGCTTTAACCAACTAAGCCACGGCGCCAAGCTCGTTGTGATTGAACCTGGAAGGGTGACCCAGCAAATGTTTAGCAAAGACCATTTAAGCTACAGAAAGAGAAAGGAAGTATGGCACTTCTCTGTGGTGACGGCCGGTCCTTGTGTGCAAGTGCCAAGAAGTTTCCGTAAGCAAATGTGGTAGTAAACCACAGAGAAAATTTGTAATGAACTATTTAAGCAGCAAATGCAGAGATACGGGTAAAAAGTCATGAAATGTTTCAAAACATTTAAGAACAATTCAAGAACGCATCAGTCAACAGTATGAACACTTCAAGCTCGCTCGCTCTTTTTGACCTCATACCCGTTAGCATCGCCGTATCTCCCCCAGCACGTGCAGAAAATGGAAAATTAGCCAAATGTATCACCCTTTTGACCAGACCCTCCTTAGATAGAGGGATATCATGGAAGCTAGCAGGTCAGACCCTTCCATGTGATGGTCGTTTTCTTGCACTGCATTTTACATAGAAATGCCATTTCGATTTCATGCATATATGAACATTTCTGAAGTTCTGCATCTACGTGATACAAGACAGTGACTCCCATACCTCAATGGATGGTTCTTGGGCATGATTTGAAGCCTTTTGTCTTGATTGACATCATTTAAGTAAATACGCTGAGAACAAGAGTTCTCAAAAGTTTTCTGTTGCCTGAGGGAAACACTGTGCAGTATGTAGTAAAGAAAATACCAAAAATTACAACTCTGGTGGGACTCAAACCCACAACCTTTGAATGGCCTCATTTTGCAATCTAGAAGTCCAATGCGCTATCCATTGCGCCACAGAGCCCAGTCACATTGCTGGCTGGGCCACGTGATGGTCTTTTTTCTGGGCATTTGCACATCCAACAGTGTGAAGATGTACACTCTGTGGGCAGGAAAGACAGGTCCTCGAGCCTCTGCAAAATTGAAACCGATTCAAAACGCTGAAGCCCTCTGTCCAAGAAAGATCGCAGAGAGCAAAGGTATCAGAGGACAGGCACCGCTGGGATTCGAACCCAAGATCTCCTGTTTACAAGACAGGCGCTTTGACCCGCTAAGCCACAGCGCCTGGCTGCCACCACATATTTGCTTGGTACACTGTCCTCCGACAACAGCTGAGGGATGGTTTGAAAATGGAAACAACCGCAAATGGAACCTCGGTTTCACCTTTTGTGGTCAGTTCTCGGAAAAGTACATGCTTGTTAAGGTTCACAGCCTTGAGCCACACAAGTATCACCAAAGACAAAACATTTAAGACCAGCTAAGCCACGGCGCCTGGCTGCCACCACATATTTGCTTGGGACACTGTCCTCCGACAACAGCTGAGGGATGGTTTGAAAATGGAAACCACCGCAAATGGAACCTCGGTTTCACCTTTTGTGGTCAGTTCTCAGGAAAGCACATGCTTGTTAAGTTTCACAGCCTTGAGCCACACAAGCATCGACAAAGGCACCGCTGGGATTCGAACCCAGGATCTCCTGTTTACTAGACAGGCGCTTTAACCAACTAAGCCACGGCGCCAAGCTCGTTGTGATTGAACCTGGAAGGGTGACCCAGCAAACGTTTAGCAAAGACCATTTAAGCTACAGAAAGAGAAAGGTAGTATGGCACTTCTCTGTGGTGACGGCCGGTCCTTGTGTGCAAGTGCCAAGAAGTTTCCGTAAGCAAATGTGGTAGTAAACCACAGAGAAAATTTGTAATGAAGTATTTAAGCAGCAAATGCAGAGATACGAGTAAAAAGTCATGAAATGTTTCAAAACATTTAAGAACAATTCAAGAACGCATCAGTCAACAGTATGAACACTTCAAGCTCGCTCGCTCTTTTTGACCTCATACCCGTTAGCATCGCCGTATCTCCCCCAGCACGTGCAGAAAATGGAAAATTAGCCAAATGTATCACCCTTTTGACCAGACCCTCCTTAGATAGAGGGATATCATGGAAGCTAGCAGGTCAGACCCTTCCATGTGATGGTCGTTTTCTTGCACTGCATTTTACATAGAAATGCCATTTCGATTTCATGCATATATGAACATTTCTTAAGTTCTGCATCTACGTGATACAAGACAGTGACTCCCATACCTCAATGGATGGTTCTTGGGCATGATTTGAAGCCTTTTGTCTTGATTGACATCATTTAAGTAAATACGCTGAGAACAAGAGTTCTCTGTTGCCTGAGGGCAACACTGTGCAGTATGTAGTAAAGAAAATACCAAAAATTACGACTCTGGTGGGACTCGAACCCACAACCTTTGAATGGCCTCATTTTGCAATCTAGAAGTCCAATGCGCTATCCATTGCGCCACAGAGCCCAGTCATATTGCTGGCTGGGCCACGTGATGGTCTTTTTTCTGGGCATTTGCACATCCAACAGTGTGAAGATGTACACTCTGTGGGCAGGAAAGACAGGTCCTCGAGCCTCTGCACAATTGAAACCCGATTCAAAACGCTGATGCCCTCTGTCCAAGAAAGATCGCAGAGAGCAAAGGTATCAGAGGACAGGCACCGCTGGGACTCGAACCCATGATCTCCTGTTTACAAGACAGGCACTTTGACCCGCTAAGCCACAGCGCCTGGCTGCCACCACATATTTGCTTGGGACACTGTCCTCCGACAACAGCTGAGGGATGGTTTGAAAATGGAAACAACCGCAAATGGAACCTCGGTTTCACCTTTTGTGGTCAGTTCTCGGAAAAGAACATGCTTGTTAAGGTTCACAGCCTTGAGCCACACAAGTATCGCCAAAGACAAAACATTTAAGACCAGCTAAGCCACGGCGCCTGGCTGCCACCACATATTTGCTTGGGACACTGTCCTCCGACAACAGCTGAGGGATGGTTTGAAAATGGAAACAACCGCAAATGGAACCTCGGTTTCACCTTTTGTGGTCAGTTCTCAGGAAAGCACATGCTTGTTAAGTTTCGCAGCCTTGAGCCACACAAGCATCGACAAAGGCACCGCTGGGATTCGAACCCAGGATCTCCTGTTTACTAGACAGGCGCTTTAACCAACTAAGCCACGGCGCCAAGCTCGTTGTGATTGAACCTGGAAGGGTGACCCAGCAAATGTTTAGCAAAGACCATTTAAGCTACAGAAAGAGAAAGGAAGTATGGCACTTCTCTGTGGTGACGGCCGGTCCTTGTGTGCAAGTGCCAAGAAGTTTCCGTAAGCAAATGTGGTAGTAAACCACAGAGAAAATTTGTAATGAACTATTTAAGCAGCAAATGCAGAGATACGAGTAAAAAGTCATGAAATGTTTCAAAACATTTAAGAACAATTCAAGAACGCATCAGTCAACAGTATGAACACTTCAAGCTCGCTCGTTCTTTTTGACCTCATACCCGTTAGCATCGCCGTATCTCCCCCAGCACGTGCAGAAAATGGAAAATTAGCCAAATGTATCACCCTTTTGACCAGACCCTCCTTAGATAGAGGGATATCATGGAAGCTAGCAGGTCAGACCCTTCCATGTGATGGTCGTTTTCTTGCACTGCATTTTACATAGAAATGCCATTTCGATTTCATGAATATATGAACATTTCTGAAGTTCTGCATCTACGTGATACAAGACAGTGACTCCCATACCTCAATGGATGGTTCTTGGGCATGATTTGAAGCCTTTTGTCTTGATTGACATCATTTAAGTAAATACGCTGAGAACAAGAGTTCTCTGTTGCCTGAGGGCAACACTGTGCAGTATGTAGTAAAGAAAATACCAAAAATTACGACTCTGGTGGGACTCGAACCCACAACCTTTGAATGGCCTCATTTTGCAATCTAGAAGTCCAATGCGCTATCCATTGCGCATAGAAACGATGGTCTTTTTTCTGGGCATTTGCCCATCCAACAGTGTGAAGATGTACACTCTGTGGGCAGGAAAGACAGGTCCTCGAGCCTCTGCAAAATTGAAACCCGATTCAAAACGCTGAAGCCCTCTGTCCAAGAAAGATCGCAGAGAGCAAAGGTATCAGAGGACAAGCACCGCTGGGATTCGAACCCAGGATCTCCTGTTTATAAGACAGGCGCTTTGACCCGCTAAGCCACAGCACCTGGATGCCACCACATATTTGCTTGGGACACTGTCCTCCGACAACAGCTGAGGGATGGTTTGAAAATGGAAACAACCGCAAATGGAACCTCGGTTTCACCTTTTGTGGTCAGTTCTCGGAAAAGAACATGCTTGTTAAGGTTCACAGCCTTGAGCCACACAAGTATCGCCAAAGACAAAACATTTAAGACCAGCTAAGCCACGGCGCCTGGCTGGCACCACATATTTGCTTGGGACACTGTCCTCCGACAACAGCTGAGGGATGGTTTGAAAATGGAAACAACCGCAAATGGAACCTCGGTTTCACCTCTTGTGGTCAGTTCTCAGGAAAGCACATGCTTGTTAAGTTTCGCAGCCTTGAGCCACACAAGCATCGACAAAGGCACCGCTGGGATTCGAACCCAGGATCTTCTGTTTACTAGACAGGCGCTTTAACCAACTAAGCCACGGCGCCAAGCTCGTTGTGATTGAACCTGGAAGGGTGACCCAGCAAATGTTTAGCAAAGACCATTTAAGCTACAGAAAGAGAAAGGAAGTATGGCACTTCTCTGTGGTGACGGCCGGTCCTTGTGTGCAAGTGCCAAGAAGTTTCCGTAAGCAAATGTGGTAGTAAACCACAGAGAAAATTTGTAATGAACTATTTAAGCAGCAAATGCAGAGATACGGGTAAAAAGTCATGAAATGTTTCAAAACATTTAAGAACAATTCAAGAACGCATCAGTCAACAGTATGAACACTTCAAGCTCGCTCGCTCTTTTTGACCTCATACCCGTTAGCATCGCCGTATCTCCCCCAGCACGTGCAGAAAATGGAAAATTAGCCAAATGTATCACCCTTTTGACCAGACCCTCCTTAGATAGAGGGATATCATGGAAGCTAGCAGGTCAGACCCTTCCATGTGATGGTCGTTTTCTTGCACTGCATTTTACATAGAAATGCCATTTCGATTTCATGCATATATGAACATTTCTGAAGTTCTGCATCTACGTGATACAAGACAGTGACTCCCATACCTCAATGGATGGTTCTTGGGCATGATTTGAAGCCTTTTGTCTTGATTGACATCATTTAAGTAAATACGCTGAGAACAAGAGTTCTCAAAAGTTTTCTGTTGCCTGAGGGAAACACTGTGCAGTATGTAGTAAAGAAAATACCATAAATTACAACTCTGGTGGGACTCAAACCCACAACCTTTGAATGGCCTCATTTTGCAATCTAGAAGTCCAATGCGCTATCCCTTGCGCCACAGAGCCCAGTCACATTGCTGGCTGGGCCACGTGATGGTCTTTTTTCTGGGCATTTGCACATCCAACAGTGTGAAGATGTACACTCTGTGGGCAGGAAAGACAGGTCCTCGAGCCTCTGCAAAATTGAAACCGATTCAAAACGCTGAAGCCCTCTGTCCAAGAAAGATCGCAGAGAGCAAAGGTATCAGAGGACAGGCACCGCTGGGATTCGAACCCAAGATCTCCTGTTTACAAGACAGGCGCTTTGACCCGCTAAGCCACAGCGCCTGGCTGCCACCACATATTTGCTTGGTACACTGTCCTCCGACAACAGCTGAGGGATGGTTTGAAAATGGAAACAACCGCAAATGGAACCTCGGTTTCACCTTTTGTGGTCAGTTCTCGGAAAAGTACATGCTTGTTAAGGTTCACAGCCTTGAGCCACACAAGTATCACCAAAGACAAAACATTTAAGACCAGCTAAGCCACGGCGCCTGGCTGCCACCACATATTTGCTTGGGACACTGTCCTCCGACAACAGCTGAGGGATGGTTTGAAAATGGAAACCACCGCAAATGGAACCTCGGTTTCACCTTTTGTGGTCAGTTCTCAGGAAAGCACATGCTTGTTAAGTTTCACAGCCTTGAGCCACACAAGCATCGACAAAGGCACCGCTGGGATTCGAACCCAGGATCTCCTGTTTACTAGACAGGCGCTTTAACCAACTAAGCCACGGCGCCAAGCTCGTTGTGATTGAACCTGGAAGGGTGACCCAGCAAACGTTTAGCAAAGACCATTTAAGCTACAGAAAGAGAAAGGTAGTATGGCACTTCTCTGTGGTGACGGCCGGTCCTTGTGTGCAAGTGCCAAGAAGTTTCCGTAAGCAAATGTGGTAGTAAACCACAGAGAAAATTTGTAATGAAGTATTTAAGCAGCAAATGCAGAGATACGAGTAAAAAGTCATGAAATGTTTCAAAACATTTAAGAACAATTCAAGAACGCATCAGTCAACAGTATGAACACTTCAAGCTCGCTCGCTCTTTTTGACCTCATACCCGTTAGCATCGCCGTATCTCCCCCAGCACGTGCAGAAAATGGAAAATTAGCCAAATGTATCACCCTTTTGACCAGACCCTCCTTAGATAGAGGGATATCATGGAAGCTAGCAGGTCAGACCCTTCCATGTGATGGTCGTTTTCTTGCACTGCATTTTACATAGAAATGCCATTTCGATTTCATGCATATATGAACATTTCTTAAGTTCTGCATCTACGTGATACAAGACAGTGACTCCCATACCTCAATGGATGGTTCTTGGGCATGATTTGAAGCCTTTTGTCTTGATTGACATCATTTAAGTAAATACGCTGAGAACAAGAGTTCTCTGTTGCCTGAGGGCAACACTGTGCAGTATGTAGTAAAGAAAATACCAAAAATTACGACTCTGGTGGGACTCGAACCCACAACCTTTGAATGGCCTCATTTTGCAATCTAGAAGTCCAATGCGCTATCCATTGCGCCACAGAGCCCAGTCATATTGCTGGCTGGGCCACGTGATGGTCTTTTTTCTGGGCATTTGCACATCCAACAGTGTGAAGATGTACACTCTGTGGGCAGGAAAGACAGGTCCTCGAGCCTCTGCACAATTGAAACCCGATTCAAAACGCTGATGCCCTCTGTCCAAGAAAGATCGCAGAGAGCAAAGGTATCAGAGGACAGGCACCGCTGGGACTCGAACCCATGATCTCCTGTTTACAAGACAGGCGCTTTGACCCGCTAAGCCACAGCGCCTGGCTGCCACCACATATTTGCTTGGGACACTGTCCTCCGACAACAGCTGAGGGATGGTTTGAAAATGGAAACAACCGCAAATGGAACCTCGGTTTCACCTTTTGTGGTCAGTTCTCGGAAAAGAACATGCTTGTTAAGGTTCACAGCCTTGAGCCACACAAGTATCGCCAAAGACAAAACATTTAAGACCAGCTAAGCCACGGCGCCTGGCTGCCACCACATATTTGCTTGGGACACTGTCCTCCGACAACAGCTGAGGGATGGTTTGAAAATGGAAACAACCGCAAATGGAACCTCGGTTTCACCTTTTGTGGTCAGTTCTCAGGAAAGCACATGCTTGTTAAGTTTCGCAGCCTTGAGCCACACAAGCATCGACAAAGGCACCGCTGGGATTCGAACCCAGGATCTCCTGTTTACTAGACAGGCGCTTTAACCAACTAAGCCACGGCGCCAAGCTCGTTGTGATTGAACCTGGAAGGGTGACCCAGCAAATGTTTAGCAAAGACCATTTAAGCTACAGAAAGAGAAAGGAAGTATGGCACTTCTCTGTGGTGACGGCCGGTCCTTGTGTGCAAGTGCCAAGAAGTTTCCGTAAGCAAATGTGGTAGTAAACCACAGAGAAAATTTGTAATGAACTATTTAAGCAGCAAATGCAGAGATACGAGTAAAAAGTCATGAAATGTTTCAAAACATTTAAGAACAATTCAAGAACGCATCAGTCAACAGTATGAACACTTCAAGCTCGCTCGTTCTTTTTGACCTCATACCCGTTAGCATCGCCGTATCTCCCCCAGCACGTGCAGAAAATGGAAAATTAGCCAAATGTATCACCCTTTTGACCAGACCCTCCTTAGATAGAGGGATATCATGGAAGCTAGCAGGTCAGACCCTTCCATGTGATGGTCGTTTTCTTGCACTGCATTTTACATAGAAATGCCATTTCGATTTCATGAATATATGAACATTTCTGAAGTTCTGCATCTACGTGATACAAGACAGTGACTCCCATACCTCAATGGATGGTTCTTGGGCATGATTTGAAGCCTTTTGTCTTGATTGACATCATTTAAGTAAATACGCTGAGAACAAGAGTTCTCTGTTGCCTGAGGGCAACACTGTGCAGTATGTAGTAAAGAAAATACCAAAAATTACGACTCTGGTGGGACTCGAACCCACAACCTTTGAATGGCCTCATTTTGCAATCTAGAAATCCAATGCGCTATCCATTGCGCCACAGAGCCCAGTCATATTGCTGGCTGGGCCACGTGATGGTCTTTTTTCTGGGCATTTGCACATCCAACAGTGTGAAGATGTACACTCTGTGGGCAGGAAAGACAGGTCCTCGAGCCTCTGCACAATTGAAACCCGATTCAAAACGCTGATGCCCTCTGTCCAAGAAAGATCGCAGAGAGCAAAGGTATCAGAGGACAGGCACCGCTGGGACTCGAACCCATGATCTCCTGTTTACAAGACAGGCACTTTGACCCGCTAAGCCACAGCGCCTGGCTGCCACCACATATTTGCTTGGGACACTGTCCTCCGACAACAGCTGAGGGATGGTTTGAAAATGGAAACAACCGCAAATGGAACCTCGGTTTCACCTTTTGTGGTCAGTTCTCGGAAAAGAACATGCTTGTTAAGGTTCACAGCCTTGAGCCACACAAGTATCGCCAAAGACAAAACATTTAAGACCAGCTAAGCCACGGCGCCTGGCTGCCACCACATATTTGCTTGGGACACTGTCCTCCGACAACAGCTGAGGGATGGTTTGAAAATGGAAACAACCGCAAATGGAACCTTGGTTTCACCTTTTGTGGTCAGTTCTCAGGAAAGCACATGCTTGTTAAGTTTCGCAGCCTTGAGCCACACAAGCATCGACAAAGGCACCGCTGGGATTCGAACCCAGGATCTCCTGTTTACTAGACAGGCGCTTTAACCAACTAAGCCACGGCGCCAAGCTCGTTGTGATTGAACCTGGAAGGGTGACCCAGCAAATGTTTAGCAAAGACCATTTAAGCTACAGAAAGAGAAAGGAAGTATGGCACTTCTCTGTGGTGACGGCCGGTCCTTGTGTGCAAGTGCCAAGAAGTTTCCGTAAGCAAATGTGGTAGTAAACCACAGAGAAAATTTGTAATGAACTATTTAAGCAGCAAATGCAGAGATACGAGTAAAAAGTCATGAAATGTTTCAAAACATTTAAGAACAATTCAAGAACGCATCAGTCAACAGTATGAACACTTCAAGCTCGCTCGTTCTTTTTGACCTCATACCCGTTAGCATCGCCGTATCTCCCCCAGCACGTGCAGAAAATGGAAAATTAGCCAAATGTATCACCCTTTTGACCAGACCCTCCTTAGATAGAGGGATATCATGGAAGCTAGCAGGTCAGACCCTTCCATGTGATGGTCGTTTTCTTGCACTGCATTTTACATAGAAATGCCATTTCGATTTCATGAATATATGAACATTTCTGAAGTTCTGCATCTACGTGATACAAGACAGTGACTCCCATACCTCAATGGATGGTTCTTGGGCATGATTTGAAGCCTTTTGTCTTGATTGACATCATTTAAGTAAATACGCTGAGAACAAGAGTTCTCTGTTGCCTGAGGGCAACACTGTGCAGTATGTAGTAAAGAAAATACCAAAAATTACGACTCTGGTGGGACTCGAACCCACAACCTTTGAATGGCCTCATTTTGCAATCTAGAAGTCCAATGCGCTATCCATTGCGCCACAGAGCCCAGTCATATTGCTGGCTGGGCCACGTGATGGTCTTTTTTCTGGGCATTTGCACATCCAACAGTGTGAAGATGTACACTCTGTGGGCAGGAAAGACAGGTCCTCGAGCCTCTGCACAATTGAAACCCGATTCAAAACGCTGATGCCCTCTGTCCAAGAAAGATCGCAGAGAGCAAAGGTATCAGAGGACAGGCACCGCTGGGATTCGAACCCATGATCTCCTGTTTACAAGACAGGCGCTTTGACCCGCTAAGCCACAGCGCCTGGCTGCCACCACATATTTGCTTGGGACACTGTCCTCCGACAACAGCTGAGGGATGGTTTGAAAATGGAAACAACCGCAAATGGAACCTCGGTTTCACCTTTTGTGGTCAGTTCTCGGAAAAGAACATGCTTGTTAAGGTTCACAGCCTTGAGCCACACAAGTATCGCCAAAGACAAAACATTTAAGACCAGCTAAGCCACGGCGCCTGGCTGCCACCACATATTTGCTTGGGTCACTGTCCTCCGCCAACAGCTGATTGATGGTTTGAAAATGGAAACAACCGCAAATGGAACCTCGGTTTCACCTTTTGTGGTCAGTTCTCAGGAAAGCACATGCTTGTTAAGTTTCGCAGCCTTGAGCCACACAAGCATCGACAAAGGCACCGCTGGGATTCGAACCCAGGATCTCCTGTTTACTAGACAGGCGCTTTAACCAACTAAGCCACGGCGCCAAGCTCGTTGTGATTGAACCTGGAAGGGTGACCCAGCAAATGTTTAGCAAAGACCATTTAAGCTACAGAAAGAGAAAGGAAGTATGGCACTTCTCTGTGGTGACGGCCGGTCCTTGTGTGCAAGTGCCAAGAAGTTTCCGTAAGCAAATGTGGTAGTAAACCACAGAGAAAATTTGTAATGAACTATTTAAGCAGCAAATGCAGAGATACGAGTAAAAAGTCATGAAATGTTTCAAAACATTTAAGAACAATTCAAGAACGCATCAGTCAACAGTATGAACACTTCAAGCTCGCTCGTTCTTTTTGACCTCATACCCGTTAGCATCGCCGTATCTCCCCCAGCACGTGCAGAAAATGGAAAATTAGCCAAATGTATCACCCTTTTGACCAGACCCTCCTTAGATAGAGGGATATCATGGAAGCTAGCAGGTCAGACCCTTCCATGTGATGGTCGTTTTCTTGCACTGCATTTTACATAGAAATGCCATTTCGATTTCATGAATATATGAACATTTCTGAAGTTCTGCATCTACGTGATACAAGACAGTGACTCCCATACCTCAATGGATGGTTCTTGGGCATGATTTGAAGCCTTTTGTCTTGATTGACATCATTTAAGTAAATACGCTGAGAACAAGAGTTCTCTGTTGCCTGAGGGCAACACTGTGCAGTATGTAGTAAAGAAAATACCAAAAATTACGACTCTGGTGGGACTCGAACCCACAACCTTTGAATGGCCTCATTTTGCAATCTAGAAGTCCAATGCGCTATCCATTGCGCCACAGAGCCCAGTCATATTGCTGGCTGGGCCACGTGATGGTCTTTTTTCTGGGCATTTGCACATCCAACAGTGTGAAGATGTACACTCTGTGGGCAGGAAAGACAGGTCCTCGAGCCTCTGCACAATTGAAACCCGATTCAAAACGCTGATGCCCTCTGTCCAAGAAAGATCGCAGAGAGCAAAGGTATCAGAGGACAGGCACCGCTGGGACTCGAACCCATGATCTCCTGTTTACAAGACAGGCTCTTTGACCCGCTAAGCCACGGCGCCTGGCTGCCACCACATATTTGCTTGGGACACTGTCCTCCGACAACAGCTGAGGGATGGTTTGAAAATGGAAACAACCGCAAATGGAACCTCGGTTTCACCTTTTGTGGTCAGTTCTCAGGAAAGCACATGCTTGTTAAGTTTCGCAGCCTTGAGCCACACAAGCATCGACAAAGGCACCGCTGGGATTCGAACCCAGGATCTCCTGTTTACTAGACAGGCGCTTTAACCAACTAAGCCACGGCGCCAAGCTCGTTGTGATTGAACCTGGAAGGGTGACCCAACAAATGTTTAGCAAAGACCATTTAAGCTACAGAAAGAGAAAGGAAGTATGGCACTTCTCTGTGGTGACGGCCGGTCCTTGTGTGCAAGTGCCAAGAAGTTTCCGTAAGCAAATGTGGTAGTAAACCACAGAGAAAATTTGTAATGAACTATTTAAGCAGCAAATGCAGAGATACGAGTAAAAAGTCATGAAATGTTTCAAAACATTTAAGAACAATTCAAGAACGCATCAGTCAACAGTATGAACACTTCAAGCTCGCTCGCTCTTTTTGACCTCATACCCGTTAGCATCGCCGTATCTCCCCCAGCACGTGCAGAAAATGGAAAATTAGCCAAATGTATCACCCTTTTGACCAGACCCTCCTTAGATAGAGGGATATCATGGAAGCTAGCAGGTCAGACCCTTCCATGTGATGGTCGTTTTCTTGCACTGCATTTTACATAGAAATGCCATTTCGATTTCATGAATATATGAACATTTCTGAAGTTCTGCATCTACGTGATACAAGACAGTGACTCCCATACCTCAATGGATGGTTCTTGGGCATGATTTGAAGCCTTTTGTCTTGATTGACATCATTTAAGTAAATACGCTGAGAACAAGAGTTCTCTGTTGCCTGAGGGCAACACTGTGCAGTATGTAGTAAAGAAAATACCAAAAATTACGACTCTGGTGGGACTCGAACCCACAACCTTTGAATGGCCTCATTTTGCAATCTAGAAGTCCAATGCGCTATCCATTGCGCCACAGAGCCCAGTCATATTGCTGGCTGGGCCACGTGATGGTCTTTTTTCTGGGCATTTGCACATCCAACAGTGTGAAGATGTACACTCTGTGGGCAGGAAAGACAGGTCCTCGAGCCTCTGCACAATTGAAACCCGATTCAAAACGCTGATGCCCTCTGTCCAAGAAAGATCGCAGAGAGCAAAGGTATCAGAGGACAGGCACCGCTGGGATTCGAACCCATGATCTCCTGTTTACAAGACAGGCGCTTTGACCCGCTAAGCCACAGCGCCTGGCTGCCACCACATATTTGCTTGGGACACTGTCCTCCGACAACAGCTGAGGGATGGTTTGAAAATGGAAACAACCGCAAATGGAACCTCGGTTTCACCTTTTGTGGTCAGTTCTCGGAAAAGAACATGCTTGTTAAGGTTCACAGCCTTGAGCCACACAAGTATCGCCAAAGACAAAACATTTAAGACCAGCTAAGCCACGGCGCCTGGCTGCCACCACATATTTGCTTGGGACACTGTCCTCCGACAACAGCTGAGGGATGGTTTGAAAATGGAAACAACCGCAAATGGAACCTCGGTTTCACCTTTTGTGGTCAGTTCTCAGGAAAGCACATGCTTGTTAAGTTTCGCAGCCTTGAGCCACACAAGCATCGACAAAGGCACCGCTGGGATTCGAACCCAGGATCTCCTGTTTACTAGACAGGCGCTTTAACCAACTAAGCCACGGCGCCAAGCTCGTTGTGATTGAACCTGGAAGGGTGACCCAACAAATGTTTAGCAAAGACCATTTAAGCTACAGAAAGAGAAAGGAAGTATGGCACTTCTCTGTGGTGACGGCCGGTCCTTGTGTGCAAGTGCCAAGAAGTTTCCGTAAGCAAATGTGGTAGTAAACCACAGAGAAAATTTGTAATGAACTATTTAAGCAGCAAATGCAGAGATACGAGTAAAAAGTCATGAAATGTTTCAAAACATTTAAGAACAATTCAAGAACGCATCAGTCAACAGTATGAACACTTCAAGCTCGCTCGCTCTTTTTGACCTCATACCCGTTAGCATCGCCGTATCTCCCCCAGCACGTGCAGAAAATGGAAAATTAGCCAAATGTATCACCCTTTTGACCAGACCCTCCTTAGATAGAGGGATATCATGGAAGCTAGCAGGTCAGACCCTTCCATGTGATGGTCGTTTTCTTGCACTGCATTTTACATAGAAATGCCATTTCGATTTCATGCATATATGAACATTTCTGAAGTTCTGCATCTACGTGATACAAGACAGTGACTCCCATACCTCAATGGATGGTTCTTGGGCATGATTTGAAGCCTTTTGTCTTGATTGACATCATTTAAGTAAATACGCTGAGAACAAGAGTTCTCTGTTGCCTGAGGGCAACACTGTGCAGTATGTAGTAAAGAAAATACCAAAAATTACGACTCTGGTGGGACTCGAACCCACAACCTTTGAATGGCCTCATTTTGCAATCTAGAAGTCCAATGCGCTATCCATTGCGCACAGAAACGATGGTCTTTTTTCTGGGCATTTGCCCATCCAACAGTGTGAAGATGTACACTCTGTGGGCAGGAAAGACAGGTCCTCGAGCCTCTGCAAAATTGAAACCCGATTCAAAACGCTGAAGCCCTCTGTCCAAGAAAGATCGCAGAGAGCAAAGGTATCAGAGGACAAGCACCGCTGGGATTCGAACCCAGGATCTCCTGTTTATAAGACAGGCGCTTTGACCCGCTAAGCCACAGCACCTGGATGCCACCACATATTTGCTTGGGACACTGTCCTCCGACAACAGCTGAGGGATGGTTTGAAAATGGAAACAACCGCAAATGGAACCTCGGTTTCACCTTTTGTGGTCAGTTCTCGGAAAAGAACATGCTTGTTAAGGTTCACAGCCTTGAGCCACACAAGTATCGCCAAAGACAAAACATTTAAGACCAGCTAAGCCACGGCGCCTGGCTGGCACCACATATTTGCTTGGGACACTGTCCTCCGACAACAGCTGAGGGATGGTTTGAAAATGGAAACAACCGCAAATGGAACCTCGGTTTCACCTCTTGTGGTCAGTTCTCAGGAAAGCACATGCTTGTTAAGTTTCGCAGCCTTGAGCCACACAAGCATCGACAAAGGCACCGCTGGGATTCGAACCCAGGATCTCCTGTTTACTAGACAGGCGCTTTAACCAACTAAGCCACGGCGCCAAGCTCGTTGTAATTGAACCTGGAAGGGTGACCCAGCAAATGTTTAGCAAAGACCATTTAAGCTACAGAAAGAGAAAGGAAGTATGGCACTTCTCTGTGGTGACGGCCGGTCCTTGTGTGCAAGTGCCAAGAAGTTTCCGTAAGCAAATGTGGTAGTAAACCACAGAGAAAATTTGTAATGAACTATTTAAGCAGCAAATGCAGAGATACGGGTAAAAAGTCATGAAATGTTTCAAAACATTTAAGAACAATTCAAGAACGCATCAGTCAACAGTATGAACACTTCAAGCTCGCTCGCTCTTTTTGACCTCATACCCGTTAGCATCGCCGTATCTCCCCCAGCACGTGCAGAAAATGGAAAATTAGCCAAATGTATCACCCTTTTGACCAGACCCTCCTTAGATAGAGGGATATCATGGAAGATAGCAGGTCAGACCCTTCCATGTGATGGTCGTTTTCTTGGACTGCATTTTACATAGAAATGCCATTTCGATTTCATGCATATATGAACATTTCTGAAGTTCTGCATCTACGTGATACAAGACAGTGACTCCCATACCTCAATGGATGGTTCTTGGGCATGATTTGAAGCCTTTTGTCTTGATTGACATCATTTAAGTAAATACGCTGAGAACAAGAGTTCTCAAAAGTTTTCTGTTGCCTGAGGGAAACACTGTGCAGTATGTAGTAAAGAAAATACCAAAAATTACAACTCTGGTGGGACTCAAACCCACAACCTTTGAATGGCCTCATTTTGCAATCTAGAAGTCCAATGCGCTATCCATTGCGCCACAGAGCCCAGTCACATTGCTGGCTGGGCCACGTGATGGTCTTTTTTCTGGGCATTTGCACATCCAACAGTGTGAAGATGTACACTCTGTGGGCAGGAAAGACAGGTCCTCGAGCCTCTGCAAAATTGAAACCGATTCAAAACGCTGAAGCCCTCTGTCCAAGAAAGATCGCAGAGAGCAAAGGTATCAGAGGACAGGCACCGCTGGGATTCGAACCCAAGATCTCCTGTTTACAAGACAGGCGCTTTGACCCGCTAAGCCACAGCGCCTGGCTGCCACCACATATTTGCTTGGTACACTGTCCTCCGACAACAGCTGAGGGATGGTTTGAAAATGGAAACAACCGCAAATGGAACCTCGGTTTCACCTTTTGTGGTCAGTTCTCGGAAAAGTACATGCTTGTTAAGGTTCACAGCCTTGAGCCACACAAGTATCACCAAAGACAAAACATTTAAGACCAGCTAAGCCACGGCGCCTGGCTGCCACCACATATTTGCTTGGGACACTGTCCTCCGACAACAGCTGAGGGATGGTTTGAAAATGGAAACCACCGCAAATGGAACCTCGGTTTCACCTTTTGTGGTCAGTTCTCAGGAAAGCACATGCTTGTTAAGTTTCACAGCCTTGAGCCACACAAGCATCGACAAAGGCACCGCTGGGATTCGAACCCAGGATCTCCTGTTTACTAGACAGGCGCTTTAACCAACTAAGCCACGGCGCCAAGCTCGTTGTGATTGAACCTGGAAGGGTGACCCAGCAAACGTTTAGCAAAGACCATTTAAGCTACAGAAAGAGAAAGGTAGTATGGCACTTCTCTGTGGTGACGGCCGGTCCTTGTGTGCAAGTGCCAAGAAGTTTCCGTAAGCAAATGTGGTAGTAAACCACAGAGAAAATTTGTAATGAAGTATTTAAGCAGCAAATGCAGAGATACGAGTAAAAAGTCATGAAATGTTTCAAAACATTTAAGAACAATTCAAGAACGCATCAGTCAACAGTATGAACACTTCAAGCTCGCTCGCTCTTTTTGACCTCATACCCGTTAGCATCGCCGTATCTCCCCCAGCACGTGCAGAAAATGGAAAATTAGCCAAATGTATCACCCTTTTGACCAGACCCTCCTTAGATAGAGGGATATCATGGAAGCTAGCAGGTCAGACCCTTCCATGTGATGGTCGTTTTCTTGCACTGCATTTTACATAGAAATGCCATTTCGATTTCATGCATATATGAACATTTCTTAAGTTCTGCATCTACGTGATACAAGACAGTGACTCCCATACCTCAATGGATGGTTCTTGGGCATGATTTGAAGCCTTTTGTCTTGATTGACATCATTTAAGTAAATACGCTGAGAACAAGAGTTCTCTGTTGCCTGAGGGCAACACTGTGCAGTATGTAGTAAAGAAAATACCAAAAATTACGACTCTGGTGGGACTCGAACCCACAACCTTTGAATGGCCTCATTTTGCAATCTAGAAGTCCAATGCGCTATCCATTGCGCCACAGAGCCCAGTCATATTGCTGGCTGGGCCACGTGATGGTCTTTTTTCTGGGCATTTGCACATCCAACAGTGTGAAGATGTACACTCTGTGGGCAGGAAAGACAGGTCCTCGAGCCTCTGCACAATTGAAACCCGATTCAAAACGCTGATGCCCTCTGTCCAAGAAAGATCGCAGAGAGCAAAGGTATCAGAGGACAGGCACCGCTGGGATTCGAACCCATGATCTCCTGTTTACAAGACAGGCGCTTTGACCCGCTAAGCCACAGCGCCTGGCTGCCACCACATATTTGCTTGGGACACTGTCCTCCGACAACAGCTGAGGGATGGTTTGAAAATGGAAACAACCGCAAATGGAACCTCGGTTTCACCTTTTGTGGTCAGTTCTCGGAAAAGAACATGCTTGTTAAGGTTCACAGCCTTGAGCCACACAAGTATCGCCAAAGACAAAACATTTAAGACCAGCTAAGCCACGGCGCCTGGCTGCCACCACATATTTGCTTGGGACACTGTCCTCCGACAACAGCTGAGGGATGGTTTGAAAATGGAAACAACCGCAAATGGAACCTCGGTTTCACCTTTTGTGGTCAGTTCTCAGGAAAGCACATGCTTGTTAAGTTTCGCAGCCTTGAGCCACACAAGCATCGACAAAGGCACCGCTGGGATTCGAACCCAGGATCTCCTGTTTACTAGACAGGCGCTTTAACCAACTAAGCCACGGCGCCAAGCTCGTTGTGATTGAACCTGGAAGGGTGACCCAGCAAATGTTTAGCAAAGACCATTTAAGCTACAGAAAGAGAAAGGAAGTATGGCACTTCTCTGTGGTGACGGCCGGTCCTTGTGTGCAAGTGCCAAGAAGTTTCCGTAAGCAAATGTGGTAGTAAACCACAGAGAAAATTTGTAATGAACTATTTAAGCAGCAAATGCAGAGATACGAGTAAAAAGTCATGAAATGTTTCAAAACATTTAAGAACAATTCAAGAACGCATCAGTCAACAGTATGAACACTTCAAGCTCGCTCGCTCTTTTTGACCTCATACCCGTTAGCATCGCCGTATCTCCCCCAGCACGTGCAGAAAATGGAAAATTAGCCAAATGTATCACCCTTTTGACCAGACCCTCCTTAGATAGAGGGATATCATGGAAGCTAGCAGGTCAGACCCTTCCATGTGATGGTCGTTTTCTTGCACTGCATTTTACATAGAAATGCCATTTCGATTTCATGCATATATGAACATTTCTGAAGTTCTGCATCTACGTGATACAAGACAGTGACTCCCATACCTCAATGGATGGTTCTTGGGCATGATTTGAAGCCTTTTGTCTTGATTGACATCATTTAAGTAAATACGCTGAGAACAAGAGTTCTCTGTTGCCTGAGGGCAACACTGTGCAGTATGTAGTAAAGAAAATACCAAAAATTACGACTCTGGTGGGACTCGAACCCACAACCTTTGAATGGCCTCATTTTGCAATCTAGAAGTCCAATGCGCTATCCATTGCGCACAGAAACGATGGTCTTTTTTCTGGGCATTTGCCCATCCAACAGTGTGAAGATGTACACTCTGTGGGCAGGAAAGACAGGTCCTCGAGCCTCTGCAAAATTGAAACCCGATTCAAAACGCTGAAGCCCTCTGTCCAAGAAAGATCGCAGAGAGCAAAGGTATCAGAGGACAAGCACCGCTGGGATTCGAACCCAGGATCTCCTGTTTACAAGACAGGCGCTTTGACCCGCTAAGCCACAGCACCTGGATGCCACCACATATTTGCTTGGGACACTGTCCTCCGACAACAGCTGAGGGATGGTTTGAAAATGGAAACAACCGCAAATGGAACCTCGGTTTCACCTTTTGTGGTCAGTTCTCGGAAAAGAACATGCTTGTTAAGGTTCACAGCCTTGAGCCACACAAGTATCGCCAAAGACAAAACATTTAAGACCAGCTAAGCCACGGCGCCTGGCTGGCACCACATATTTGCTTGGGACACTGTCCTCCGACAACAGCTGAGGGATGGTTTGAAAATGGAAACAACCGCAAATGGAACCTCGGTTTCACCTCTTGTGGTCAGTTCTCAGGAAAGCACATGCTTGTTAAGTTTCGCAGCCTTGAGCCACACAAGCATCGACAAAGGCACCGCTGGGATTCGAACCCAGGATCTCCTGTTTACTAGACAGGCGCTTTAACCAACTAAGCCAAGGCGCCAAGCTCGTTGTGATTGAACCTGGAAGGGTGACCCAGCAAATGTTTAGCAAAGACCATTTAAGCTACAGAAAGAGAAAGGAAGTATGGCACTTCTCTGTGGTGACGGCCGGTCCTTCTGTGCAAGTGCCAAGAAGTTTCCGTAAGCAAATGTGGTAGTAAACCACAGAGAAAATTTGTAATGAACTATTTAAGCAGCAAATGCAGAGATACGAGTAAAAAGTCATGAAATGTTTCAAAACATTTAAGAACAATTCAAGAACGCATCAGTCAACAGTATGAACACTTCAAGCTCGCTCGTTCTTTTTGACCTCATACCCGTTAGCATCGCCGTATCTCCCCCAGCACGTGCAGAAAATGGAAAATTAGCCAAATGTATCACCCTTTTGACCAGACCCTCCTTAGATAGAGGGATATCATGGAAGCTAGCAGGTCAGACCCTTCCATGTGATGGTCGTTTTCTTGCACTGCATTTTACATAGAAATGCCATTTCGATTTCATGAATATATGAACATTTCTGAAGTTCTGCATCTACGTGATACAAGACAGTGACTCCCATACCTCAATGGATGGTTCTTGGGCATGATTTGAAGCCTTTTGTCTTGATTGACATCATTTAAGTAAATACGCTGAGAACAAGAGTTCTCAAAAGTTTTCTGTTGCCTGAGGGAAACACTGTGCAGTATGTAGTAAAGAAAATACCAAAAATTACAACTCTGGTGGGACTCAAACCCACAACCTTTGAATGGCCTCATTTTGCAATCTAGAAGTCCAATGCGCTATCCATTGCGCCACAGAGCCCAGTCACATTGCTGGCTGGGCCACGTGATGGTCTTTTTTCTGGGCATTTGCACATCCAACAGTGTGAAGATGTACACTCTGTGGGCAGGAAAGACAGGTCCTCGAGCCTCTGCAAAATTGAAACCGATTCAAAACGCTGAAGCCCTCTGTCCAAGAAAGATCGCAGAGAGCAAAGGTATCAGAGGACAGGCACCGCTGGGATTCGAACCCAGGATCTCCTGTTTACAAGACAGGCGCTTTGACCCGCTAAGCCACAGCGCCTAGCTGCCACCACATATTTGCTTGGGACACTGTCCTCCGACAACAGCTGAGGGATGGTTTGAAAATGGAAACAACCGCAAATGGAACCTCGGTTTCACCTTTTGTGGTCAGTTCTCGGAAAAGTACATGCTTGTTAAGGTTCACAGCCTTGAGCCACACAAGTATCACCAAAGACAAAACATTTAAGACCAGCTAAGCCACGGCGCCTGGCTGCCACCACATATTTGCTTGGGACACTGTCCTCCGACAACAGCTGAGGGATGGTTTGAAAATGGAAACCACCGCAAATGGAACCTCGGTTTCACCTTTTGTGGTCAGTTCTCAGGAAAGCACATGCTTGTTAAGTTTCACAGCCTTGAGCCACACAAGCATCGACAAAGGCACCGCTGGGATTCGAACCCAGGATCTCCTGTTTACTAGACAGGCGCTTTAACCAACTAAGCCACGGCGCCAAGCTCGTTGTGATTGAACCTGGAAGGGTGACCCAGCACACGTTTAGCAAAGACCATTTAAGCTACAGAAAGAGAAAGGAAGTATGGCACTTCTCTGTGGTGACGGCCGGTCCTTGTGTGCAAGTGCCAAGAAGTTTCCGTAAGCAAATGTGGTAGTAAACCACAGAGAAAATTTGTAATGAAGTATTTAAGCAGCAAATGCAGAGATACGAGTAAAAAGTCATGAAATGTTTCAAAACATTTAAGAACAATTCAAGAACGCATCAGTCAACAGTATGAACACTTCAAGCTCGCTCGCTCTTTTTGACCTCATACCCGTTAGCATCGCCGTATCTCCCCCAGCACGTGCAGAAAATGGAAAATTAGCCAAATGTATCACCCTTTTGACCAGACCCTCCTTAGATAGAGGGATATCATGGAAGCTAGCAGGTCAGACCCTTCCATGTGATGGTCGTTTTCTTGCACTGCATTTTACATAGAAATGCCATTTCGATTTCATGCATATATGAACATTTCTTAAGTTCTGCATCTACGTGATACAAGACAGTGACTCCCATACCTCAATGGATGGTTCTTGGGCATGATTTGAAGCCTTTTGTCTTGATTGACATCATTTAAGTAAATACGCTGAGAACAAGAGTTCTCTGTTGCCTGAGGGCAACACTGTGCAGTATGTAGTAAAGAAAATACCAAAAATTACGACTCTGGTGGGACTCGAACCCACAACCTTTGAATGGCCTCATTTTGCAATATAGAAGTCCAATGCACTATCCATTGCGCCACAGAGCCCAGTCACATTGCTGGCTGGGCCACGTGATGGTCTTTTTTCTGGGCATTTGCACATCCAACAGTGTGAAGATGTACACTCTGTGGGCAGGAAAGACAGGTCCTCGAGCCTCTGCACAATTGAAACCCGATTCAAAACGCTGATGCCCTCTGTCCAAGAAAGATCGCAGAGAGCAAAGGTATCAGAGGACAGGCACCGCTGGGATTCGAACCCAGGATCTCCTGTTTACAAGACAGGCGCTTTGACCCGCTAAGCCACAGCGCCTGGCTGCCACCCCATATTTGCTTGGGATACTGTCCTCCGACAACAGCTGAGGGATGGTTTGAAAATGGAAACAACCGCAAATGGCAGCTCCGTTTCACCTTTTGTGGTCAGTTCTCGGAAAAGCACATGCTTGTTAAGGTTCACAGCCTTCAGCCACACAAAGACAACATTTAAGACCAGCTAAGCCACGGCGCCTGGCTGCCACCACATATTTGCTTGGGACACTGCCCTCCGACAACAGCTGAGGGATGGTTTGAAAATGGAAACAACCGCAAATGGAACCTCGGTTTCACCTTTTGTGGTCAGTTCTCGGAAAAGTACATGCTTGTTAAGGTTCACAGCCTTGAGCCACACAAGTATCGCCAAAGACAAAACATTTAAGACCAGCTAAGCCACGGCGCCTGGCTGCCACCACATATTTGCTTGGGACACTGCCCTCCGACAACAGCTGAGGGATGGTTTGAAAATGGAAACAACCGCAAATGGAACCTCGGTTTCACCTTTTGTGGTCAGTTCTTGGAAAAGTACATGCTTGTTAAGGTTCACAGCCTTGAGCCACACAAGTATCGCCAAAGACAAAACATTTAAGACCAGCTAAGCCACGGCGCCTGGCTGCCACCACATATTTGCTTGGGACACTGTCCTCCGACAACAGCTGAGGGATGGTTTGAAAATGGAAACAACCGCAAATGGAACCTCGGTTTCACCTTTTGTGGTCAGTTCTCAGGAAAGCACATGCTTGTTAAGTTTCACAGCCTTGAGCCACACAAGTATCGCCAAAGACAAAACATTTAAGACCAGCTAAGCCACAGCGCCTGGCTGCCACCACATATTTGCTTGGGACACTGTCCTCCGACAACAGCTGAGGGATGGTTTGAAAATGGAAACAACCGCAAATGGAACCTCGGTTTCACCTTTTGTGGTCAGTTCTCGGAAAAGCACATGCTTGTTAAGTTTCACAGCCTTGAGCCACACAAGCATCGACGGGATTCGAAACCAAGATTTCCTGTTTACTAAACAGGAGCTTTAACCAACTAAGCCACAGCACCAAGCTTGCTGTGATTGAACCTGGAAGGGTGACCCAGCAAACGTTTAGCAAAGACCATTTAAGCTACAGAAAGAGAAAGGAAGTATGGCACTTCTCTGTGGTGACGGCCGGTCCTTGTGTGCAAGTGCCAAGAAGTTTCCGTAAGCAAATGTGGTAGTAAACCACAGAGAAAATTTGTAATGAACTATTTAAGCAGCAAATGCAGAGATACGAGTAAAAAGTCATGAAATGTTTCAAAACATTTAAGAACAATTCAAGAACGCATCAGTCAACAGTATGAACACTTCAAGCTCGCTCGCTCTTTTTGACCTCATACCCGTTAGCATCGCCGTATCTCCCCCAGCACGTGCAGAAAATGGAAAATTAGCCAAATGTATCACCCTTTTGACCAGACCCTCCTTAGATAGAGGGATATCATGGAAGCTAGCAGGTCAGACCCTTCCATGTGATGGTCGTTTTCTTGCACTGCATTTTACATAGAAATGCCATTTCGATTTCATGCATATATGAACATTTCTTAAGTTCTGCATCTACGTGATACAAGACAGTGACTCCCATACCTCAATGGATGGTTCTTGGGCATGATTTGAAGCCTTTTGTCTTGATTGACATCATTTAAGTAAATACGCTGAGAACAAGAGTTCTCTGTTGCCTGAGGGCAACACTGTGCAGTATGTAGTAAAGAAAATACCAAAAATTACGACTCTGGTGGGACTCGAACCCACAACCTTTGAATGGCCTCATTTTGCAATCTAGAAGTCCAATGCACTATCCATTGCGCCACAGAGCCCAGTCACATTGCTGGCTGGGCCACGTGATGGTCTTTTTTCTGGGCATTTGCACATCCAACAGTGTGAAGATGTACACTCTGTGGGCAGGAAAGACAGGTCCTCGAGCCTCTGCACAATTGAAACCCGATTCAAAACGCTGATGCCCTCTGTCCAAGAAAGATCGCAGAGAGCAAAGGTATCAGAGGACAGGCACCGCTGGGATTCGAACCCAGGATCTCCTGTTTACAAGACAGGCGCTTTGACCCGCTAAGCCACAGCGCCTGGCTGCCACCCCATATTTGCTTGGGACACTGTCCTCCGACAACAGCTGAGGGATGGTTTGAAAATGGAAACAACCGCAAATGGCAGCTCCGTTTCACCTTTTGTGGTCAGTTCTCGGAAAAGCACATGCTTGTTAAGGTTCACAGCCTTCAGCCACACAAAGACAACATTTAAGACCAGCTAAGCCACGGCGCCTGGCTGCCACCACATATTTGCTTGGGACACTGCCCTCCGACAACAGCTGAGGGATGGTTTGAAAATGGAAACAACCGCAAATGGAACCTCGGTTTCACCTTTTGTGGTCAGTTCTCGGAAAAGTACATGCTTGTTAAGGTTCACAGCCTTGAGCCACACAAGTATCGCCAAAGACAAAACATTTAAGACCAGCTAAGCCACGGCGCCTGGCTGCCACCACATATTTGCTTGGGACACTGCCCTCCGACAACAGCTGAGGGATGGTTTGAAAATGGAAACAACCGCAAATGGAACCTCGGTTTCACCTTTTGTGGTCAGTTCTTGGAAAAGCACATGCTTGTTAAGTTTCACAGCCTTGAGCCACACAAGCATCGACAAAGGCACCGCTGGGATTCGAACCCAGGATCTCCTGTTTACTAGACAGGCGCTTTAACCAACTAAGCCACGGCGCCAAGCTCGTTGTGATTGAACCTGGAAGGGTGACCCAGCACACGTTTAGCAAAGACCATTTAAGCTACAGAAAGAGAAAGGAAGTATGGCACTTCTCTGTGGTGACGGCCGGTCCTTGTGTGCAAGTGCCAAGAAGTTTCCGTAAGCAAATGTGGTAGTAAACCACAGAGAAAATTTGTAATGAAGTATTTAAGCAGCAAATGCAGAGATACGAGTAAAAAGTCATGAAATGTTTCAAAACATTTAAGAACAATTCAAGAACGCATCAGTCAACAGTATGAACACTTCAAGCTCGCTCGCTCTTTTTGACCTCATACCCGTTAGCATCGCCGTATCTCCCCCAGCACGTGCAGAAAATGGAAAATTAGCCAAATGTATCACCCTTTTGACCAGACCCTCCTTAGATAGAGGGATATCATGGAAGCTAGCAGGTCAGACCCTTCCATGTGATGGTCGTTTTCTTGCACTGCATTTTACATAGAAATGCCATTTCGATTTCATGCATATATGAACATTTCTTAAGTTCTGCATCTACGTGATACAAGACAGTGACTCCCATACCTCAATGGATGGTTCTTGGGCATGATTTGAAGCCTTTTGTCTTGATTGACATCATTTAAGTAAATACGCTGAGAACAAGAGTTCTCTGTTGCCTGAGGGCAACACTGTGCAGTATGTAGTAAAGAAAATACCAAAAATTACGACTCTGGTGGGACTCGAACCCACAACCTTTGAATGGCCTCATTTTGCAATCTAGAAGTCCAATGCACTATCCATTGCGCCACAGAGCCCAGTCACATTGCTGGCTGGGCCACGTGATGGTCTTTTTTCTGGGCATTTGCACATCCAACAGTGTGAAGATGTACACTCTGTGGGCAGGAAAGACAGGTCCTCGAGCCTCTGCACAATTGAAACCCGATTCAAAACGCTGATGCCCTCTGTCCAAGAAAGATCGCAGAGAGCAAAGGTATCAGAGGACAGGCACCGCTGGGATTCGAACCCAGGATCTCCTGTTTACAAGACAGGCGCTTTGACCCGCTAAGCCACAGCGCCTGGCTGCCACCCCATATTTGCTTGGGACACTGTCCTCCGACAACAGCTGAGGGATGGTTTGAAAATGGAAACAACCGCAAATGGCAGCTCCGTTTCACCTTTTGTGGTCAGTTCTCGGAAAAGCACATGCTTGTTAAGGTTCACAGCCTTCAGCCACACAAAGACAACATTTAAGACCAGCTAAGCCACGGCGCCTGGCTGCCACCACATATTTGCTTGGGACACTGCCCTCCGACAACAGCTGAGGGATGGTTTGAAAATGGAAACAACCGCAAATGGAACCTCGGTTTCACCTTTTGTGGTCAGTTCTCGGAAAAGTACATGCTTGTTAAGGTTCACAGCCTTGAGCCACACAAGTATCGCCAAAGACAAAACATTTAAGACCAGCTAAGCCACGGCGCCTGGCTGCCACCACATATTTGCTTGGGACACTGCCCTCCGACAACAGCTGAGGGATGGTTTGAAAATGGAAACAACCGCAAATGGAACCTCGGTTTCACCTTTTGTGGTCAGTTCTTGGAAAAGTACATGCTTGTTAAGGTTCACAGCCTTGAGCCACACAAGTATCGCCAAAGACAAAACATTTAAGACCAGCTAAGCCACGGCGCCTGGCTGCCACCACATATTTGCTTGGGACACTGTCCTCCGACAACAGCTGAGGGATGGTTTGAAAATGGAAACAACCGCAAATGGAACCTCGGTTTCACCTTTTGTGGTCAGTTCTCAGGAAAGCACATGCTTGTTAAGTTTCACAGCCTTGAGCCACACAAGCATCGACAAAGGCACCGCTGGGATTCGAACCCAGGATCTCCTGTTTACTAGACAGGCACTTTAACCAAATAAGCCACGGCGCCAAGCTCGTTGTGATTGAACCTGGAAACGTTTAGCAAAGACCATTTAAGCTACAGAAAGAGAAAGGAAGTATGGCACTTCTCTGTGGTGACGGCCGGTCCTTGTGTGCAAGTGCCAAGAAGTTTCCGTAAGCAAATGTGGTAGTAAACCACAGAGAAAATTTGTAATGAAGTATTTAAGCAGCAAATGCAGAGATACGAGTAAAAAGTCATGAAATGTTTCAAAACATTTAAGAACAATTCAAGAACGCATCAGTCAACAGTATGAACACTTCAAGCTCGCTCGCTCTTTTTGACCTCATACCCGTTAGCATCGCCGTATCTCCACCAGCACGTGCAGAAAATGGAAAATTAGCCAAATGTATCACCCTTTTGACCAGACCCTCCTTAGATAGAGGGATATCATGGAAGCTAGCAGGTCAGACCCTTCCATGTGATGGTCGTTTTCTTGCACTGCATTTTACATAGAAATGCCATTTCGATTTCATGCATATATGAACATTTCTGAAGTTCTGCATCTACGTGATACAAGACAGTGACTCCCATACCTCAATGGATGGTTCTTGGGCATGATTTGAAGCCTTTTGTCTTGATTGACATCATTTAAGTAAATACGCTGAGAACAAGAGTTCTCAAAAGTTTTCTGTTGCCTGAGGGCAACACTGTGCAGTATGTAGTAAAGAAAATACCAAAAATTACGACTCTGGTGGGACTCGAACCCACAACCTTTGAATGGCCTCATTTTGCAATCTAGAAGTCCAATGCGCTATCCATTGCGCACAGAAATGATGGTCTTTTTTCTGGGCATTTGCCCATCCAACAGTGTGAAGATGTACACTCTGTGGGCAGGAAAGACAGGTCCTCGAGCCTCTGCAAAATTGAAACCCGATTCAAAACGCTGAAGCCCTCTGTCCAAGAAAGATCGCAGAGAGCAAAGGTATCAGAGGACAAGCACCGCTGGGATTCGAACCCAGGCTCTCCTGTTTACAAGACAGGCGCTTTGACCCGCTAAGCCACAGCACCTGGATGCCACCACAAATTTGCTTGGGACACTGTCCTCCGACAACAGCTGAGGGATGGTTTGAAAATGGAAACAACCGCAAATGGAACCTCGGTTTCACCTTTTGTGGTCAGTTCTCGGAAAAGAACATGCTTGTTAAGGTTCACAGCCTTGAGCCACACAAGTATCGCCAAAGACAAAACATTTAAGACCAGCTAAGCCACGGCGCCTGGCTGCCACCACATATTTGCTTGGGACACTGTCCTCCGACAACAGCTGAGGGATGGTTTGAAAATGGAAACAACCGCAAATGGAACCTCGGTTTCACCTTTTGTGGTCAGTTCTCAGGAAAGCACATGCTTGTTAAGTTTCACAGCCTTGAGCCACACAAGCATCGACAAAGGCACCGCTGGGATTCGAACCCAGGATCTCCTGTTTACTAGACAGGCGCTTTAACCAACTAAGCCACGGCGCCAAGCTCGTTGTGATTGAACCTGGAAGGGTGACCCAGCAAATGTTTAGCAAAGACCATTTAAGCTACAGAAAGAGAAAGGAAGTATGGCACTTCTCTGTGGTGACGGCCGGTCCTTGTGTGCAAGTGCCAAGAAGTTTCCGTAAGCAAATGTGGTAGTAAACCACAGAGAAAATTTGTAATGAACTATTTAAGCAGCAAATGCAGAGATACGAGTAAAAAGTCATGAAATGTTTCAAAACATTTAAGAACAATTCAAGAACGCATCAGTCAACAGTATGAACACTTCAAGCTCGCTCGTTCTTTTTGACCTCATACCCGTTAGCATCGCCGTATCTCCCCCAGCACGTGCAGAAAATGGAAAATTAGCCAAATGTATCACCCTTTTGACCAGACCCTCCTTAGATAGAAGGATATCATGGAAGCTAGCAGGTCAGACCCTTCCATCTGATGGTCGTTTTCTTGCACTGCATTTTACATAGAAATGCCATTTCGATTTCATGAATATATGAACATTTCTGAAGTTCTGCATCTACGTGATACAAGACAGTGACTCCCATACCTCAATGGATGGTTCTTGGGCATGATTTGAAGCCTTTTGTCTTGATTGACATCATTTAAGTAAATACGCTGAGAACAAGAGTTCTCTGTTGCCTGAGGGCAACACTGTGCAGTATGTAGTAAAGAAAATACCAAAAATTACGACTCTGGTGGGACTCGAACCCACAACCTTTGAATGGCCTCATTTTGCAATCTAGAAGTCCGATGCGCTATCCATTGCGCCACAGAGCCCAGTCATATTGCTGGCTGGGCCACGTGATGGTCTTTTTTCTGGGCATTTGCACATCCAACAGTGTGAAGATGTACACTCTGTGGGCAGGAAAGACAGGTCCTCGAGCCTCTGCAAAATTGAAACCCGATTCAAAACGCTGAAGCCCTCTGTCCAAGAAAGATTGCAGAGAGCAAAGGTATCAGAGGACAGGCACCGCTGGGATTCGAACCCAGGATCTCCTGTTTACAAGACAGGCGCTTTGACCCGCTAAGCCACAGCGCCTGGCTGCCACCACATATTTGCTTGGGACACTGTCCTCCGACAACAGCTGAGGGATGGTTTGAAAATGGAAACAACCGCAAATGGAACCTCGGTTTCACCTTTTGTGGTCAGTTCTCGGAAAAGTACATGCTTGTTAAGGTTCACAGCCTTGAGCCACACAAGTATCGCCAAAGACAAAACATTTAAGACCAGCTAAGCCACGGCGCCTGGCTGCCACCACATATTTGCTTGGGACACTGTCCTCCGACAACAGCTGAGGGATGGTTTGAAAATGGAAACAACCGCAAATGGCAGCTCCGTTTCACCTTTTGTGGTCAGTTCTCGGAAAAGCACATGCTTGTTAAGGTTCACAGCCTTCAGCCACACAAGTATCGCCAAAGACAACATTTAAGACCAGCTAAGCCACGGCGCCTGGCTGCCACCACATATTTGCTTGGGACACTGCCCTCCGACAACAGCTGAGGGATGGTTTGAAAATGGAAACAACCGCAAATGGAACCTCGGTTTCACCTTTTGTGGTCAGTTCTTGGAAAAGTACATGCTTGTTAAGGTTCACAGCCTTGAGCCACACAAGTATCGCCAAAGACAAAACATTTAAGACCAGCTAAGCCACGGCGCCTGGCTGCCACCACATATTTGCTTGGGACACTGTCCTCCGACAACAGCTGAGGGATGGTTTGAAAATGGAAACAACCGCAAATGGCAGCTCCGTTTCACCTTTTGTGGTCAGTTCTCGGAAAAGCACATGCTTGTTAAGGTTCACAGCCTTGAGCCACACAAGTATCGCCAAAGACAAAACATTTAAGACCAGCTAAGCCACGGCACCTGGCTGCCACCACATATTTGCTTGGGACACTGTCCTCCGACAACAGCTGAGGGATGGTTTGAAAATGGAAACAACCGCAAATGGAACCTCGGTTTCACCTTTTGTGGTCAGTTCTTGGAAAAGTACATGCTTGTTAAGGTTCACAGCCTTGAGCCACACAAGTATCGCCAAAGACAAAACATTTAAGACCAGCTAAGCCACGGCGCCTGGCTGCCACCACATATTTGCTTGGGACACTGTCCTCCGACAACAGCTGAGGGATGGTTTGAAAATGGAAACAACCGCAAATGGAACCTCGGTTTCACCTTTTGTGGTCAGTTCTCGGAAAAGCACATAATTGTTAAGGTTCACAGCCTTGAGCCACACAAGCATTGACAAAGGCACCGCTGGGATTCAAACCCAGGATCTCCTGTTTACTAGACAGGCACTTTAACCAACTAACACAGCGCCAAGCTTGTTGTGATTGAACCTGGAAGGGTGACCCAGCAAACGTTTAGCAAAGACCATTTAAGCTACAGAAAGAGAAAGGAAGTATGGCACTTCTCTGTGGTGACGGCCGGTCCTTGTGTGCGAGTGCCAAGAAGTTTCCGTAAGCAAATGTGGTAGTAAACCACAGAGAAAATTTGTAATGAACTATTTAAGCAGCAAATGCAGAGATACGAGTAAAAAGTCATGAAATGTTTCAAAACATTTAAGAACAATTCAAGAACGCATCAGTCAACAGTATGAACACTTCAAGCTCACTCGCTCTTTTTGACCTCATACCCGTTAGCATCGCCGTATCTCCCCCAGCACGTGCAGAAAATGGAAAATTAGCCAAATGTATCACCCTTTTGACCAGACCCTCCTTAGATAGAGGGATATCATGGAAGCTAGCAGGTCAGACCCTTCCATGTGATGGTCGTTTTCTTGCACTGCATTTTACATAGAAATGCCATTTCGATTTCATGCATATATGAACATTTCTGAAGTTCTGCATCTACGTGATACAAGACAGTGACTCCCATACCTCAATGGACGGTTCTTGGGCATGATTTGAAGCCTTTTGTCTTGATTGACATCATTTAAGTAAATACGCTGAGAACAAGAGTTCTCAAAAGTTTTCTGTTGCCTGAGGGCAACACTGTGCAGTATATAGTAAAGAAAATACCAAAAATTACAACTCTGGTGGGACTCGAACCCACAACCTTTGAAGGGCCTCATTTTGTAATCTAGAAGTCCAATGCACTATCCATTGCGCCACAGAGCCCAGTCACATTGCTGGCTGGGCAACGTGATGGTCTTTTTTCTGGGCATTTGCACATCCAACAGCGTGAAGACGTACACTCTGTGGGCAGGAAAGACAGGTCCTCGAGCCTCTGCACAATTGAAACCCGATTCAAAACGCTGAAGCCCTCTGTCCAAGAAAGATCCCAGAGAGCAAATGTATCAGAGGACAGGCACCGCTGGGATTCGAACCCAGGATCTCCTGTTCACAAGACAGGCGCTTTGACCCGCTAAGCCACAGCGCCTGGCTGCCACCACATATTTGCTTGGGACACTGTCCTCCGACAACAGCTGAGGGATGGCTTCAAAATGGAAACAACCGCAAATGGAACCTCGGTTTCACCTTTTGTGGTCAGTTCTTGGAAAAGTACATGCTTGTTAAGGTTCACAGCCTTGAGCCACACAAGTATCACCAAAGACAAAACATTTAAGACCAGCTAAGCCACGGCGCCTGGCTGCCACCACATATTTGCTTGGGACAATGTCCTCCGACAACAGCTGAGGGATGGTTTCAAAATGGAAACAACCGCAAATGGAAGCTCCGTTTCACCTTTTGTGGTCAGTTCTCGGAAAAGCACATGCTTGTTAAGGTTCACAGCCTTGAGCCACACAAGTATCGCCAAAGACAAAACATTTAAGACCAGCTAAGCCACGGCGCCTGGCTGCCACCATATATTTGCTTGGGACACTGTCCTCCGACAACAGCTGAGGGATGGTTTGAAAATGGAAACAACCGCAAATGGAAGCTCCGTTTCACCTTTTGTGGTCAGTTCTCAGAAAAGCACATGCTTGTTAAGGTTCACAGCCTTGAGCCACACAAGCATCGACAAAGGCACCGCTGGGATTCGAACCCAGGATCTCCTGTTTACTAGACAGGCGCTTTAACCAACTAAGCCACGGCGCCAAGCTCGTTGTGATTGAACCTGGAAGGGTGACCCAGGAAACGTTTAGCAAAGACCATTTAAGCTACAGAAAGAGAAAGGAAGTATGGCACTTCTCTGTGGTGACGGCCGGTCCTTGTGTGCAAGTGCCAAGAAGTTTCCGTAAGCAAATGTGGTAGTAAACCACAGAGAAAATTTGTAATGAACTATTTAAGCAGCAAATGCAGAGATACGAGTAAAAAGTCATGAAATGTTTCAAAACATTTAAGAACAATTCAAGAACGCATCAGTCAACAGTATGAACACTTCAAGCTCGCTCGCTCTTTTTGACCTCATACCCGTTAGCATCGCCGTATCTCCCCCAGCACGTGCAGAAAATGGAAAATTAGCCAAATGTATCACCCTTTTGACCAGACCCTCCTTAGATAGAGGGATATCATGGAAGCTAGCAGGTCAGACCCTTCCATGTGATGGTCGTTTTCTTGCACTGCATTTTACATAGAAATGCCAATTCGATTTCATGCATATATGAACATTTCTGAAGTTCTGCATCTACGTGATACAAGACAGTGACTCCCATACCTCAATGGATAGTTCTTGTGCTTGATTTGAAGCCTTTTGACTTGATTGACATTATTTAATGAATACGTTGAGAACAAGAGTCCTCAAAAGCTTTCTGTTGCCTGAGGGCAACACTGTGCAGTATATAGTAAACAAAATACCAAAAGCCTCATTTTGCAATCTAGAAGTCCAATGCGCTATCAGTCGTGCTAGATTTACCAGAAGAGGCATAGCGACCCAGGATTGTGCCCCGCTCAGACGAGCGATGAATTTCGTTGAATACGTCCGTATAATGCAACAGGTGTACACGTGTATCACTGACATTGCCCCCTGCACTTTAATAAAACATAAATTCATCCCCCGCACTTTAATTCGGGCACTCTCCAATGCAAACACTCATGTTAGGCATGTTTCATTCATACTGGACGCTGGAGGGCGCTCTCTCGTACAAAGCCCAAAACGGACTCTTAGAAGTACTAAATTATGACGCTCCAGGAAATCCCTAATATGGACAAAGGCATGCAGCTCTATTCTGGCATTTGCATAACAAAGTATATGAATAGTGCTAATTGACAGCTTTTATTACAGTACAGGATCTAACATATATTTTCTGCGTGTGTAGTATAGAAATCAATCATAAAAAAAAAAAAATCCATGAAAAAAAAATGTATAATAATATTATATATATATATATATATATATATATAGGTGTGTGTATGTGTGTGTGTGACTGTGTTGATGTTGATGGATTAATACAAGCAGAGAATCAGGTGGTTGGTCACTCAAGGCTTCTTTTATTGGCCTAGACAAACACTCCTGAGAAAAACACGGCCAAAAGGCTGATTAGAGCACAGCATCGACATCGCATGAGAAATCTTAAATAAAATAAACAGAGTTCGGAATTCACAAGCATGTTAATACACACACTCCTCATTTTATTGTCACAAATAACACATATTTGACTCGAATGACAGAACTAGGAGCTGACAGACAAAAGCAGTAAACTTGAGGGTAGTTTAAAAGTTCAGCTTTGCACTTGTAAACAATCCAAACGTACTTATTAAGACTGAGCGATTATCAAAGCAGCTTACCAGCAGCGAAGCATCGTGAAACTGCTGGTGATTACGTAGCAACGCCCTCAATACAATGTACGCGAATTCAAGTGATGCAACAGCCAATGGCGAGTTTTCCCAATTTATGCATGAATTTAACTAACATTATTTAAACTCCGTTACATATATATATATATATATATATATATATATATATATATATATATATATATATATATATATATATATATAATTTTTTTTTTTACTGTAAGCCGCCCCCCTCCCCTAGATTAGATAGAGATGTGTTTACAGGTACAAATATTGTGAGAATACAAATAGGCACAATGACAATAATGTGAGGGCAAAGACAAACAACCCTTTTTATTTGCATAGATTTTTAAAAGTCAATAAAACAGTTTAAAACAGCAGTGCAATTTAGCAAACCAAAACAAACATTTACAATCACAGTGCAATATTTGAACATTAGCCAAAATAATAAACAAACATTTGTAAATAAACATTTACAGTGCAATTTTGACAGGGAAACTAAAATATTAAGTTAACTTAAAAAAAAACATAAATAACAGATCTAAACTATATATATAAATGAAAAACTATATAAATATATATAAAATATATATATATATATAAACTCCAGAATAGTAGAGAAGAAGAATAATTGTAATATAATATTAGTAATATCAATAACAATAATATTAATATACATACTTACAATAAATACATTATAAAATAATATAATATAATAGTTGTAACTACAATATAGTATAATATAATATAGTTACATCAGGCAATTAGTGCAAATAGTGCGGTGCAGTTTAGTCTTGTCTTCCACCTTTCACTTCTCCCCACTTCATGGTCTCTTTTTGCCATATCCTCATGTTTGAAGTGCTGCCCTTCACTCGGTAAATGCTTCAGTAGCTGTCTCCTCACAGCACCAATTTCCAAAATACTGGAGATGAGATGGTGGTTTTCTCTCCTTGCTGCACTTCTTGCACAGGACTACTTCGGTCTTTCGAACATATTTTCTTGCCTTCATGCCCATCTGCTCCCTTTCCTGCTTTTTCTTTCTGTAGTACTCTGTGGTGTATGGTATGGAAGGCTGTACTTCTGCTGCTGGCATGGTTTGTCCAGGTGGTGCTACAATTAGCATTATAGGCTGGAATGAAGGAATAGGAAGGATGATGGGGAGTGGTATAGATGGCTGCCCTGGTTCAGCAAGTGAGGTTGGTGCAAGTGATGGTGGCATTATCATCTGAGGTATTGGTGGCCCAGATCTGATTTTGGCTGTCCCAGTTGTGTTTGGAGGCAAGTTGAAAACATGAGGCCTGTCATTACTCCCACGCTGCAGTGCTGGTGGAAGCCTATCTGGTGCTGTCATTGGGGCATCTGGTGTATGGAGTCCCTGAGTCAAAATGCCCCTGTCATTAGATTTAGTACGTCTGCTGTACCTAGAAATAACAAATGGTACCATAGATCATTTTTGATAAGAAACTGTACACAAACCCATACGAAAATACTGTACTGGTATTTTTATCAAGGAGGCATTTATGTGTTGCATTTGAGTCATGAAATAAATGAGTGTTAAATAGGGGTGTAACGATTCACTAATTTTCTTGATGCACTGATTACAACTGAGCAAAAACATAAGTGTCTAAAATGCAGAAATCACTCACCACTGTGTGAGTGTAGCTGCATTGACCTCAGGTAACTGGAGGATGGTCTGCTGCATCACTTCCGCGTTGCTCAAGATGCACTCTCTGATGTGCTTGTAGGCACGGGCAATCAAGTTAAATTGTGAGATTTTAACTCCTTCTTGACGCACAGGGTTAGGATAGAGAGCGCACAAAGTTTCACAAAAACTGCCTCGACAATTCTGTTGCAGTCAGGCCACTGTGCAGGACTGTTTGTTCCAACAAAACATCTGAAAATGTGGAGAGAGAATACAAACTGGTTGCTATGTAGTCATACTATTCAAGGAACAGCCAGGCATGGGGAAATATGATGAAAAAGATCTTACCTCCTGGTACTCTCTACACCTGGTGCCACAATTTTTTTGGTTGCCCTAAACCGGCCTTTCTTCAGGGAAGATTGGTGGTGTGGAGAGTACACAGTCTTCTCTTTGTCATAATCTGCTAGTCCTTGCCACAAACTAATAGAGTTTTTAACGATCGCTATGACTATTTTTTCAATACTTTTAACAATTTTCCTAAACTCTTAACACACCAAAACACCTACAACACACAATTGCCAAAACGGTTAATTTCATGCTCAAAATCACACTTTGTAAACTAAACTCCAACACTAATTTTCAAAATACAATAATACATTAACACAATACACTATGTCTACCAAAACCCTAACACATGTTCTCTTCCAACAGGAACATTTAGTCAATCATAGCACAATGTCATAAAAACACTAACACTAGATGGAATTACAGAAACTGCATTATTTTATGTGTCAGGTCTGCCCTTATAAAATAGACTATATTTTATTGATCATAGATTGTGTCTTTTGAAGCCTCTCCACATTTTTGTTTTGTTGGGTTTAGTAAATGCATGCATTTTGTTTCTTTTGCTGCAGAAATTCAATACACAAAATGAATGACCCATCTCGAAGTAGCTTTATAGAATGCCCTTCAGTTTTATTTCATTATTAGCAATCACCATGTTGACAATAGCAAGTTTCTGTTCTTCATTCAGGAGCTTTCCTCTGCCCCCTGAGGGAGGTGTTGAATCCTTAGATAGACAAAATACAGTTACATATTAGAGATCAGAGGCATACAGTCACTGTAATACATGGTAAAATTATTTACACTTTGCAGTAGGAGAAGCCCTTATACAATATCCTACCTGTTGGTTTCTCAAAAAATCTGGATAATGGATGCCACTGTGTCCCAGCTGAGATTTGGCTGTACTCGTTCACCAGCCTCTCTGTATGATAGCCTGTGGTTTATGACATGGTCTATAATAGTAGCTCTTATTTCATCAGTTACCCTAACTCTGGCCCTTCTTTGAGCGCCACCATGCGCTCATTCTAACTCCTCAGTCTCTACCTTGTCCTTGTCCAGGCATTCCTCTCCCTTGCCCTCGTCCCATTCCTCTCCCTTGCCCTCGTCCCACTCCTCTCCCTTGTCCTGGTACTCATTTTCCTCTCCTTCATGCAGGCATTTTTCTTACTTTCTTTGTGTTGCTCTATATTGTTCCTTTTTCACACAAGATCAGCCCAAAAAGGCCCTCTTTTACTGTATACCATATGGTCATGTGATTGAAAGAACATCAACACACAATTCCTAGATGGGAATCAGTTATATATTTGCATAACTTCAATCAGCTGTTTCTCAGTAACAATGGAATAAAATGCAGGGGATTTATTTGTGTTTCAATTCACAATATAAATAGCTGTTCACCTTGACTTTAGCCTATAAGGTTAGGTTTAGAACATGATGTTATCTGTTCTGACATACAGTGTTAAAGCACTGGTAAATTTGGCAAACTGTATTGTATGTTGCCCTAGAATGTGCGTTTTTTGGTTGGGGTTTTCACCTTGGTGCACTACAGCTCGCCTTGCAGCCTCCAAAACCTTTTCTGGGGACTGAGCCCGAGACCAGGGTCTCTTTTTGTTCTCTTCCTTCACCCTTAGAGCGACCAAAGAGTCACACATGTTTAGACTCCCTTCAGGTTTCCTCCTAAATTTAGGCTCCATTCTATAAAATAAAAACATAAAAAACACACACACCATGTAAAAACATCACACATCTCTTGCAAAAGCAAACACTTCATTCACGTCCTTCAGATGAGACATTAAACCGAGGTCCTGACTCTTAATGGTCATTAAAAATCCCAGGATGTTCTTCGGAAAAAGAGTAGGGGTGTAACATATACTGATTGGCTTCATCACTGTCTCCTCTCCACCAATAAGCTGGTGTGTGGTGGGCATTCTGGCGCAATATGGCTGCCGTCGCAACATCCAGGTGGATGCTACACATTGGTGGTGGTTGAGGAGATTCCCCCCTTCTATATGTAAAGCGCTTTGAGTACGCTTTGAGAAAAGCGCTATATAAATGTAACAAATTATTAATTATTATTATTATTCAAAACTATTTTTAACTCTTTTAAAAATGGTGTGTTTGCATAGTAACTCTACACCCAAACATCAAATAAATACATCAAATAGCCATATACACGGCAAACTAAACACGGATATTTAAAAAAAGTAAAACACTATCTTGTGTCTTTTGCTTGTGCACAGGAGTTTGTCATAGCACTGTACATGTACATGTTTGTGCACAAATAATACACTATATAAATAGTATGTATGCACAATTGATGAACTTTACACTGTTATTGAACTGAACAAAAATCAACACTGAACTGATGTGAGCTGTATAATGACACTATTGTCTTGTTAGAGCTGCTTTACAGCAGAATATGAATTTGTTACTATTGTGAAGCTTTGAAACAATCTGTATTGTATAAAGCAGGGGTTTTCAAACTGGGGTCCGGGGACCCCCAGGGGTCCTCCAGAAGGTTCTAAGGGGTCCCCAGAAAATTTCAGAGAATTAAAAGACAAAGCAAAAATGGATAAAGTCTACCAAACAATCTGTTTCATTTCTAACTGTTTCTCTCCTTGTTTGCCGTATACATACTTTCCAGAATTGTATATGTTTGCTTTGTATCTTTCTAGTGAGTTTTTCTCACTATAGTCCCCTTTATCTTGCTCACTGGTTGTCTTAACGCAGTACGTAAGCTGCTTACATACATTTATTGTGAAAGTTGCTTACACAAGTAATTTTTCATTGAAAATGTTCTTCTTCAGGTTTATACATCCAACATTAAGCACAGCCAATTTAAGTTTGGAAACAATATGTTGTTTTTATAATGTCACTCTTATTATTTATCTAACAGTTTTTTCATACATAAAAATATACAGATGGATTTTAGGAAGGGGGTCCCCCATAAAGGTTCATCATATTTGGGGGTCCTTGGCATCATAAAGTTTGAAAACCCCTGGTATAAAGCATTATAGAAATAAAGGTGACTTGACTTATGCATATTCCGTATAGTGTATATTTATAAAATATACAGAAAAGCAAAAGTGCAAATTTTATTTGTTTCTCAAAACATTGAGTTTTGATTTCTAATTGAATAAATGGTGTAGGTATTCAGTAAATGATTGAGACATTTAAATTGCAGTGATTTCCAAATGAAGCACCAGAGCTGTTCATTTTTGAATTATGTATCTACTGTAAAGAACTGTGTTTTGAGTTTATTTTTTTATTTATTTTATAGTTTATTTTACAATTGTATACTGGGTGTAAAGTACATCACATGCTTGCAATAGGTAATATTAGGTAGTGAATATAGTTTCACTAAGTGGGCCTCACTTTCAGTGTGTAACGTTAAGCAATATTTTAATAAACTAATGTACTAAGAGATTAAAAGACCAAAATCTCCTTGCACCTCGCAAACACTATAAAATAAGAATAATAGCGAAGTACTGTATTTTAAGCTAACAACTACCCCAAAGAACAACAAACATAAACAAACTTATGCCAAAAAAACAATGAATGTCTTGTGTATAATGAAATATAAATGTATAAACACTTACCTCTATTTTTACGGCGTCAACAAATGTGTTGGTCATAAACAATGTATGTTTACAAGGAAAAAAAACCTACCGTACTGTAACAGAAGTGGCAACACGCGACAAACTTATTATAACATGCTGGAGACTATCGTTAATGCAAATGTGCCGGTCATAAAAAAAAAAATGTATTTATAGGGGAAAAGTACTGTAACAGCGATGTAGTAGCGATGACGGGCATCAAACTTACTATAATACCCGCTGGGAACCTGACTGGTCAATATCGCGGCATGAGTCATTCATTGATTGGCCAACGCATAGCGTGGGCCTTAGCGACAAGTCTTTCACTTGATTGGCCAGTGACGTGCATATCACCGGCATTTTTCTCATTGGTCAATTTCTCGTAGAATTCCCGATCGCAAAAAACAGCGATTGGCTCTCGGTTGTTACTACCAGAAATAAGGTCGTCTGACAGGTTGCTGTGAGCGTGCCTGATTGCCTGGCTGGGCCACGTGATGGATTTTCTTCTGGGCATTTGCACATCCAACAGTGTGAAGATGTGGGCAGGAAAGACAGGTCCTCGAGCCTCTGAACAATTGAAACCCGATTCAAAATGCTGAGGCCCTCTGTCCAAGAAAGATCCCAGAGAGCAAAGGCACCACTGGGATTCAAACCCAAGATCTCCTGTTTACAAGACACTTTGACCAGCTAAGCCACAGCACCTGGCTGCCACCACATATTTGCTTGGGACACTGTCCTCCGACAACAGCTGAGGGATGGTTTGAAAATGGAAACAACAGCAAACGGAACCTCGGTTTCACTGTTTGTTGTCAGTTCTCAGAAAAGCACATGCTTGTTAAGGTTCACAGCCTTGAGCCACACAAGCACCGCCAAAAGGCACTGCTGGGATTCTATCCTCCCTATCCTACTCACACATGCGTGCGCGCAAACACAAACACACACACACCTCCACACAGTGATGTGCCATCTGTTGTGCGACCTGGAGACCCATCAATCCCTGAGCTGACAATCGCCCAACCGAGTGAACATCAGTACTATTGAACTTTCATCTCAGAAAACTCACACATAAATAACAAGGTAAACTTACCATTACATACATTACATTTATACCTGAAATGTATTTTCCCAACAGAGACCTGCAGCAGAGGAAACAAGCAGTGAAGAAAAAAACATGTTTAAAACAAGGTACCAGTTGCCAAAGGATTGAAGATGTGATGGTGGCTTTCTCTCTTCGTTACACTTTCTGCAAAGAATAACATCTGTCTTCCTCACATATTTTCTTGTGACAGTTCCAGTGTGCTCCCTCTCCTGTTTTCTCTTTCTGTATTGCTGAGTGGAGTAAGGAACAGCTTGACTGGATGTCTGTGTCTGAGCTGATGGTGGCATAGCTGAAGGTAATGGGTGGTTGAAGAACATCACCTGTGAGGTACCAGGCACTGTAGGAAGCTGCACAGATGGTACAATGAAAGGGAGAGAGACGGGTGGTGCTAGTGCAATGACAGGAAGTCCTTGATGTGATGGTGGAGCCTGGGAGATGGTCTGAGGTTGTGACCTCCCCTTGAGTTTTGCCTCCCCAGCAGTGTTTGGTGGCAGGATAAAAAGGTGAGGCACAGCCAAATTGCCTGAATAGAGAGTTGGTCCTTTCTGCATAGCTGCAGGAAGCTTCTCAGGTCCTGCCATGGGTGCGTCTGGGGCTTGGATACCCTGCTTCAAAATCTCCTGTTCCTTGCAACGCCTGCTGAACCTGGGAAAACATAAAACAACCAATATTATTAAACCTTTAAGCAATAATGCAAAAGATGGTGTGATCAACTACTATTTGCTCATGACTATGATGCAGCAGCATGACACAGCTGAGATCACATAGCAATTGATCACACCCTCATCTCATGTATTATTGCTTTTGTAAAATGGCTACTTCATTGAGATTAACATTGTATTTGCTGTTCGTTTGTATGTGTGTTGGAAAGCTGTTTATGGAGATGGAACGTTGTACCGATTATGGATTCTTGCAGTCTGCTGAATACCTTGTTGTGAGCAATAAATCTTATCTTTCATAATGGAGAAGAAAGTAGAAGTTGGACTCTTGTTGATTTGTTTCTAGACCCGTCAAAGCAGCCACGGTTACATTAAGTCAACCGCGTCAATTACTTGAACGCTCTGTGTAGCCCTCAGCTGCTTTAAATTTAGGCTTAGCAATAACAATGCTAATTTACTCACCATTGTGTGACTGTTGCAGCGTTCACTTCTTGGAGCTGGATGGTGGTCTCGCTCATCACCTTAGCATTGGTGAGGATGCACTCTCGGATGTGCTTGTAAGCATGTGCTACTATTGTGAAGCAGGACACCCTCACTCCGTCACAGCGCACCGCGTTTGGGTAGAGAGCACAGAGCCTTCTGAAGATGGCCTCCACCACTCGGTTGCAGTCAGGCCACTGTGCAGGACTATGAGCCCCAACAAAACACCTGCAAATTACACCAGAATACATATTATTAATGCAAGATTGTTTTCAATGTGTGATCCTTACTCTGATGTTTTTATTGTTTTATTTTCCCTTTTCTATTCTGTCTGTTTGGCTTTGTGTTGTCTAGATGTTAATTTTTAATATCTGTGCATAGTTATGTTGTCTTGTTTGTTTTCTAGGTCAATGTTGAAATATATTAATAAATTAGGTCTCTACTGGGTTACTGTGTTGTGGCATTATTACAGCTTTATACGGCATTATACGGTGTCGTTAGTCAGCCTGTCTGGGGTTTTTTCACAATAATGACTGCACATTATCCCGCTTATTACACGGCTACTTACTAAAAGACAGTAAAAGACAAATAATTTGACAAAATATTGATCCAAAATGATTTTATTGATTAAGAAATGATTGTCTTGCTTCTGCTAAATAAAACAGTCTGATGTACGGTTGGAACTGCTTCCATAGCAACGTAACTTACTTAGCAACATAAAGTCAGCATTAAATGTAAATCACAACTAATAATTTACGTTATAACTAGGCTAAGTTTGAATTTAACAGACTGCAGGAAGATAAGCTAGTCATGAAGGCATCAGGTTTTACTACGTAATTTTATTAGAAATCTTTACTAAACATATAAAGCTGGAGGTGATATTTCAGCCAGTTTCAGTTATATTATATATATTTTTATACAAAACTTTTTAGACAATTAAGACCCTGTGTTTGCTAAATTTAACATACCTTTTGGCCCTCTCCACACCTGGTGCCACAATCTTCTTAGTGGCCCTGAATCGTCCCTGTTTTAGGGTGGTTTGGTGACGTGGTGGGTAAATGGTTTTCTTCTTGTCATACTCCCCCAATGCCTGCCATAGGGTGATGATCTTGATGCACTCTTCTCCAGTCAAGGCCAGACGGTGGTCTCTGAGGCCAACCAAAAACTCTGCCAAGTCTTGCACGGCTCCATACCCCTCAATATTATCAGGTCCAACAGAATCCTAAAATGAAAGATTATTTAGGAACTTTTGATAGCAGCAATGAATACAAATATTCACATGAAAGCACAGCCAACATAACCCAGATTTTGTTTAAACACATATAAATGTACATTAAAAAAGAAACTGGGCCCTTACATCATGTGAAGTGTTCTCTTCAGATGTTGGAAGATCAGTTTCTGGGACTACATGAAAAAGGTAAATATTTAGTTGAAATTTGTATTTATGTCTTTCAATATGACAAATATACATTTAGAGTTAGTGTGACAACAAATACTGAAACCTCTATGAATACTTTGGTAAAACTCACAGCTATGTGCTCCAGGAGAGAGTGCTGGCTCTGATTGAGTGTGTGGTGAGCTGGAAACAGGAGATGGCACTGGTGATGGAGGGACAACAGACCATGATGACGTGGAGCTGGAAACAGGAGATGGGACTGGTGATGGAGGGACCACAGACAGTGATGACGTGGAGCTGGAAACAGGAGATGGGACTGGTGATGGAGGGACCCCAGACAGTGATGATGTGGAGCTGGAAACAGGAGATGGCACTGGTGATGGAGGGACAACAGACAGTGATGACGTGGAGCTGGAAACAGGAGATGGGACTAGTGATGGAGGGACCACAGACAGTGATGACGTGGAGCTGGAGACAGGAGATGGGACTGGTGATGGAGGGACCACAGACAGTGATGACGTGGAGCTGGAAACAGGAGATGGGACTGGTGATGGAGGGACCACAGACAGTGATGACATGGGGCTGGTTGCTGGAGGGATTGGAGATGATGCTGCAGACACTGATGCTTGTGAAGAGGCAGCAGGTGTCCGTTCTGTGTCGAAGGTGGGGACAGTGATGTCCTGAAACTCCTCAAGTTCAGCATAACCTTCATCCACCTCTGTACCAACCTCAGTGGTCTCTGACTCTTCAATGGCCAACTTGTAGTCCTGCAGAACTTTACCAGTTTGCTGGTAAAGGTATTCTACTCCAATAAGCTCACCTTTAAAATATTAAAACATTGACAATTAGATAATATACCAGGATATTATATTATAACTCAGTGGTAAAATGGTATGTGTACACTTGAATGAAATTGTCACCAAAAACAACAAATAGTTATCTACCAGTGTACTTTCTTGGCCCAACATAAGGGATGATTTTCTTGCCCATAACCTCCTCTGCAAGAGTATTGACAGCATGACGCAGAAGATGATTGTAGGAATGTGGCTGCTGCTCATCAGTTGTTGCTGCCACAGCCCGGTCCTCATTCCACCTTGCAAGTCCATCCAAAAGATACGCCTGGAAGAAGGTGTCACTTGCCAGCGTACTTGTAAATTCAAAAAAGAAACAAAAAGACCACACAAAAATTTCACATAAATACTACACAAATAGCTGTTCTTGCAATTCTCATAATTATTTAAATATATAATTAAATCAAATCAATAATTTAATAATTCAGTTAAGTCACTTATTTACCTGGGATGAATCTGTTAAGGTGTAGGTGAAAAGACTCAAGCGAAGTGGAACCTCTGGCACAGTGGTAGGTTGGCAGATGGTGCCCTTCCTTCACTACAGTGCCAGTCTGCATGTAGAGCTGCACACCTACAAGATCCTGGATGCAGGCCACATGCTTCCGCTGGGACTTTAAGATCTCTCTTATTCGGGCTGAGTTCATTAGTGGGACTCCCAGAGTGTCACGACCAGCATCTCCATCAAAGGCCTGAATATGGCTTTCAATCAGCGCCAGGGTCTCCTTGGTCCCACGAGTGGCTCTCCTGCAATGTAGGGCTAGCTCGCTAAGGCTGATACAGCGCAGCACATCAGCCTCGGATGATGGTTTCCGGTCAGCTTCTAGCTCTGCGCGCTTCGCCTTCTTGAGTGCTGTCAGGTCGTCCTGGTCCCACATGAAAATACAGTGGCTGAGACGACTCATAAATGTGGCATACAGCTGGTGAGAGTCGGTGGTGCAACCCACAGCAAACCTCCGCATGAAGTGCCATATATCTAACCGGACCGTCATTTGGTCCCACTCTTCAAACATCTTCCTCAGAAGAGTGTTGCCACAGCAGTCTTGGTCAACATACAGTACCTCGGGAGGAGCCACCCCAGCCACTCTGTATCGCTTGATGAGGCCTTCAATCATTGGCCCGAGACCAAAACCTTCACTGGCTGTGAGCACGGACATGATCACCTGTCCATGCTCATTGCCAACATTGGTTGCCCAGGTAGCGGTGCCATAGCTGCGTCCTGCTAGTTTTCTGGCTACTTTTTTAGTAGAATCCATTTTTAAGATCCGACCATATTGTGATGTGATAGTGGCCTTGATCACATCCAGCCTTTGCAGGACATCCTGGGCATACACCCGCATCAGCCACCGGTGCAGAAGGCATTGAAAGAGCAGGTTCAAATGTCACAGGCAGGATCAGGTTTGACGTGACAGCACTGGCAATCCCCTTGCAATCTGTCAGATACTGGACTGTCTTTTGCAACCAAACCTCAGCATGACGCTCCTGCAGCTTGCGCTGGATCTGGCTGCTGCTGTTTCCCAGCCCTCGCTGACGCATCAAACTTACTACCTCAAAGTCACATGCAAGTTTTGATGTAAGAATGCAAGGGAACTGCACCCTGTGGCCAATGTCGAGCTGGGAGACGATATCATGGCTCCAGCTGATGACCTTCCTTTTACATCTTCGGCAGGCCAGGTACTCAGATGCCACAAAGTACATCTTACTGAAGGCAAACACCTGCCTGAACTTTTGATGCAAACCAGCTGAGTTCAAAAGGTCTTTCTTACAGTCTGGATGCGGACAGGTCAGCTTCACTTGCCACAGTTTTCGTGGCATCCAGAGCAGCAGGGGATGGCCAAAGTAATTCTCCAAGGGAGGAGACTTACTGGTCTTCAGTGGCACCTGTGGAGGATACCACCAAAGTTTGTCCACCCTGCTAAAGATTAGCTCAGGATGCCCCTGTGCTGTCCACCTGAAAAGGGCCTTGGACATCCACCTCTGGTCCATCCAGCTGGAAGACAGACTTGTCGAAAATACGTATATACGTATATGCCACGTGCCTCCTCAAACTTAGTTGCCTCTGCCAGCAGTGTGCTGTCATCTATCTCAGTGGACAGAGAGGTGTGGGTGAGGGTGGCTGAGGGCCCAGTGGCTGCCTCAATGGAGACAGTCGGGCGGGTGAGGATGGCTGAGGGTCCTGTGGCTGCCTCAATGGAGACAGTCGGGCGGGTGAGGGTGGCTGAGGGCAGTGCACGTGCCTGGGCCAAAGCTACAAAACAAAACACAGGACAAACAGATAAACATGACTACTGAACAGCAATAAATACTAACAAACCAAAAAAGTGTTATACAAATAAATGTTTGCTTACAAGGTGTGGCTTTGAGGGGGGAAACCAGCCTTTCTACGGTCTTGGTCAGGCTTTTCTGGTTAGGCAACTTCCCAACCAAGAGGGAGCAGAGAGAGGCGGTGGAAGTATGGGTGGTGGCAGCGTGTTGGGTGGGGGGAGTGAGCTGGGTGGGGTCAGCATGCTGGTGGGGGCAGTGAACTGTGTGGGGGCAGCGTGCTGGGTGGTAGCAGAGTGCCCAGCATATTGCTCTTCCTTCATGGCAATGGCAATTCTGCCAGAAGGAAAAAGCTCAGTATACTCCCTGAAACTCCCCTTGTTGTGGGCATTTTCTTGGGAGTCTTTGCTGCCTCCTGTGGGGTCCCTTTTTATAGCTGCCACCAGGTAAGCCGCATACCCCAGGGCATTTTCAGCCACCCACCTGAATGTCTGCCCGTGAAATACACCAAACTGGATTTCAAAGAAACCCAGCAGGTGTTTTCTGTTAGCTAGATCTCTGTGGTGCTGACTTAAGCTTTTCTTGGCCTTGTCCAGGACTGCCTTCCGGGGACAGGGGTCTTGTGTACGGCTTTCCTTTGTTGGCCTCCTTCACCTTTGCCGCTTCCACTGTATCTGTCAGATTCAGGCTGCCATCAGCCCGTCTCCTGAAGCGAGGTTCCATCTAAATAAAAAAATTAAGATATAAAGACTATAGAGAAACAGACAAACACATTTGGTAACACATTAGTTAATGCAGCTGTGTATATTACATTACTATATTTTCTCATGATCACCTTATAATGTTGATTTTATATTATGCTTTGTCTGTGTATATTTTTCCAACAGGTTCAAAATGTTGGCTAACATATCAGAATCATCAGAGGTAATTTTTTCAATAATATTATACCATTAAATACAACTTATATCCCACCTGAGAAAAAGAGGAGTTTTCAAGTAAGTAATGGCTAGTGGATAAGGGAAAGTCTATTCTATGTAGGGCTGCAAAATTCCGGGAATTTTCAAGGCTGGAAACTGTCCATGGGAATTAACAGGAATATATGGGAATTAATGGCAATATATGGGAATTAACAGGAATTAATGGGAATAAACTGGGAATTTGCAAAATTGCAGGTTAGCCTATAACAAGGAACTTAACTGTAGTTGAAAAAAATCTTAGATAAAACAACCAGATTTAATTCACTTTCAGTTGAATTTCTACCCTACACATTCCTCAATCACATGCACATAACACACTACTGACTGCAGGGCTATTGAGGCCATTCCTCCATAACATGAACATTTGATCAAAAATACAGAAAGAAAAAAACTGCAATATTGTGAAATATTACTACAATTTAAAATAATGGTTTTCTATTTTAATATACTTTAAAATATAATTTATTTCTGTGATGCAAAGCTGGATTTTCATCAGCCATTACTTCAGTATCACATGATCCTTCAGAAATCATTCTAATATGCTGATTTTTTTCAGGATTCTTTGATGAATAAAAAGTTTAAAAAAAAAAAAGAACAGCATTTATTTAAAATAGAATCAAAATAAAAAATTTTTTGTAACAATATACCCTACCGTTCAAAAGTCTAAGGTCAGTAATTATTTTTTTTTTTTTTGAAAAGAAATTAATACTTTTCAGCAAGCAAGGATGTGTTAAATTGATAAAAAAGTGATAGTAAAGACTTTTTATTGTTAGAAAAGATTTCTATTTTGAATAAATGCTGTTCTTTTTAACTTTTTTTTCGTCAATGAATCCTGAAAAAAGTATTATACTTTAAATATTAAGCAGCACAACTGTTTCCAACATTGATAATAAATCAGCATATTAGAATGATTTCTGAAGGATCATGTGACACTGAAATAAACAACACATGCATAACAATTACTACAATAAAAATATATTTACATGTTTACTATATTACAAGTAATTAATTGGAAAATACACCAATATGCAAAAAATGTCCGCTCATATTTATGTTTGTATATGATACAGTTTATATAAATTTCCCAAAATTTCCAATTTATTCCTATAAATTCTCATAAATTCCTGTAGATTCCCATAAATTCCTGTTAAATTTCCAAATTGGAATATTTCCAAAATTCCCCAGATTAAGTTTACCGGAAATTTTCCACCCTTTGCAATCCTAATTCTATGTCATCTCCTTTTAAAGACAAATTTTTCACTTTCATTCACTGAACCTCCCCAGAAGTAAAGGTAAAGTAAAGTAAAGGTCATGCATTCAAAATTTTACTTAGCTTAAACAAGCAAGTTTAGCATCAAATATACTTAATGTACTAAAAGTAGAAGCATAATGTACACTATATATTTAGATTATAATTAGTGATGGGTCAATTCCTGGTTGAATCGTGGTAGCGATACGAGCGGTGATTGGCCATAGCATACAAATCATGGTTGCAACCGGGAACGTGATTGGCTGTCATAACCAAGAATAACCACGATTTACAGGTGGCAGGCAGCGCCACAGAGCCTGCCTGATTGCCTGGCTGGGCCACGTGATGGTTTTTCTTCTAGGCATTTGCACATCCAACAGTGTGAAGATGTACACTCTGTGGGCAGGAAAAAGTCATGAAATGTTTCAAAACATTTAAGAACAATTCAAGAATGCATCAGTCAACAGTATATACACTTCAAGCTCGTTCGCTCTTTTTGACCTCATACCCGTTAGCATCGCCGTCTCTCCCCCAGCACGTGCAGAAAATGGAAAATTAGAGGAATGTATCACCCTTTTGACCCGACCCTCCTTAGATAAAGGTATATCATGGAAGCTAGCAGGTCAGACCCTTCCATGTGATGGTCGTTTTCTTGCACTGCATTTTACATAGAAATGCCAATTTGATTTCATGCAATGGGACTCAAACCCACAACTTTTGAATGGTCACATTTTGCAATATAGAAGTCCACTGTGCTATCTATTGCACCACAGAGCACACCTGACTGCTTGGTTGGGCCACGTGATAGTTTTTCTTCTGGGCATTTGCACATCCAACAGTGTGAAGATGTACACTCTGTGGGCAGGAAAGACAGGTCCTCGAGCCTCTGCACAATTGAAACCCGATTCAAAATGCTGAGGCCCTCTGTCCAAGAAACACCCCAGAGAGCAAAGGTATCAGAGGTCAGGCACTGCTGAGATTCAAACCCAGGATCTCTTGTTTACAAGACAGGGGCATTGACCAGCTAAGACACAGCGCCTGGCTGCCACCACATATTTGCTTGGGACACTGTCCTCCGACAACAGCTGAGGGATGGTTTGAAAATGGAAACAACAGCAAAGGGAACCTCGGATTCACCGTTTGTGATCAGTTCTCGGAAAAGCACATGCTTGTTAAGGTTCACAGCCTTGCGACACAAGTATCGCCAAAGGCACCACTGGGATTTGAACCCAGTATCTCCTGTTTACTAGCCAGGCGCTTTAACCAAGTAAGCCACGGCGCCAAACTCCATGTGATTTACCCTGGAAGGGTGACACAGCAAACGTTTAGCAAAGACCATTTAAGCTACAGAAAGAGAAAGGAAGTATGGCACTTCTCTGTGGTGACGGCTGGTCCTTGTGTGTAAGTGCCAAGAAGTTACCGTAAGCAAATGTGGTAGTAAACCACAGAGAAAATTTGTAATGAACTATTTAAGCAGCAAATGCAGAGATACGAGTAAAAAGTCATGAAATGTTTCAAAACATTTAAGAACAATTCAATAACGCATCAGTCAACAGTATAAACACTTTAAGCTCGCTTTTTTTTGTTACCTAAGGGCAGCACTGTGCAGTACATAGTTAATAAAATGCCAAAAGGATGAATCTGGTGGTTCTCAAACCCACAACCTTTGAATGGCCTCATTTTACAATATAGAAGTCCAATGTGCTATCCATTGCACCACAGAGTCCACCTGATTGCCCAGCTGGGCCATGTGATGGTTTTTCTTCTGGGCATTTGCACATCCAACAGTGTGATGCTGTACACTCAGTGGGCATGATCTGACTGCAATCAATCCAGCTGTCAGAATCCGTTCCCCTAGCCCCCTAATGAGAGATGTTGATGTAGTGGTTTAAAGATTTTTTGCCTTTTATCATGATAGGACAGTATGTAAACAGAAATTCTGGGTGATGCATATATGAACATTTCTGACGTCCTGCATCCAAATGATGCAAGCTAGTTACTCCCATACCTAACTAGATGGTTCTTTGGCATGTTGATTTGATTGACACTGTGAGGTCGAACGTTCGGTGGGCTGGAAAGAGTGGTCTTCGAGTTAGCCAGGTTTAAAATGCAGAGGCACTTTTACGGTTCGATTGATTAACATGTCAGCATGTACTGGTCTCTTGAATTGAAGCTGCTTTTGAGGTCCTTAGTTTCTTATTTGTTGTTCGTTCTTGGAAAAGCACAATTCACAAGTTTCCCCACTCTCTCGTTTTCTTTGTTAAATACACGAGATTCAGTGACAGCTGGTTAGGACACTGTGTTACACTCTCAACTTCTTTGTGTGTGCAAAAATAGAATACTGTTCTTATTAGCACTGTTTTGTGATTGCCAAACACAGACACTTCAGAATACAGAAATTAATTGCAATAATTTATCACAATTTAATTAAGGTCAGCAATTACCGTAGTCTCACATTAATAATTATAATAACTAGACAGTTTCAGAAAGCAAGGCAAGTACCTCGGTAGCGTAGTGGGAACAATCCTCTGGATAAAACATGTGCTTGTAATTAAGTAACCCTTACATTAGTCCAGCAGCAGAGGACAGCAGTGGTCTGTATTACACTAAATGATTGTAAAGTGCTTTAATATTATCATAAATACTGTCCGGAATCTGGAGATATAGTAATACATTCATACAGCAATACAAGGATATTTTGAAAACTAATTGACCGCGATTATTACATTTACATTACATTTAAAGCAGTTAGCTATTACTATTTTTATATTTTATTTCATGGCAATATAATGTACACTCACCTAAAGGATTATTAGGAACACCATACTAATACTGTGTTTGACCCCCTTTCGCCTTCAGAACTGCCTTAATTCTACGTGGCATTGATTCAACAAGGTGCTGAAAGCATTCTTTAGAAATGTTGGCCCATATTGATAGGATAGCATCTTGCAGTTGATGGAGATTTGTGGGATGCACATCCAGGGCACGAAGCTCCCGTTCCACCACATCCCAAAGATGCTCTATTGGGTTGAGATCTGGTGACTGTGGGGGCCATTTTAGTACAGTGAACTCATTGTCATGTTCAAGAAACCAATTTGAAATGATTCGAGCTTTGTGACATGGTGCATTATCCTGCTGGAAGTAGCCATCAGAGGATGGGTACATGGTGGTAATAAAGGGATGGACATGGTCAGAAACAATGCTCAGGTAGGCCGTGGCATTTAAACGATGCCCAATTGGCACTAAGGGGCCTAAAGTGTGCCAAGAAAACATCCCCCACACCATTACACCACCACCACCAGCCTGCACAGTGGTAACAAGGCATGATGGATCCATGTTCTCATTCTGTTTACGCCAAATTCTGACTCTACCATCTGAATGTCTCAACAGAAATTGAGACTCATCAGACCAGGCAACATTTTTCCAGTCTTCAACTGTCCAATTTTGGTGAGCTCGTGCAAATTGTAGCCTCTTTTTCCTATTTGTAGTGGAGATGAGTGGTACCCGGTGGGGCCTTCTGCTGTTGTAGCCCATCCGCCTCAAGGTTGTGCGTGTTGTGGCTTCACAAATGCTTTGCTGCATACCTCGGTTGTAACGAGTGGTTATTTCAGTCAAAGTTGCTCTTCTATCAGCTTGAATCAGTCGGCCCATTCTCCTCTGACCTCTAGCATCAACAAGGCATTTTCGCCCACAGGACTGCCGCATACTGGATGTTTTTCCCTTTTCACACCATTCTTTGTAAACTCTAGAAATGGTTGTGCGTGAAAATCCCAGTAACTGAGCAGATTGTGAAATACTCAGACCGGCCCGTCTGGCACCAACAACCATGCCACGCTCAAAATTGCTTAAATCACCTTTCTTTCCCATTCTGACATTCAGTTTGGAGTTCAGGAGATTGTCTTGACCAGGACCACACCCCTAAATGCATTGAAGCAACTGCCATGTGATTGGTTGATTAGATAATTGCATTAATGAGAAATTGAACAGGTGTTCCTAATAATCCTTTAGGTGAGTGTATATGATACGTTGTTTTTGAAATTCAACCCAAAATGACAATAAATTAAATACTTTTTACAAATAAAAGTTCACAAAGAAAAGGTTAATCTCATTTCATTATTTATTTATATGTTTAAAACATTTATGGAGCTTTTATGGAAGTTGCTTTGCAACCATAAACAACTTATAGTTGCACCAGATTTACACAGGTAAAAACTAACAAACATCCAAGCGGGCAAATTATTATACTTTTTCGATGTGTATTGAAATTAATTATAAAAAATATATTTATATATTGCTTGCTGTCAGAACAAAATAGGTGTTACCACAAAATATTCATCAAAACAAATCATTTTCAATTTTCATTAAACATTCTGGTGTTTATCTTGGGAAGCAGGAACAAGAGGTCAGCTTGCCCTTTGGGCTGCATGCCAAACCATTCCCTAACCCACACACAAACATACACACACTGTTGAAATTTCCTGTGCCCTTCAGACATCCATGAATATTATCCATGTTTTTATCCTCTATTCCCAATGCTCAAATCAGTTATGAAAGCAGGTGGTTTAATGCTTTACCCCTTCATTCTCAGCCTTTCACTCCCTCACTTGCTATTGTTGCTTCTTGCACTTCTTGTTGACTCTTGTACTTTAAATGGTCTCATGCTTCCTTCACTCCTCAGGATTAAGGCTACAACGATGTCGGAACTCTTGTCCATACTCATGAACCCACTTATTGGCAACTGGAAAAGAAAAGACAGTGAATGTCTTTATATTGGTGTGTTCCTCACAGAAAGCATATGGCTTTAAAGGCCTTGAAATATAGCACATGTAAGGACATCTTTGATGGATTTGTTTTAATGTTACAGGTTAAATGAGTAAATAATATCCCATTAAAGCTCCATTAACCATTCCCAATTCATTAAAGGTTCACATTTTTCCTTTCACTTTTTGTTTTTCTTTTAAGTTTCTTTTGCAGAGTTATTACCTGTTGGATAATTCCTGTAGCTCAAACAGTAGTGTGTGGTGCCAGCAAAACCAAAGTCATGGGTTCAATTACCAGGGAATGAATTAATCAAATGTATACCTTGAATGCAATGTAAATGGCTTTGGATATATTTGTCTATCAAATGAAAGTTCTTTCCTTATGTTGGCAAACAAGACATCATGTGATACAACAATCATACCCCATTTATCACCAACAATGACAGGGCAGCCAGCATGAAGAGTGTCACCATTTCCTTGACCATTTCTATGAAGATTCCACCAGAAGAGAGCACCATTCTAGAAAGCAAACACAAAAAAGTGAAAATGTATTGATACTTACAGAGAATAAAGAAAACTCCAATATATTTATTAATACATTATGTTTATTTAGTCTTAAAGCTTCTTTGATAGTGTACACAATAGCCAAAATCCTGGATTATGAACCTTGATTAACGTATATTCCTTTTGCGAGAGGTTGTGCAAAGATGACCTCCCCTTATTGGGTGGTGAAAGCCTCAGTGCCTTGAGGTGAAAGTGAACATTTCTAGATAGCTATCTCTCAGGTTTCACCAACAGTTCATTTATTGAAACAACACTGACTCCCAAACCCAAAGCTTTTGTTGTAACAGGATATCCAACAAAATATCTGACCTCATTAGAAAACAATCTGTTATTACTCAGCATTGTAGGGCAAAGCATTCTGAAAGCTGTGCAGAGTGAAGTCTGGTTGTGTTCTGTCTTAAGTGAATCTGTGGGAATGTATGGAATTCTATACCTCCACGACAGGAACACTGAAGTTAGCATAAATAAAGGCTGTGAATCCTCCTGCTTCCACTGAGCTCAACTAAAAAGGAAAAAATTATTAAGTTGTAAAGTGGTTTACTCAAATCGTATTAAATTCATTTTGGTTACTGCTAAATGCTTCCAAAACGCATATACTTACTTTCTCACTCAAAACTACATTGGCGAGATATTGAATTTTAATTAATAATTAAGCTAGAGATGAACTATTTATTGACTTACATATATCATGAATGTGGCCACTCGATTTCCAGTTTTTAGCCTGTATAATGGACTCGAGTCAGACTGCCAATAAAATAAACAATTTTTAAAAAGGTTTTAAACATTCAAAGTCACATTATACAAAATGGGTATGGCATCATGGCTTATACTGTATATACAAGATAAATTATGAATAGGAAATTTCTGCATTGGAAAGCATTACTTTATTATTTCTGAATTTTGTAAATGTTTTTCCTTAAATGTATGTTTTCAGAATGAAAGAAAATTCTTGATACTCACTGTGGCATGGTCAAAATGAGGTTCATAGTGTCCTCCAATGCCATAATTTACAACTTGGAGATATTCAGCATAAGGAGGCTGCACATTCAACCCAGTGACCATAGTGATGCGCCGATCCACCTTGCCCACAACCTCATGGGCCGACTCTTTAAGCCATGCACTGAAAGATCATTGACAATTTTAATGTGAGAGCCACTTCACACAGAAAGAAAAAAAGGGATATTATTGGAAATTGGACTTCTTATTACTAGTATCATTTACCATTGAGATATGTTGGTTTTAAATGTTGTAGGAGTACACTAGAATAAAGATGAGCTAACTTTGATTTCATTGGGCCTTTAGAAAAAAGTGACTTGTACCTCTTGCTGATGCGATATTCTGCAGTGGCCTGATTTAATCCTGATGCCACCACTGATCTTCTAAGCTGAAGGGAAACATGAACATTCGCATTTGCATTTAAATATTTTTTTATACATTTTAGTCACTGTGTAAATGTGTACTTTATTCTCCAGTGAGAGATCTAGAAATATATAAGATAAGAACAAAAATTATTGCAGTTTTTGTTCTGTGGGAATTCCAGGAAGAAAAAGAATACTGAACTACTGGCAGACTTTATTAAAAAAAAAAAAAAAACGTGACGGAAACAAGTGATTAAATGCTCAGTCTGCCCCTACAAAAACAGTCTGGGTGGAATAACTGACGAGCTGTAAGCACAGTTGATTCCGATCGCATGACTTGTTCACGTAATGTGCTCTTCATCTTCTTTCCAGCTCAGTTTGAAGCTGGCTTAAGTTGTATGGTTAAATATGTCTGGAAAAGGAGGGAAAACTATGTCATCAAATTTTGTGTCTCTCTTGAGAAAATGGTTTTATACAGACACTTTCTCCATGTTAAGTCAGCCTGTAACTAGCATACAGTAAGATGAAAAGTTTCTTAAAAATGTCTTATTCAGCAGAGGACAAATTATAAAAAAAAAAAAATTAAAAAAAAAAATGAAAGCAGAACAACCTCAGCTAAGAACTGGCAACAAGTGAGAGCTGAAGCCTCTGCCAACCTTTTTCCCCTCAAACCAAAAATGATCCAAGCAACATAAAAGACTCCTCCAATTCTCAATAAAAAAAAAAACAAGGCTTTCTCAGTTATTTGGAGAGTTCTGGTCCATATTCACTCACTCTTGATTGTGCATAATATATAAGGCAGGATGTTCATGGTTTATCAATTAATATACAATGAATTACTTTCGCATTTTGGTGCATTGCATACCCAATTCTTTATGTTTCCACATTAAGTCTTAATGCAAACAGTACACTCACCCCTGGCACAGCATATTCTCTGATGCTTTTAGCTTCAGGTCGGGTGACAAAACCATGGAAGAGCACAACATAAGGGTGCAGGCTGATTAGCTCTCGTTTAATTGGTTGCAGAAGTAAACCAGGGTTGCCATTGGTGAAATAGTCACAGAACAATCTCGGGTTCTCGAAATGTTTTGGCTGAAAAAAGAAAGTGTGTTATTATTTCTAAGGCTCTGAAACATAAATATTCCAAAGAGGCTTCAAATAATCATTAATAAGTTGTAAATAGCAACAAGAATGAGTTTAACTGATAAGCATAAACAAAAATATTTCACTTAAGTTAACATAACTAATTAACTCTAACCCTCAATCAAATGCTGTCATTGTGAATGCAATAAAACAACATTACTGTGTTAAAAGTACATTTATCTAGGTCAGTGGTTCCCAATCTAGGGTGTGCGTACCCCTGGAGGTATGTGAGGTGGCAAATGCTGAGTTTTGCCACTCATTTAATTCTGCCTCACCTTAAAATAACATTAAAACCAAGCATGCATTTCTAACAGGCAAAATGCTGCCTCTAATGTAAAAAAGCAAAATGGTAGTGCCGTAAAAGGTCAAATACATTAAATCATCTTTTGCGATCAAATCTGACATAATCTGTCAAAAACACCATGCATGATAGGTTGCGTATAGAGTATGCTGCCTTAGCAAATTGTGCTATTACTGCCGTTCTCGACAATGTACCTTTGTAAAAGCGGGGTTTTAGCACTTACTAGTATAGCATAGAGATCGATTTAAGACTCAAACTCTCTTTGATACAAAAACATACTTTGTGTGAGTTCTTGCTTTTAATGTTGATAATGTATTATACGAGCAAGAATGCAATTTTTCCCAAATATCCATAAGATTGCAAATGTGACATTTATTTTATACAACAGTTCAACAAGCCAAAAAGTAATATTAAGTGATGTACATTTTAAACGCAGTATTGTTTGCTCCCAAACTAATAGCTTCATGAAACCCATAGCAGAACTGTTGTGTCTCCCCAAGCAATACACAGTGGTGTTCGGGAGAGTCAATGATAAATACAGCCATTTAAAACATTATCTCATAACATTAGCCTATTTGTGCCATTGTAATTTTATTCATGCCACCTCTAAGCAGGATTAAACAGTGTGTAAATTCATCAAGATGCAGCTTGTACCACTGCACTGCAGTGCAAACAATGGCTTTTGTTGATACAGATTTCATTTGATTGAAATGATTGATTTTAGTTTATTGCTTTATTTATTATATTAATGGAATTTTAAGAATTTGACATAAAACATGACATATTTTTATAGGGTTAGAAAAACGTTACCTTTATAAAAGATAAAAAAATGCACTTAAAAAATATTTTAAGGGGGAAAATATTGTCCCTTAATGTAAATGTTAATGTTTAATTAAGTTTGGGAACCACTAATCTAAGCAATGAGTCTATTTTCTTATAAAAACACAGCATAACATTAGGTAAGTATAAATATAATATATACTTTGCCTTCCACTGGTATGACAGACAAGTACCAAACTGACACCATTGGTTGAGCCAATGTGTTATTGTCCAGTTGGGTAGCCTAAACAAACAGACTGAAATTCCATTTGGTGTCACTAGTTGCGCAGAAATTACACACTTAAGATTTAAAGCAGGTCATTATTTCATGTGACCTTCTTCATGATCCAAAACTGAAGTAATTAAATTTGGTACATTGCTGTGTAATTTTCTTCAGGCAGCCCCATGAGGAATTCTACCAAGATCCACACAGGATTTTCCATAGCTCTTCTTCTGGCTTTGGCTGCTTTTTTTGTTTTCTCTTTTTTATGATAGGAAGCATTTAATAGTCATATGGATGCCAATATTATAATAATGGAAGTTTACTCCATTTAGAAACTGTAATCATCCTTGAAATTAATTCTGAGTTTCAATGTGTAAATACTTTCCCTTTTCTAACTTATGTGGCAACATTTTATATTTGAGTTGCTCTGATATAACCTCTGGTGAATGGTGAACGCTACATTGTCTCGATCAAAAGTTGTGTAGCATAGTATTGAATGATACCTGAGATCCTTTTGTTTGGCAGAGCTTCTCATAGACATTCCTGGTTTTCAGACAGGTGGTGTCAGTTCTTTTCAAAGCCAGGCTTTGGTTAGTAACAGGCGGACTTTCATCAAGGAGCTTCTCATACTTCTCCACATTGAAATGTACCCTTCTGTTCATAGGATCTTGAAGACAAGATTAAAATTGCATTGTGATGAAATATGATCATTTTTCAACATAGATTACAATTTATCTCTCACTGTCTCACTTATCGGCTGGTAGTAGACTGCAGAGGTTTACCATGAAGCAATAGTTCCCGAGAGAGACTGAGGGCGTAGGATATGTTTCCAGTCTAAAAAAAAAAAAAATTTCTTTCATATAGTTATATACTTATATATATAAAAAAATACTTGAATAGAACAGAAACTGACAATGTGGTTGATTTGAAAACTGACAAATGTGGTTGTGGCAAGCAGCGAGGCAGAGGGACCGTGAGAAGGGGGCGAGGCCGGTGGCATGAGTGATAATGAGCGCCAGCTGTGTGCCGCACCAGTCTTGTGTCTCACGGAGGAGCTCGGACGCATAAAAGGAGGAGTGATGACAGTGAAGGACGAGAGAGAACCAGGCCTGGACTTTTACGTTGTGTTTTGTTTATGTTTTAGTATGTGTGTGCGCTGGACCTCCTTATGGATGGCTTGAATGTTCGCCAATTACCGCCTCCTTCTTCCCATAACTAGACACTTCATTACAATGGTCATTTCTGAATACCTCCAAATGTGATCTGACAAAATTTGTTGGACCCTGTATACACATAGATCGGATCATCTTAATACCAGATGTAAACAAAGACTTAGTTAAATTCATATTTATTTTGTAAGAGGAACCATACCTTGAAGTGAGAGAAAGCTAAATGGTCAAGGGCATCTTCAAGTGTGCCTTCATTTTCTGGACTCCATTCTGTTCCTCGAAAGAGACGAACTGCCTCCTCAAACCACTGCACAGAATGGTAGTAATCTTCCAAATCATAGGCCACCTACGAACATAAAGCTCTCACAGATGTAACATAACAAATACAACATGAGGGAAAAAGCAAAAAAGATGATGACATTCCACATGTCTGACACTTGGCTCAGAACACTTCTTACACAATAGTAAAAAAGGATTTCAGTCAAAAACCATTTAGTCACTGGTTATTTAATGTGTTACTTTAGGAATGTTAAAAGAAGTTGTCAATCTTTGGCAACATAGCACATTTCACCCGGTAGTTGTATGAATGTTGGTGAAAAGAACAGATGGCGCTTATTACAAGACGACAAAAAAACAGTGCTACTCTTTATGCACAAAGAAAGAAGAGTATAAACCATTTGGTAGTTGTTATTCACCATAAAAGAGGCACCAGTTAGTAAAGAAATTGAGCAATATGTATTCTACATCAGGAATTGTGCTCAAGCGCGAACACATTCTGAACACATTTTTCCAGAGGCTTTCCCAGAGATTCACAATACATTCCAAACTTTGAGAGCGTGGGCAGTAACCCTAAGAGTTAAACTTGAAACAAATAAGAAATTATTAGCTTTAAAGCCACACTATGTTTTGCAGACATATTTAAAAGCAGATAGAAAATAATAGATTTAAGCATAATTTTTTTTTACCTTTCCAACAAGGAAGCAATCATCCCCAGAGAGTGTGTCAGACACTGGAGGTTTGTAAATGTCAACAGCATTTCCATTTGTGATTTGCTGGAAGTGACCTTGCACAAGCCCCTCCACACGTAGATCATACACATCCTGAAGCCTCATCAGCCCTTGTGCTGCCCCCTGAAGGTCCTCCAGTTTGGGTAAATTGCCTTCCATCTTCCTGTAGCCCTCCCTAAGAGCTTAAGGAAAGTAAATGGGGGTTGTGAAGGGTTAGAGTTAAGTAGGACACAAGCAAGCCAAAAGTACAAAAAAAGTCAGCATATTACCTTTGATGTTTTCTTCGGCTTCATTGCTATGGACAACGTTCAACCATTCAGACTTAAGTCTTTTGACCAGTTTGAATGCAACAATTGGATTACCTATGGTAGCTGATGGCTCATTGTATACCCCACTGTGTAATGATGTGACTCTTGAAAAAAACCTAAAAAAGAATGATTAATAGCTATTTAATTCAAAGGTTAAACGCAATAACAACACATTTTGTTAAAATCAATCCAATTTAATTAAAAACTACAACATTTTTAGTGTTGGTGTAGTTGCCATGTTTAATAAATATGGTCGTTTTGTTTTTATATTGATGTTTTTAATGTAATTATTTGAAAAGAATATGACTTATATGCCACAGAAATATCAATCATAAAATCTGCCACAGTAACCACAGTTTTAGACAAAATGCCACTTTAAAAGTGTCGTAAGTTTCTAAACGTGACCATCTTGTTGTGGCTATTTAGATTGCTTCATTAACTGATCACTATTTAATACATTCATATAAATGATGAAATTGTTTTCTCTTACCTTTTAATATCGTCAAGTCTTTGTATTTCCAGTTCTATGTATATTCTTAAATGTTCGATTAGTTGTCTTTCTGCGAAAACAGCTTGATTCACGCTCATCATCGAAGTAAACATTTCACCGAATGATTTGTCAGATATATTAAGTACGTATAAAAATATAAAGAGGCTAAAGTATGAGAACATCTTATAAGGGAGATTATAAGAAGTTTAAGCAGTCTTACATAGTAATGCGTTGACTGTTATTCCACAGCCTTTGAATCCTCTTCATAGCTCAACGTGTTCTCACGCAGGACACGAAAAAAAGCACAGCCCATAATGAGCCATCAGCATAATGTATGTGTGTGTGTGTGTGTGTGTGGGAGAGAGAGAGGGGGAGAGAGGGAGAGAGAGGGGGGGGGAGAGAGGGAGAGAGAGGGGGGGGGAGAGAGGGAGAGAGAGGGGGGGGGAGAGAGGGAGAGAGGGAGAGAGAGGGGGGGGGGAGAGGGAGAGAGAGGGGGGGGGAGAGAGGGAGAGAGAGGGGGGGGGAGAGAGGGAGAGAGGGAGAGAGAGGGGGGGGGAGGGAGAGAGGGAGAGAGAGGGGGGGGAGGGAGAGAGGGAGAGAGAGGGGGGGGGGAGAGAGGGAGAGAGAGGGGGAGGGAGAGAGGTAGAGGGAGAAATAGAGGGAGAGAGGAAGAGAGAGAGGGAGAGAGAGATAGAGGGAGAGGTTTTTTATTTTCGAAAAAACTTTATTACAAATATTAACACATTATCCAGACAATCAAGTCAAAAACATACTTAAAGAAAAGAAAAGAAAAAAAAAAAACAGAAAAATTAATCCAAGATGGGAGCAAAGACCAAGTTGTTTTCAATAACCTCACACAAAGCCCCACCATAACACCAAATCAAGTGGAAAGAAAGAAGATCATTCATAGCTTTGAAATAACGAAAATCAATAAGGATTCTAGATTTGACTGAACTGAAGAAAAAAACTGCCAATAAATTGTAACACACGTTCCGTTCAATTTTGTTTTTCCTAGTAACGTTACCATAGACAGCCATTTTAGCTTGACCTAATAAAAAATTCAAAAGTTGACATTTAAACCGTTTTCTCTCATATTTAATATTTAAAAGCATATTTAAAACCACAAATAAAAGTCCTAATAGAAAAAGTCTCACCAAAACACAAAAATAAATTCTGTAAAACAGTGAACAGAGGCTTAAGTCTAGAACATTGCATAAATGTATGAAAAACAGTGCACTGCCACACAAAACCGTTTTTACTTATATATATATATTTTTAAATATGTTAGGTCCATAAGTGTTTGTGTTATGTCGTGAATGTGAAAATGAACTGCTACCTCCTCTGTCTGCTTTAGCCACTGAAAAGAAATAAGCGGAGAAATCAGGCCAATTACAAAAGCTGGTCAGTCTGACGTAGTGTTACCTGAGCTCATTACTATTCATGAGCTCGCCTAGTGGAGACCGCGCCCACAGAATTCGTCTAGCTCAGACGATAATAAACAAAGGCCGTTTCTCAATACCATGTACGCGAACTTCTGACTTGCGTCCTTGGTAGTTCGGACTTGCCAAGTTCGACTCAGGAGAACTAACTCCCGAGAACGGGAGGACGCGAGTCCGGTAATTCTGCTAATGGAACAGCAGCGTTCTTGATAACGTCGCTTAGCTTGCTCTCACTCCGGTTATCTCTGTATGTATATTTTAGGCTACAATAAAACGAAATATGTCATAAAACACTACTCTGCCTGTTTTCATTTTCATTAAAAAAAAATCTTAAACATTAATAGCCACACAAATGTGGTTCAGCCAACGCATGCTGCATGTATATTTATAACAAACGAAATAAAAAATATTAAACGTGGTTCAGACAATAAGTGTGCATATATATGATTATCACTGTAATAAAAATTAAATATGACATAAAACACAAACCAGTCTCTTTTTGTTAAATGTCAGTTTATGTATGATCAATAATAGCCATTATAAAAGTAAAAGGTATAAGAAGCTATACAAGAAATAAATATCAAACAGAGTCAGCTCTAGTAGGCTACAACGGTAAAGTTAAATAGCCTAAAAATATAAAGTTATGAAACTTAACTTTCCCCTCAGCCAAAACGATTTGCCAGGGAACATATTATAGATTCATGAGACCAAAGATCGTGCGTTAGATGTACACAAGACGAATTATATCTCATGTTTAACCACTACAGAAACATCAGAGCCAGCGGCAGACGTCAGAAGGATTAGCCGAGGTAAGGCTGCTCTCGGCGGGGTTAATAAGCGCCGAGAGCCCGGTGATCGACTGGATCTCACAACTCCGAAAACGTCAGATAAAATTTTCAAATAGGCGCTCTTTTTATAAATAAACCACAGATTTGAGCTTTAAACAACTACATTCTCGCCTGAAAAAGTCTTAAAACTACATTTCGTGACACATTAACAGTAGTATTTTTAAATTACGCGGGGTTTCTCATCCGCTATTGACGCTTGCTGGTTGGTGCGAGATGCATTCTGGGATACCTGGCTGTCTCAAGTCCACACAAGTTACCTCTCGATGCATCCTCGATAAAAGGGGCGGATCAAGGACACATCCGGGGATTTGAATTGTTCTTGGCTAGATGTGAACTTTGAATTGGAACAGTACTTGGGCAGCGGCTGATGACGATTCACAAGTCCACAAGAACACAAGTACAGACAAGAACGCATATTGAGAAACGGCCAAAGTTCCTCTAATTTTTGCGCGGGGTAAAGGATGCTGATAGCCAGGCTCTCATTGGCTAGCGGTTAGCCAATCAGAGTCAAGCAGCTTATCTCGTTGAATATTAATGAGAACTGGCGCAAATCGAGATGAGTCTTCCTGCAGGCGTTCTATACCACACTAGAATGGCTTGAAACAAGGTAACCAAGGCATTTTTTTCCACAAAAAATGTTACAGAGTCCATGGTAGAACTTCAGACATTACCACAAAAGTAATGAAATACGTGTGGCAGGGCACCTTTAATGTTAACATATTTTTTAATGCAATATTTCAAGCTTGCATTTAGAAAGTGAAGTTCTGCTTTAAAGGGGTCATATGATGGTTCTAAAAAGAACATTATTTTGTGTATTTGATTTTAAAAAGCCATTATTTTACACATACTGTACATTATTGTTGCTCCTCTATGCCCCACCTTTCTGAAACGCGTCGATTTTTACAAAGATCATCTTTGTGAAAAGCGCGGTGTGCTCTGATTGGCCAGCGATCCAGTGCATTGTGATGGCCCGAATACCTTAAGCATGTGACGGAAATGTCACGGCCCTTACCATATTTGGAACATCAGCTCCCAAAGCAAAGCAATATTGACAGATGATAATGTCGGTCCTACCTTATCAATTCGAGCCCGAGTCTGATCCGGATGATGCAGATGACCAAGCTGATTGATCAACGTTGCCAGCGCGACTGTACCAGAAAGTATCAGATTGGTAAGTTTGCATTTGTTATCGTAGAAACAGCCTGTACTCTCCCAGGTGCTAGTAACAGTCCTCCGAAAAATGTGCAGCACACAGTCAAATATGTTGGGTTATACTGTTCTGGAACCGAGTTGTAACTAAAGCTTAGCGACTGTTTTCTAATTGTCCCCTCCTTTGGAAGGCCAAACAAAATAGTTTGGCTTTCACAACGAAAAACACAGCGTCTCCATGACATGGCGGCGCCGGCGACAACAATACTACAGCGAGAATAAAAGTTACGCCTTCTTTCTTTGTATACATTTGGGCGGTGTTATGAAACTCTGCCCCCACATACTGACGTAGAGATGTGGGGGTGTGTTTGAACAAAGCATTTTAGGAAGGTGTGGCTGAGCCTTAACTTTTACAAAGAATATCTCTTTGGGTTTGAGCTTTGTAACTCTGCAGATCTTATACATGCACAAACAGCTACATAACACACTAAAGAGAAAGGAAGACAAGAAATCGCATCATATGACCCCTTTAAAGCCTGGGTTATAAATAATAAATAAATAATTCCACTGTTACAAGTGCCCCATTGTTACTGAATGTCTTATTGAAAGTCTGGAACATTTTAGAGGGTCATTGTGCAGTGAAGGATTAATATTGACTCACAGCAAAATTCATATGGTGAATCAGGTGTGGAGAACTGCTTTGCAGAATTACACCTCAGACTGTTTATATATAGTGAATACAGTGTCTGTTAATTCCCACATTTCTGCCTTAAAATGTTAGCTCTTAAAAAAAAAGTAATTGAAACTGCAATTCTACATATTTTTTGTTGACATAATTTTGTACAGACTAAGTAAAGCTAAGAACTATAGAACTATAAATGATGATAACATTATTTAACAATATTTTGTGTCCTGCCTATCTCTTGGTTATAGAATAGTTTTGATGTGTTAGTTTATATAGCCTATCATTATTCATCTGCATTCTGTTAACTTTTCTTTGTTAAACTAGTTAGCTAAACTATTTAATTACAATGTCACATGTCTAACCATTTTCAGTCACAAGATGGTGCCATTAGCTGTGCTATCTTGCGTTATAAGAAAAGAGAGAGAGACTGTCCAGTGATTTCAATACTATAGGCCTGTGTTTAACATTTAAAATAAATGCACATGTTGAGTTTTCAGACTGTGGTAACTCAGCTTTACAATAAAGGTTATAAATCCAGTTTGATGTTCCAGTTCTATTTTTTAATATGCTACAAACTTACATGCCACAAACATTATGCACTATGCAGCCTTTGATACTTTAATTATATATATATATATATATATATATATATATATATATATTTGTTTTGTTTTACATTCAGATTATTTTTTATTATTCATTATTATTCACAAAATAATGAAATTTCATTCATTTTATACAGCAAACCAACTGACTTTTATTTGTACACAATTTTGTCAGCACAGTTCAGATCACCTTAACAGATGTCTGCATCAGCAAATCTATAGGTGAAATAATCTTAGCTCCACAAAGCCTCTTACAGCTGATTTACTTTTACCAGAGCTTGCCATTTTTGCAACACACATGATTTTGACATAAGAAAACAAAATGGTGCAAAACTTCATCATAAATAACATCTGAGTAAAAACTGACCTCAGCTGACCCTGCCACGTGTGAACAGTAAACTCTTCCACTTGGCATGGTGCCTTTTTCATATAGATGTTGTGGGATTACAAATTTAAGAATCTGTTTAAGGTCTGCTGATCCTACATCCTCACATCCCTTACAAAAAGAAGTTTATTTAAGTGTGCTATTAGTATACTTCTTTTAAACTAAAAATAAGTAAGTATACTTTCAGTCTACTTTTTATGTACTTCTCAGAAATATTAAAATTGCACTAAAGTATACTTGACTTATATTGACAGAAAGATCTAAGTATATTTGGATTATACATGTACTCAATCTTTTGATCGAGAAGTATAATTAAGGTTTTAAATATACTTGGGTTGTAGTTGTTTACTCTTTTGATTGAGTAACCTAATAAAAACTTTTTTTTCACATAGTTTTACATACAGTCTTATAAACTTACATTGTTTGAAAATATTGATTTATAAAGAAAACGTCTCGGTTACGTATGTAACCCTCGTTCCCTGAGGGAGGGAACGGAGACATACGTCGGACGTCACCGACGAATTGGGATCACTTCTGGGAGCCCCTATCAGCTTCGAGTGTATAGAGAACGGGCCAATGGCCATTGGCGTGCGAGATTTGCATCTCGCGCTCCGCCCCGCATCGCGGGTATAAAGCGGAAGCGGATGCCGCGCACATTTGTTTTTCACTGAGGAGTGAAAAACAAATGTTTTTCTAGTGACTCGGCCGTGCAGTGATGGTACAGCAACTGTGGCGACGGGACGTACGTCTCCGTTCCCTCCCTCAGGGAACGAGGGTTACATACGTAACCGAGACGTTCCCTTTCAGTCGGTCACATTCGAATTGGGATCCCTATGGAAAACGCCACAGTTACTACCACTTCCAGCGCCCAGTGAAAGCCCCTCAGACCCCCGTCTGTTCGGGGCGGGGAACTCACGCAGGGAGAGTCACTGCTGCTGCTCCGCAAGACCCACTCAGCAGAGTATTGGATAACGCTGGGAAAGCGTGCCCAGGGGGGCCGCTGCGGAAGCCACATCCTACCCGTAGGGAGGTATCGTGGAATATAGACGTATGGACTGGCCGTGGGTAGTACAACATACGGAAGTCCCAGGGGTGGCCCTGGCCAATGCCGGCGGAAGACTACACCGCACAGAGACGGCAGAGCGAGCTCTGCCAAGGGAAAGACACGGGCTCGCCGTAGGGAGCCGTACCATGGAGAAATACACATATGGGACCGCCGTAGGGGTCACAACATATGGAACCCCAGCCTAACACAAGTTCCACCAATGCATACGAGTGTTAGAGCTGGCGTCGGACGCTCCGCCACGTCTGACTGCCGCGGGTTGCGGAGGACTCAACAGGGTTCGCCGTTCTGGGGAACTCGACTGGAGCATATCAGCGCACGTATCCGGTCCATGAGGAGGGGAATGGCGTAGCAAGCCGACACTAGAACGGGCACTTTGGTGTTACTGGCTATTTGGAGCGAGCACACGGGAAGAAACTGGCTCTACACGGAGGCTATAGAATCTAGCGAACGTGTTCGGTGTCGCCCAGCCCGCAGCTCTACATATATCTGTCAGCGAGGCGCCATGTGCCTCGTGGAGTGGGCCTTCAACCCGAGCGGGCAAGGCACGCCTTGGGTTTCATACGCCAAGGCGATGGCATCCACTATCCAGTGAGCCATCCTCTGCTTGGAGACAGCCTTTCCCTTCTGCTGGCCTCTGTAACAGATGAAGAGCTGTTCTGAGGTCTTGAAGCTTTGCGTTCTGTCCACGTAAGTCCGCAGAGCGCGAACGGGACAGAGAAAAGCCAGGGCTGGGTCTGCCTCCTCCGAAGGCAGCGCTTGCAGGTTCACCACCTGGTCTCGAAAGGGAGTGGTGGGAACCTTGGGCACATATCCGGGCCGGGGTCTCAGGATTACATGAGAGTTACCCACCCCGAATTCCAGGCACGATTCGTCGACCGAAAATGCCTGCAGGTCCCCTACCCTCTTGATGGAAGCCAATGCAGTCAGGAGTACTGTCTTCCTAGACAGGATTTTTAACTCTGCTGACTGCAAAGGTTCAAAGGGAGCCCTCTCCAGTGCAGTTAGCACCAGAGATAAGTCCCAAGAGGGTATAGAGTGAGGGCGAGGCGGATTTAATCTCCTCGCCCCCCTCAGGAACCTGACGACCAGATCGTGCTTCCCTAAGGACTTACCATCAACCGTGTCATGATTTGCGGCAATAGCGGCAACATACACTTTGAGGGTGGAGGGAGACAGCCTTCGCTCCAACCCTTCTTGCAGGAAGGAAAGCACAGAACTGATCGATCATCTTCGGGGGTCTTCTCGTCGAGAAGAACACCACTCGACGAACAGGTTCCACTTCAACGCATAGAGGCGCCTCGTAGAGGGGGCTCTGGCGGAAGTGATGGTGTCCACCACAGTCTGTGGTAGGCCACCTAGAACCTCCGCGTCCCGTCCAGGGACCAGACATGGAGTTTCCAGAGGTCCGGACGCGGGTGCCATAGGGTGCCCCGTCTCTGAGTCAGGAGATCCTTCCTCAGAGGAATGGGCCAAGGAGGTGCTGTCACGAGGAGCACTAGTTCCGGGAACCAGGTCCGGTTGGGCCAGTATGGCGCAACTAACAAGACCTGCTCCTCGTCCTCCCTGACCTTGCACAGTGTCTGCGCAAGAAGGCTCACTGGGGGAAACGCATATTCGGCAGGCGGACGCCCTCGGCGATGAGCAGGCGGAGGCGCTGCGACCGGCGGCTGGGTGGAGGCAGCAGCTGACCGCCGGGGCAGGATGTGCTTGATGGCCTCTGTCTGCTTCTGGGCGGCCGAGAACTGCTGGGCAAAGCTCTCGACCGCGTCGCCGAACAACCCGGCCGAGGAGATGGGGGAGTCCAGGAACCGATATTTATCGGTCTCCCTCATGTTGGCCAGGTTGAGCCAGAGGTGTCGCTCCTGGACCACGAGCGTGGACATCGCCTGACCGATGGAACAGGTGGTGACTTTCGTTGCCCGGAGGGCGAGGTCCGTCGCCATCCGGAGCTCCCGGAGGAGCTCTGGGTCAGGCCTACCCTCGTGCATGTCCATGAGCGCCTGGGGCTGGTGCACCTGGAGCAACGCCATGGCATGCAGAGCGGACGCAGCCTGTCCACAGGCCTTGTAAGCCTTTCCAGTCAGACTGGAAGAGAACTTACAGGCCTTGGAGGGGTGGCGCGGGTCACCGCGCCAGTTGGAAGCGGACGCCGGACACAGTTGCATCGCGACAGCCCGTTCCACCGCCGGGATTCCCACGTACCCCTTGGCTGGCCCACCGTCGAGGGTAGTGAGGAGGGAGGAGCCACTCGGCCGGTTTCGCCCTAAACGTGATCCTCAGGTCACCCTGGCTATTCGTCGAAGTAGGTCTATTCTGCTGCGCAGGAATAGCACTAGATCGAGGCATAGGTAAGGGGACTCCACCCTCCCGAAGGTAGGCGAGTCTCGACCCAAGCGCCGAGATAGTCATGTTCCCGCAGTGGGAACATGAACTATCCACAAAAGCTGCCTCAGCGTGCTGAACGATTGTGACCGTCAGCTGGCGACAGGGAACGACCGCATCCAGAAACACACGGGTGGAATGACATCTTGAAAAAGACGCAGTGTCACACCCGTCTTGCTCTTTTAGAGGAAACCGTTCTTTTAATAGTGCTGAAGCACCCAGGGACAACCGCGTCAGAATCACAGGGGATAGTGCAGCCTGTGTCTGCTCTCACTGTATGGAACGCCCTCACCGAACCAACAGGAAATGCTGTGGAAACAGCAGTTTTCCAAACCAGGAAGTGCACGCAGTCGCGCTGCAGTGTGCCTTTTCACCAGCACCTTCGAACGATCTCTCTCTCTCGTTCTCTTTCTCTCTCTCTGCTTGATAGGCAGGAACAGTCTATGCTCTTCAACGCCGTTCGGCTCCGAAGTGAATGACAAATGTGCGCGGCATCCGCTTCCGCTTTATACCCGCGATGCGGGGCGGAGCGCGAGATGCAAATCTCGCACGCCAATGGCCATTGGCCCGTTCTCTATACACTCGAAGCTGATAGGGGCTCCCAGAAGTGATCCCAATTCGTCGGTGACGTCCGACGTACGTCGAACGTGACCGACTGAAAGGGAACAGATATTTTCCTAATTCCGAGTATCTGGAATTTTTGTGTAGGCTAGTCCTCTGGTAGTGTACGTAGGAATTTACTAAATCTACTTTACTCCTTCCCCGCAATAGACTGAGGGCCCAATTTTAACGATCTAAGTGCATGTGCACTTAGGGTGTGTCCGAATAAACTTTTGCTAGTTTGATGGCGGGAAAAATGGTCGGTGTGCCCGACGCATGGTCTAAAAGGGTGGCCCCTATTCTCTTAATGAGTAATGGGTGTGTTTTGGGCATAACGTGCAATAAACCAATCAGAGTCTCATCTCCCATTCTTTTTAAAAGCCAGTTGCACTTGCACCATGGCGGATTCGCTATTTACATGGCGGAATTTGCGAGCAGAAAGACTGAACACTTCTCCAGAGAGGAATCCTTTTATTTTTAATATTTTAAAATGTTTGTGTGCTGCTGCGCGTCCCTGTGTGTGTAATAAGCAGAGTGTACTCGTGTTGTGAACCCGCCTATAGGCGCATATTACTAACGCCCTCTTTAAATAACAAAAAAAAATATTGCCATTGACTTTAGACCAGGTTTCATTTGGTCAATGGCGCGGTCATTTCAGTTTCCTCAAAACGCACAAACAATGCGCCTAAACACACCTCTTTTTCAGACCAGCATTCCCATGGGCACACAAATGGGCGCAAATGTATTTGCTATTTGCTAACGTGGCGCAGGACGTGAAAATGATAACTGCGTCGGGCTGAAACTAGCAAAAAACACTTGCGTCGCGCCGGGTGTATGATAGGGCCCTGAATTTTCCCTGAGGTTTCACTGTTATACGGTAGGGGGCATTATTACGCATTTTCTAGTACAGAATCTCCAGTGAGGGGTTTTTGTCAGTCTTTGATCTTCCTACTGAGAGTCAAACTGTTTGTGAATGTGTACATGTCTACTGCTAGTGACCAGGTGGTGCTTAAAACATTTGGTGATGGTGTATATATAGTTTGATCTCATAGTTGGGGGTCAATTTTCTCACCTCTGTTTCACCTCTGGGGGTAAGGACAATATGGATAAGGACTGCCCACCAAATGCCTATAACATACAATGTACAGCTCCCTTAGTCAGACTTGATGACTGCTGCAGCGACCAAACACCACATTCTCAATGAAGAATCCTGCTGAAGATACAACCAAGTCTCCTGGTCTTTGCTTCTTATGTGAAGTGGAACCAAGGCAATGAAGATTAAAAATATTATATTGGGCTCTATGGAGCAGAGAACATGGATGATAAGAATGCTGTGGATTGTTTTGGGCAGAGTACAGATTTAAGAGTGTCGCAGGGGCATACAGATGGCCACATATAGCGCTTTAGACTGATATAGCTGTGAGAGTGAGTGGAGTAGCAAAGCTCAGTACTTCCAAAATGTGACAAATAAAGACATATTCCTATAAGCATTGTTGCATTGAGAAAGATTAGAATAAAGGAAATATTGGTTATAAACAGAAACAGCCAATCACAAAGCAAGGTGTGAATAAAAATTATATAATGCATTTTGGTGCGAAAATAGTAATAATTGAGAAGTCTTTGCTAGAGTCATTTGATGAGTAGTTTTGTACCATTTTGAAGTATCAATAGGCTAGACAATGAATCAAGGTAGCACTTTATTTTACAGTCCTGTTCCCATGTACTATGTACTTATTATAGTAATTACAATAACTGGGTAATAACTAGGTACTAACCCTGAACCTAACTTTAACCCATGTAGTTAACTTACAAACATGCCAAGACGAACCTGTACCTTAAGCCCCATCAAATGTTGGTTGGGACACTGGCATTAACTGAGATAGCAAGTTTAGAAAAGGGATGAGCAGAAGTAAAATGCTTATCTGCCATTATGAAGGTCAGAGGGTCATGGCTGGTTATTAAATACAGTATTAGCAGGACATTAAATCTAATAAAGTTAATAAAGTTAACGAAGTCTTCATAGAGGGGCCTGACATCTTTTGAAGTTAATTATGCTCAGCAGAGGCAATTTTGTTTAGAAGAGCATGTGGTACAGAAATTGCCACCAAGGACTGATGTAACATGAGACTACTCATTGTTGCTTGTTACCTTTGTCAGTTAACCCAAAGCAGGAGGAAAACACATGTTTATTTCATCACTCTGTGCTCTAATTAGACCCAAGGGAGACAATCTAACTGTCATAACACTTCTAATAAGCACAAACTATTATTGTTTTGTGTGTGTGGTCAATAAACATTTGCTCTCTGCATTGCACCATCATATCATAATTTTTTAAAATAAGTAAATCACATAATTATTTAGTTTAGTATTTGTCACGGTTGGTGACCCAGGAACAGGCTGAAGACTCAGATCACAATCAAACATAAACTTTAATCTTAACTTCACAGGAACATGCAGACAGGCAACAGAAACACAACCTTACATAACAGTGACTAGACAAAGACTGAGTGAACAAGAGGAACTTAAATAGTGAACACAAATGAGATAATTAAACAGACACAGCTGAACTAAATGAAATGACGGTGACCATGGAAACAAGGAGTGGAGGGAAACTGAACAAAGGAACAAATCAAACTGAACATGTGACAGTATTATTATTTACTGTATTTGCATATATATTTTGTTTATGCCTTTATACCAGCATGACTTTCTTCCCCAAGAAAGTTGTGCTGGTAATTACAATATTTCCCAAATATGTCATAAAGGCTCCCACATTTTGGATGTTCTTTTATTTATTTATTTATTTATTTTTCCCAACAGATAATTTGAATCTTTGTGCTTTTTGAAAAAGCTATAAACCACAGAAAACATGTAGAGATGAAATATAGCATACTAGCAAACTAATAAAATTCATTTAGTAGTCTGTACATACTGGCAGCATATTTACACTACACACTAAAAGTATGTACTTTACTGGTGATGGCACATACATTTCAGAATGTAGCAAGCAGAAATTGCTTGTTAATACCAAAGACACCCTTGTTACATATGTGTATGCAAGCATTTGATTCTAGCCTAATTTATTTTAATAAAACCATTATCAGTTATCTTTATGGCGAACTTTAGTTTTTCAGACATTTTAAAAACATGCTATGGGAGGTTTATTCTCCTTCCAAACTATTAAGGTCAAAAGATACCAGTCACAAACAAGGGGTCATGGGCAATATTTGGGCTGAAAAGCATGCATGGATGTAAACTGCAAAAATGTTGTGCATTTTACATACTATTGTCATGGTATGGCACAGACACAATGATAACAACAGATGTAAAATCAACAACTTGTAAGTTTATTGTGGGAATGGCAGGAACAGACACAATAGTATAGCTGAGTAGAGACTTTGGCAGATGATTTCAGAATAATGTGATGGATAGTCTTATCTTTTGCAGGTGACAACAACACACTGGGAAGCAGACGAGGCGAGGATATAACTGACTTGACAGGACGATGACATGGAAAACTTTGATCAGATAATGAAAGGAATCCTCAGGTGAGTAAGGCAAGTGCCTCAAGTAATTCTGTAGAGTGAGGAAGAGCCTGGCGTGAATGTGACAACTATTTGCTATGGACTATGATATGGGACGTATAGGATACGTTTTTACAGCAAATGTAGATATTATTCCCAAACGCAATTTCAAATCCATTTCAAATTTCCTTTAAAAAAAAGACAGACATGCAACAACAATTTAGTATTACAATTTAATAGTTGTGTGTTGTGTAATATATCACTTTAAAAAAATAGCATGGAGTAGACATATATTAGCAGTGTAACAGACAACATTGAGCATCATAAATGGTCAGAATTATTCTTACTATATATGAGTAGAACAGCCTCCATATATTCATAGAAAATGAGATCTAAAATATTGCCCAAACATAATAAGGGTCACACCGGACACCGTACACATTTTCCACACATATATTTGTAGATCATATACATACACTACCATTCAAAAGTTTGGGGTCAGTTAATTATTTTAAAGAAATTAATACTTTTATTCAGCAAGGAGGCATGAAAGTATGACAGAAGAGACATAAAGCCATTTTTATAATTTTACAAATGATTTCTATTTCAAATTAATGCTGTTCTTTTGAACTTTATATTCATCAAAGAGTCTTGAAAAACAACATCACTGTTTCCACAAAAATATTATGCAGCAAACACATTATTAAACATTCCAACATTGAAAACATTGAAAATAATAAGAATTTTTTCTTAAGCACCAAATCAGATTAGAATGATTTCTGAAGGATCGTGTGACACTGAAAACTGCAGTAATGGCTGCTAAAAATTCACAAAAATAAATTTCATTTTAAAATATATTAAAATAGAAAACAGTTATTTTAAATAGTAATAATATTTCATTTTTAAATGTATTTTTGATCAAATAAACACAGACTTGGTGAGCAGAAGAGAAAAAAAAACATTAAAACGTCTTACCGACCCCAAACTTTTGAACATTAGAGTAATTGTGTGCCCACACTTTTTGTTCCATTATTAGTATTATAATTATTATTATTATTAATGTAATTCTGAATTACATATTTTTGTATAGAATTCAATATCTTTTCATTCAAAGATTTTCGACCTGCATTTATAGAATATAATGTACATCAGTTAAAGGGGGGAAATCTTAAATAAATATGACCTCAAGATCCTAATATAATTATTCTATTCTCTATGGAGACAAAAAAAAAAAAACATCTGTTAGTCTGTTAAAAAAAACATCTGTTAGTGAACACAATTGGACATTGTGACAGATTATATTTTTAGAACAACACCTCTGTCGTGTAAATGAACGGCCAGAGCGCATAAAAGTTTTCTGTTGTCGGTTGAAACCGGTGTCGTGTAAGCGACCCCTAAGTTAATAACTAATGATTTTTACAACGGAAATAACTCAATCAAAAACTTACTTAAGCTGGACAATGACTTTCTTCTAGAGCAATCTAGAGCATTAATTTCCTATTATCACTGTAAAGCTGCTTTGAAACAATCTGTATTGTAAAAAGTGCTATATAAATTAAGGTGACTAGAATGACATTTTTAAAATTTGTTTATCCACCAAATCATATAAATATGAAACTTTGGTTTTTGATGGTGTACAAACATACAACAGAATGTATATTGACTTTAAATGCTTGATCTGTCGCTCTTACAAAAGCAATAACAAACAAACTCTCATTTAGTCATTTTAACTTCTTTATGTGGGTCAATACGTGCACCATAACAAGGCATGGCTTTCTTCATATAGCTTCTGAGGCTCTCATCTCTAAGGCCGTAAATGAGCGGGCTCAGAAAGCGAGGAAGCAGGATGAAGCAGAAATAGTAGATAAAAGACATATCTGCTTGAGACAAGTTTACACGCTGGACAAGTAAGAGTTCTGCGACAGGTTGTGAGAAAGCCATCATGCAGAGGAGCAGCTGGAACCCATGAAGCAGCACTGTGTGCAGAGCCTTCCTCACAGACACTCGGTCCTGCCGCATCTGACTGGTCTCCAGCAGGATCCGAATGTACGTGAAGAGGATGACCACAGCGACCACTGCAAAGAAGATCCCATTCAGGCTCACTTTGAACAGAGCTTGAATAGGAGAAGCATTGAGCACAGTGTTCTTGCAGATCACAGGGGTCGAATGGACATCTACACCCGGCTTGAGCCGCATCAAGACAAAGTCGACAGTGGGCAGGATGCAGCTGATGATCCACAGACTTAAAATGATGATCCAAATCCATTCCGGTCTCCAGATGGCAGGGCGGTGAAGCGGGTAGAAAATGGCCACGTAGCGCTCCAGTGACATGGTGGAAAGGATGAGTGGGGTGTTTAAGAAGGTAGCAGTGGACACAAACAGCAGTGGAGCACAGTAGACGATCGCAAACTGCACAGCGCCCATCACTAGCAAGAAAAGGGATACAGAGGAAAGCAGCTGCAGAGTGTCGTTCATCAGCATGTAGGTGAAGAGGATATAACGGGAGCTGTCAAAGAACTGCCTGTGAGATGCAAAGGTGTACAACGTCAGGAGGATGAAGAACAGGAAGGCAGTGAAGAATGGGATCACCACACACACCTTCACAATGACAGAGAGGTTATTGCTGGATGTTGTGTTGCCTGGGAGTTCTGTCAGATTCTGCATGTTTTCAAGCGTTTTGCAACACTGTTGAAGTTTTGTTGAGTTGAGTTGAGTTGAATTTTAGTTTAGAATGTGGAAAATGAAAACAATATAAAACAACTGTAGGTAATTGTACTTTAAACATAACACAATGTAATCTAATTGAATGTGATGTTCACTGGATAATTAATTGAATAATCTGCATCTGATCTGACTTCTATTCACAAAAATACTTTGCACGCTTGTTCACTCACCACACTGCCTCTGTTGGAAGAGAAATTAAAAGATGATCAGAGATGGGTAGCCCATTTTATATTGCTGGAGATTTGCTTCATGACAAAGGAATGGGATTTGTTTTCCCATAGGATGGCTTAATTTCACGCTATGAACACAAAGCATCATTATAGCAATTAACAACCAAACAATTCAAACAGAACAAATCAAGTTATCTGTAACTTGAAGTTTTAAAAAGCCACTATTTGTGACTGCATAGCCACTGCTATTGCAAAATTATTGATAATAATCATAAGATATATGTGTGTGTGTGCGTGTATGTGTTGTAATTTTTAAAAAATGTTGTATCCAAGGTTTTACACTGCGTGCAGAATTATTAGGTCTTAATAATTAATTCACCTTCATTTTTAATTCCTATGTGTCTTTTCTTCACCACCTGTTTTTGACCCAATGAGCATTTCACTGTCCAGTGGTCATGCCTTAACTGCAATTTCTAGTATTGCATTAGTATTGTATCCTTCTCATGGGCATTTAATAATTTTAAATCTCTTTTTTGGCTCATTTTATCTGTAAAAGAAAATGTGCCTAATAATTCTGCACACCTGAATATAAGGTGTTTTTCATTTCCAGCCTTCATGAATAATTATATATAATTTATAAATGATTAAAAACAAAATGAATAGTAGTTATTAAGATTAATGTCGTTTGGAATTGGTTAAATGTGCCTGGAAAAAAAATATGATCAGAAAATCAACGTGCCTAATAATTCTGCATGCAGTGTATATGTAGACCTAATTTCTTCATCTGGTTAACAAGACACTATACGGCAAAACTATCATCTAAAAAGGAAATATTTCATTACTTTAAAACTTTTATTTTCTATTTATTGAAAAAGTTATTTTGTGGTTATTAAGTATTTTTCTCTTTCTTTCCTTTTTTTTTACTAATCTGTTATATAAGTTGTCAAATATTCACCGCTAGAAGAGTGTACTCAGAATGTTTGGATGTTTCATATGGCTAGTCATTAACAGAGCTATCAGTTATTGACTGTGAACTCTGGTGCTCAACCTTATTTTACCATATTGTTTGTTCTGCTGTGCAGCAAAGTACTCGTAGTACACGTATCTCACAGCTGCCTGTTTTCTAAAGTGCACTGACCTAAAATGTGGAGGGAAGAGGGAAACATCGAACAACTAAAAGCGAACAGCAAACTTTATCATGAAGAAGATCTGGAGCAGTTAGGGGGTTTGAAAAACGAGCTGTCTGCATGTTTTAGGTCAACAGCTAGAAGTGCTACTCTCTTAGATAGGCTATGTGATGTAAATATGTTAAACTGATGGAATTTAGTGATGTAAGTATTAAACTTATATTAGCTAAAATATTAAACCTTTGTTCCTTTTAGTTTTAACATATTATAATTTAAATCAACCATTCCCAGACAACAACTTTACAGAAAATAAAGCCCACACATAAATATAGAGCTACTATTTTATTTTATTTTATTTTATTTTATTTTATTTTATTTTATTTTATTTTATTTTATTTTATTTTATTTTGTTTTTTAATCTGGATCTTTTTTCCCAGATGTACTTTTATTTAGACAATAAAAAAGCATTCGGAGTAGAATGTCTAAAATGCCTAAGAATTCCAAGATTGTGCTTTGTTTTGCGTGCCTTTAACCATTCTCTGTCCATCTCATCTTCTCACATCCCACAATTGGTCGAAAATGTAAAGGGTCTTCGTGCTATTGGTCTATATCAGTGACAGGCAACTTCAGTTCTGAGGGCCACCAGTTGTCCATCCCTGTTCTATATATTTCATGCACAAAAAATATCATTGAATTAAGCACATTTGTAGTGTTATATCAGCTGATGTTACACTAAAACAATCAAAAGTCTTCAATTAGTTATTTTATTTATGAGTTGATGTTTCTGAAAGCCTACCATTCTTGCACTAGAAAGATCCCTGAGGATCAGACGTGCATCACGGAAAACAGACCAAATCTTCACAAAGTCAAATCCTATGTGACTAATTATGTGCTTTATCAGTGCATAGTTATTGCATATCAGTGTAATTTGTGCTTCCTAATTGTTTGGCAATGATGCATCCCACCTGGCAACATGAGGCCAACATGAGTTGCTTGATCCCTTTGCGAGTTGCACCGTGCCAAGCTGCAAAGCAAATGTTTATTTAATGACTTCTCATTAAACACTGATTAGTCTCCTGAGCAATGCCTTCACCACAAAGAACCAGTCTGTTATAATGATGTAAATATGTTTAATAAACATTGGCCTACAGAGAGTACAGCACCCAAAACACTTCCATAGTTTTGTGAAAAATTCTTTAAAGAAAGAAAAGTTATGTGAATATAGTTTATGGACTTTGTGAAACTTTGTGTATTGTAGACAAATACACATGAGTAGTAGTTATGCAATGATAGCCTATTGCTGCATAGCCTCTAGTGACAACAAAAAGTCACAAGGAAGGTGCACCACTTCCTTTAGTATATACAGTGGGGAGAACAAGTATTTGATACACTGCCGATTTTGCAGGTTTGCCCACTTAGAAAGCATGTAGAGGTCTGTAATTTTTTATCATAGGTACTCTTCAACTGAGAGTGATGGAATCTAAAACAAAAATCCAGAAAATCACATTGTATGATTTTTAAGTAATTAATTTGCATTTTATTGCATGACATAAGTATTTGATACAAACCCGATTCCAAAAAAGTTGGGACACTGTACAAATTGTGAATAAAAAAGGAATGCAATAATTTACAAATCTCATAAACTTATATTTTATTCACAATAGAATATAGATAACATATCAAATGTTGAAAGTGAGACATTTTGAAATGTCATGCCAAATATTGGCTCATTTTGGATTTCATGAGAGCTACACATTCCAAAAAAATTGGGACAGGTAGCAATAAGAGGCCGGAAAAGTTAAATGTACATATAAGGAACAGCTGGAGGACCAATTTGCAACTTATTAGGTCAATTGGCAACATGATTGGGTATACAAAGAGCCTCTCAGAGTGGCAGTGTCTCTCAGAAGTCAAGATGGGCAGAGGATCACCAATTCCCCCAATGCTGCAGTGAAAAATAGTGGAGCAATATCAGAAAGGAGTTTCTCAGAGAAAAATTGCAAAGAGTTTGAAGTTATCATCATCTACAGTGCATAATATCATCCAAAGATTCAGAGAATCTGGAACAATCTCTGTGCGTAAGGGTCAAGGCCGGAAAACCATACTGGATGCCCGTGATCTTCGGGTCCTTAGACGGCACTGCATCACATACAGGAATGCTACTGTAATGGAAATCACAACATGGGCTCAGGAATACTTCCAGAAAACATTGTCGGTGAACACAATCCACCGTGCCATTCGCCGTTGCCAGCTAAAACTCTATAGGTCAAAAAAGAAGCCATATCTAAACATGATCCAGAAGCGCAGGCGTTTTCTCTGGGCCAAGGCTCATTTAAAATGGACTGTGGCAAAGTGGAAAACTGTTCTGTGGTCAGACGAATCAAAATTTGAAGTTCTTTTTGGAAAACTGGGACGCCATGTCATCCGGACTAAAGAGGACAAGGACAAGCCAAGTTGTTATCAGCGCTCAGTTCAGAAGCCTGCATCTCTGATGGTATGGGGTTGCATGAGTGTGTGTGGCATGGGCAGCTTACACATCTGGAAAGGCACCATCAATGCTGAAAGGTATATCCAAGTTCTAGAACAACATATGCTCCCATCCAGACGTCGTCTCTTTCAGGGAAGACCTTGCATTTTCCAACATGACAATGCCAGACCACATACTGCATCAATTACAACATCATGGCTGCGTAGAAGGATCCGGGTACTGAAATGGCCAGCCTGCAGTCCAGATCTTTCACCCATAGAACATTTGGCGCATCATAAAGAGGAAGATGCGACAAAGAAGACCTAAGACAGTTGAGCAACTAGAAGCCTGTATTAGACAAGAATGGGACAACATTCCTATTCCTAAACTTGAGCAACTTGTCTCCTCAGTCCCCAGATGTTTGCAGACTGTTATAAAAAGAAGAGGGGATGCCACACAGTGGTAAACATGGCCTTGTCCCAACTTTTTTGAGATGTGTTGATGCCATGAAATTTAAAATCAACTTATTTTTCCCTTAAAATTATACATTTTCTCAGTTTAAACATTTGATATGTCATCTATGTTGTATTCTGAATAAAATATTGAAATTTGAAACTTCCACATCATTGCATTCTGTTTTTATTCACAATTTGTACAGTGTCCCAACTTTTTTGGAATCGGGTTTGTACATCAGAAAAGCAGAACTTAATATTTGGTACAGAAACCTTTGTTTGCAATTACAGAGATCATACGTTTCCTGTAGTTCTTGACCAGGTTTGCACACACTGCAGCAGGGATTTTGGCCCACTCCTCCATACAGACCTTCTCCAGATCCTTCAGGTTTCGGGGCTGTCGCTGGGCAATACAGACTTTCAGCTCCCTCCAAAGATTTTCTATTGGGTTCAGGTCTGGAGACTGGCTAGGCCACTCCAGGACCTTGAGATGCTTCTTACGGAGCCACTCCTTAGTTGCCCTGGCTGTGTGTTTCAGGTTGTTGTCATGCTGGAAGACCTAGCCACGACCCATCTTCAATGCTCTTACTGAGGGAAGGAGGTTGTTGGCCAAGATCTCGCGATACATGGCCCCATCCATCCTCCCCTCAATACGATGCAGTCATCCTGTCCCCTTTGCAGAAAAGCATCCCCAAAGAATGATGTTTCCACCTCCATGCTTCACGGTTGGGATGGTGTTCTTGGGGTTGTACTCATCCTTCTTCTTCCTCCAAACACGGCGAGTGGAGTTTAGACCAAAAAGCTCTATTTTTGTCTCATCAGACCACATGACCTTCTCCCATTCCTCCTCTGGATCATCCAGATGGTCATTGGCAAACTTCAGACGGGCCTGGACATGCGCTGGCTTGAGCAGGGGGACCTTGCGTGCGCTGCAGGATTTTAATCCATGACAGCGTAGTGTGTTACTAATGGTTTTCTTTGAGACTGTGGTCCCAGCTCTCTTCAGGTCATTGACCAGGTCCTGCCGTGTAGTTCTGGGCTGATCCTTCACCTTCCTCATGATCATTGATGCCCCACGAGGTGAGATCTTGCATGGTGCCCCAGACCGAGGGAGATTGACCATCATCTTGAACTTCTTCCATTTTCGAATAATTGCGCCAACAGTTGTTGCCTTCTCACCAAGCTGCTTGCCTATTGTCCTGTAGCCCATCCCAGCCTTGTGCAGGTCTACAATTTTATCCCTGATGTCCTTACACAGCTCTCTGGTCTTGGCCATTGTGGAGAGGTTGGAGTCTGTTTGATTGAGTGTGTGGACAGGTGTCTTTTATACAGGTAACGAGTTCAAACAGGTGCAGTTAATACAGGTAATGAGTGGAGAACAGGAGGGCTTCTTAAAGAAAAACTAACAGGTCTGTGAGAGCCGGAATTCTTACTGGTTGGTAGGTGATCAAATACTTATGTCATGCAATAAAATGCTAATTAATTATTTAAAAATCATACAATTTGATTTTCTGGATTTCTGGATCTCGATTTTTGTTTTAGATTCCGTCTCTCACGGTTGAAGTGTACCTATGATAAAAATTACAGACCTCTACATGATTTGTAAGTAGGAAAACCTGCAAAATCGGCAGTGTATCAAATACTTGTTCTCCCCACTGTGTATGTATATATATATATATATATATTCACAATTTAAGGATGTATAAATTCAGCAGGATGGACGTTCATTCTTAAACAATGGTGCATGGCACTAGCTACGCATAAAATTATGCATGGAATGAGTAAATATAATGTAATATAATTGGTAATGTTATCTTTCTGATTCAAATCTCAAAACAGACACATCAGGTTCTCTGTGGGCTTTGACTGAGAGTCTAGACATGCATTATTGAAAGCAAAAAGCATTTTTCAAAGTTGCTTGTAATCCAAAATTGCAAATTGTGTGTTTTGTACTGCTTGTGCACAGATTAGGCCCTCATGTCATTATGGTGCAAATATTTTGAGTAAATACTGGCTAAAAGAGCAATACCCATGACATTACACAGTTTTTCTAATAAGAATTTTTTTTAAATATTAACAATATTGTAAAATGCCAATTTGTCACTTTCAACTAATATGCATAATGTGTAAAAATGTTTAATATAAAACACATATAAAATAAAGTTGAATAAATAAATACATTTAATCAAATACAATCTGTACTGTGATACTGACTACATCAACATTTAGACAAACACACATTTTCACAAATTCCTTTCACAGTTTGTGTTTACTACCAGTGCATTCTAACTTTCACAACCTCAAGATATGCAGCATGAACATTGGAGAATCATGGGGTCTTGTTATGGCTCATAAATGCAACCATCATATTTGCATTAGTTTGCACTCGATTGTGAATTTCATATTAATGTTCAAATATGAAAGAAAACAAAAAGCAAAAACATTAAATAAATAACAGAACAACACCTAAAATTGGGCAGGGGAGCTCTAGGCTGCACTCACAGTCTGCTCGTTTAATTTGGTCCTTGTACTGAAGTATGCACTGACTACTATTACGGTTCTAAATCACCTTAGAGAACTATTTACTCAATTGATGTCCAGTGACTAGGAGAGGAGTAAAGACGCCAGCGTCATCAGATTCACTCAATGTATTGATTGGTTAAATGAAAGAATGAATTATTTGCTCACAATGTCAACAAAATGTAAATAAAACAGTGTAGGCCTACGGAAAAATAACCAAACAATATAACAGTGATATGATGATATGATGATATCAGGCAGTGACGTGGTGGCAATAAGTGTACTCAGTCTTAGCAAGTCCCAAGTGTTCCAGAAAATGTCCACTTAATGGAAGGAGGGTGCAGCAACACAGTCTCACTCCTATTCCTCACATTTGACGCTTGGCCAGTTCCCTTCGGCGTCACTTTTTAACGCACAAGGTACCCCTTTGGCGTCGTTTTCCGACGCACAGGGTAAGTTACTCCATTGATTTCAGTTGTTTGGCCAGTGCGTCAGATCAAGACGCATTTAATTCTTTTTGTAAAAGTAGACATGATTTTATGCATATTTATAGGCTACTTTTATATTTTGGAGCAACTAACCCCACTCCTACCCTAAACCTACCCACTTCTGAACAGTCACAGGTAGCCTATTTATTGCAAAAACTGACCAAAACAGTATAAAACAGTATAAAAGTATTAACTCATGTTGCATTCCAAGTCTTCTGAAGTCATACAATATCTTTATGTGAAGAACAGAGTTGATCTTAATGTTTTAATCGCTGAAATGATGATCCCGCCGCTCCGTGAACGCACGCACGCATGCACGCACGCACTCAGTCATATCTCATTCAAAAGATACACCCGACTCTTTAGCATGACGCGATCGTTCACGAGACACATGAGAGCCAATGGCATTTTACAATCAAAGCTGACGTAATAACGCAATTGGTCACGAGACATACGACATCCAATGCTGTCAAAGCTGACGTAACGTTTCTTTCGGCAATTTTTGAAATGTGTTGTTGTGTTCATGATCTTCGGCGGATGGACTCGACGCTGATCGCGTTTGGGGATTTTCTTCACACAAATCAGTCGTTTGGCCTCGGAACACTTGAAATATTTGTACTTTTGAATAAATTGTGCCTGCAGTCGTATCTGCCTGTTATATCCTGTTTTTTATAATACACAAATGGGTAGGTTTAGGGATGGGGTTGGGTTACGCGTTCAAAACGTGTCTGAATAGCGTAAATTAAAAAAAAGAAAATAACGTTAAATGTAAATAAAATTATGCTGGCTGATTAAATTGAGAATCACACTCCATGTCATAATGGCAAAATCATAACCCAATATATAGTTTCATCATGACGATAACCATGCCCAACGCGTCTGTATATGACGCCAAAGGTTTCTCATTGAAATCAATGGAGTACTGCGCGTCGAAAAAACGACGCTAAAGGGGTGTGAAGTGACGCCGAAGGGAACTGACCAAGAGTAAATATGTGACGAATAAGAGTGAGAGTGTTGCGTGCAGATATCCTCAAACGTCGACGAGATGTCCTCAGACGAGATGTCATCACATTGGAACTCGAACAGGCGGTCACATGTCGGTATGTATCCTTCTCTGGTCCTGATAGGCTTAATGTGATGAGATATTAACAGCGAGGCCTGTATAGCTTTGCGTGCGGCGGTGTTCAGTACGCGTGATGGGTGTGTGTGATATGTGCAGAGCATGGTCAGATGGATAAACGCGGTTCGCATTTCTTCCTTTTCCTTGATTGCCGTGTATCTGAACTCAAGTTATTTTCACAGAATGCGCGAGACTTCGGATTAAACTCCGCCTACTCTGCAGACGCAACACTTAAACAGAACACTGTACAACTATTATAATGAAATAGTTTTAACTTGAACATGGCCTTTTGCACAGTCCTCGACCTTCGTGTTAACCTCAGGTTCACTTCCCCAATGAATCATTTAATCCAGGAATCTGGCTTAATCCAGGAATCTGACTAATGCTTTCCACACTATAGTCACCACAGAGTTCAGCCATCATTGATCACTTCCCCCCAAACTGAATTTAATTTCAATTTTTTTATTGTCTTTGTTGAGAGAGATAATACATTAAGATAGAGTGCAATCAGTCAGACAGTGGCACAGTGCTAATCCAGTAAATGCACAGCTAAACAGATGTGTGTTGAGTCTGGATTTGAAAGTGGCTACTTTTGGAGCACATCTGATCTCTTCTGGAAGCTTGTTCCAGCTGTGACTGGCATAATAGCTAAAAGCAGACTCTCCTTGCTTTGAGTGAAGCCTTGGTATTTCTTGGTACCCTTGGTGACTTGATCCTGATGATCTGAGTGATCTGTTAGGTTTATAATCAAACAGCATATCTGAAATGTATTGAGGTCCTAGGCCATTGAGTGATTTATAAACAAGTAACAATACTTTAAAATCTATTCTGAATGTAACTGGAAGCCAGTGCAGGGACATGAGGACTGGTGTGATGTTCATATTTTCTGGTTCTGGTATCCTGGCAGCAGCTGCAACTGTGGTCTTTTTGGGAAGGCCAGTGAGGAGACCATTACAATAGTCCACACTGCTGGTGATAAAAGCATGAACAAGTTTCTCTAGTTCTTGACTGGAAACAAAGCATCTAACTTTTGCAATATTTTTGAGATGATAGTATGCTGATTTAGTTATTGCTTTTACATGACTACTGAAACTAAGGTCTGACTCTAAAATCACACCAAGATTCCTGACTTGATTTTTAGTTTTTAGACCCTTAGCCTCAAGGTATGTGTTCACCTTGAGAACTTCATCTTTGTTTCCAAATGCAATGAGTTCAGTTTTGTCTTTGTCAGTATGCCAATAAACCAACAATCAACAAGAAGGAAAGAAGGAAGGAAGTAACATTGATTATAAGTAGAAATAGAGACAGCAGCAGAAAATTCTTATTCTTCAAATGTACGTACTTTGGCTATTTGTATTTTGTTACAGGCAGCGCACTATAACTCACTGTAAAACTGTTGTGTTGCATATATTACTTGTTAAGGTTCATGTTTATGATCTTACTGAACAGTTTGAATGTTTTAAGCATGATTGTGTCTCAGTGCTCCATGTCTATCCCCAGCACTCAAGCAAATCTAAATTTAGCTCAAGATGTCATCAACTAAGCAGGTGTCGTCTTTTAGAGTTTCACTCTGCCAAACCCTATATAAATGTTTGTTTACAGCACACTTAATCATTTGGCTCATTCAGGTAAAGTTATACCTGATATATGACCAGGGCTCGAGCATACTTTCAGTAAATGGTACAGCAAGGTTACATAACATTGATTGTGTGAACTGAATACTTTTCCAAGTCAACATGGAGCTTATTTAGAATTTACATTGTTTATTCTAAAGTATTATTGATTACTTATATCTCACATATTTTGTGTATTATTGTAAATGTGCTTTTGTGGTCTAATTTTCTCCCAGATGTGTGCACAATGACCGGTCAGAATGCCAGTGAGCAGATGCAACTGATCCAAGTTGACCCCGTCCGGAGGAACATTTCACTGGCGCTGACCCAGATCTTTGTGTGGCCCTTCATCTACCTCATCTTCCTCATGCTCTTAATATTCTCCAGGAAAGAGACTTTCAGAACAGAGACACGCTATATATTGTTTGGTCACTCTCTCCTGGTAGACCTAATATTTCTTTGTCTGACAGATTTTGTGGTGCTCTTATCATATAACTTTGTTTTATTACCGCTGCATTTCTGTATCCCCATCTGCATGTTAATGGAAGCAGTTGCAGTAAGTGCACCATTAACCGTCGGTGCCATGTGTGTGGAACGCTATGTGGCCATTTGCATGCCTCTCCGACATCATGCCATCTCCACCTCTAGAAGAGCTATAATGGTGATTTTAATGATTTGGATCCTGAGCTCCATAAGCCCCTTTGTTGATATGTTAATTCTTGTCAGCACTGCCTCACATGAATACATGTCTCAACTCACACACTGCCACTATGAGATTATGATTCCGGAAAAGATTCATCATTTTGCTAGGGGTCTGTTGTATATTGTGGAGCTTGTGGTTATTTTGATCATTGAAGTCTTTTGTTATGTAATGATATACCTTGCTGCACGAGCAGCCTCTGGTGACAAGAAATCAGCATCAAAAGGGCAGCGCACCATTTCCCTGCACATACTTCAGCTGTTTTTATGTACTGCAGAGGTGATGTGCCCTTACATTGAGGCTGTAGTTATGCAGTATGATATTCAAACATATCTGACTGTCCGATTTATAAATTTCCTGGCATTTAGTATCACTTCTAGAGCAGTGAGTCCTCTCGTCTATGGGTTTAGAGATGAGAAATTCTATGCAGCTATGGCTTACTATATCATCTCATCTGATACATCACATAATTGATTACAATGGCATTACACTTTCAATTATTATTATGTATATTAACTATTAAATGTTTTAATATTTTATTTAAAATTTGCATTAGATACAAATTTGCTGAATAAATAGATCAACTTTTGTATTGAACAATTTATATGTAATTGCATCAGTATACACTAATGAGATTATTCACAAATTATTATTATTCATTTTGGCATCTAATAAATGTCAGTGATTTCTGTTAAAACATTTCACATGTTAGAAAAGAACAGGTCAGCATCACTGACTTGTGAATATATCATACAATAATACTAGTAAAAGTGGTTTAATCTAGCATTTGCATTTGATATATAATTCTTTTTCTCTTTCTGAAGACTCATAATGTCTTTTATATGTAATACATCTGTGATAATAACGTTCAGTTTTTATACATTTCTGTGGATAGGCATCATGACCTTTTTGCAGAGTATGGGTAACTTCTGGTAAGCAACATAGTAAGAAAAGTGACATAAGTCATGAGATATTAATGAGAAAACCACAAATACAACACCCTTCAGTCTCACTATTTTTGCTGCATCATGGAATAAATCAAGAATCTGGTTTTGAGCTAAATAAGTGTGAATAAATACATTTTAAGCATTTATAACATGTGAGTTAAAGATGGCTCACTATTTGGCAGGGATTGTGTTTTATTCATGCAGTTTTAACTGCTTATCAACGATTTATAATGCATTTGTAAATTACTTATTAGTCATTAACAAACACCTTTATAAACCCTTTACAAAGGGAACCTTAATGTAAAGTGTTACCGATACGTCTAAAATTTCACAATTTGTTCATTTGTTCGAAAAATAAATTGGATCAAATTCCATAATTTAAATACATATGCAGCATTATGGTTCCCTTTCAGTCAGTACACTACGAGTTACGTCAGTTACTGACGAAATGGGGGTTTCGCTTAGAAGCCAATCGCCTTTGAGCTCTACAAAACGAGCCAATGGCATGAAAATGCCATGGGTCTGCGGAATTTGCATAACGCAACCCCGCCCCACCGCGTGGGTATAAAGGGCGTTGCGTGGCAATCTCGCATTATGTTTTTGCTTCAGAGCCGAGTGTTACTGCCTGAGCGTTTTCCTCTTCAAGACGAGTGTCTCTCCAGAATGTTGGTGTTACGGCGCGTTCTAGCGAGTTCCGCATTCCTGTCTGATCTGTGCAGTGATCTAGCACAGTGTGTGTGTTCTCCCTAGGCGCTTCGGCATTCTGCAGAGCAAAAAAACTTCTTTAAAAGAGCTGCACGCGGCACGTCTGTTTCAAGATGTCTCGCCCGTGCTCCGTTCCTGGGTGCGGTCAGCTGGTTCTTCCGTTTGACAGGCATGATCGCTGTTTGGCGTGCTTGGGCCTCGTGCACGCCGAACGCGCGTTCATGGATGAGTCATGTTCCCACTGCGGGAACATGGCCATCGCAGTGTTGCGGTCAAGACTCCATGATCTCCGTGCTGGAGGGAGAGTCCCCTCTACCACACCCCAATCTATTCCCTCCACGAGTGGGAATACTTTGGCTGGTGGTCAGGATGACTTGAGGGTGACGGTGTGGAACAACCCGACGAATCCTCCTCGGGCCACACCCCCTTCTAGCACACTGCAACCTGTGGTATTGCCAGATGAGGGCGCAGGTGTTTCCCGTCCTGGGCCTTGCGTTTCATTTGGCGCACCGGCGGAGGATACTATGTCGATCACCGCATCACAAGGTGGGCTGGATTCCTCCGGAGATGACGATTCGACTGTGTTGCCTCCTTCGGGAGTCCCAGCATTGTCCGAGTCTGATCCGGAGCTCACAGCCATGCTTTCCCGGGCGGCCGAGGCTCTTGGGCTTGTGTGGAACCCTCCGCCATGTCCCGAGCGCTCTCGGCTGGATGATTGGTATTTGGGGGCGGCCCGTGCCGAAGGCGCCCGTCAGCCCCCAGTGCCCTTCTTCCCGGAAGTGCATGAAGAGGTGTCGAAGTTGTGGAAGTCTCCCTTGACTTTTCGCGATCGTTCGGCAGCCACTTCCGCCTTCACAGAGCGCTGCGACATGGCGTGGTGACCCAAAGCACCCGTCCAAGGCCTGTAGGTTTACGTCTACTCTGGTGGCGAAGACCTACAGAGCTGCGGGCCAGGCCGCGTCCGCCCTGCATGCAATGGCCACCCTTCAGGTCTACCAGGCCAAGGTGCTCAGAGACATGCACGAGGGCAATGCTGACCCCGCGCTAATGCAGGAGCTGCAGGCGGCTACCGACCTCGAAGGTGACCGCTCGCTCTCTTGGTCAGGTGATGTCCACTTCGGTGGTCCAGGAGCGCCACTTATGGCTCAACCTGGCTGATATGAGAGAATCTGAGCGAACACGTTTCCTCAATTCTCCCATTTCCCAGGATGGGCTATTCGGCGGGGCGGTCCAGGACTTCGCCCAACAGTTCTCGACCGCTCAGAAACAGACTGAGGCAATTAAGCATATTCTGCCCCGGCGGCCTGCTGCTGCCTCCACCCAGCCGCCGGCTCAGAGGCCTCAGTCTGCTCCCCGCCGAGGCCGCCCTCCTGCGGCTCCCGCCCAGCCCCAGCAGCAGCCTTCACCCGGGCCGAGGCGTGGAGGACGCCGCTGAACGGCAGTCTAAGCGGCGGTCCTGAGACGGGCGGCTCGGAGGTGAACTCGGTTCTTTCCCAGGAGATGGTAGCAGGGCCACTCCTTCCCCCGGTGGAGGGCCGGGGGAGAATCCTTGGTTTTTACCCTATTCATGGTTAAAGAAAGAACAGACTTTTTCACCTCCGAGCCTCAAGAGGGCGCGGCTGGCAGTGTGCGACGCCAAGCAGCCTCGCCACTCTCGGCCCCCCTCTGTCGTCAGCCCCCTGGCAGACGAGACCCCCGTGGAACGCTGGTCCTTCCCTGGTCTCCTCTGTCAGGGCGCGGAATTCGACCCCGCCCACACCTCGGGGCGCTCCCACGCCTCCCATGTCTGGGCCGGTCATTCCGCCTCGCTGCCCCATCGGGGGTACGCCTGTGGTCCGTATGACCCCGCTGGTACAGTTTTTGGGAGCCTGGCTAGCGCTTCCCAATCTGTCCAGCTGGCTCGCTCGCACCATCAGGTTCGGCTATGCGATTCAGTTCGCACGGTCTCCTCCCCGCTTTCGGGGAGTCCGCTATACCATGGTGGGTGGCAATGCCCCTGTCATGCGTGCGGAGGTCGCCACCCTACTGGCGAAGGGTGCGGTCGAGATCGTCCCTCCAGCCGAGATGGAGTCCGGCTTCTACAGCCCTTACTTCATTGTACCCAAGAAAACTGGTGGGTTACGGCCAATCCTGGACCTGCGCATCTTGAACCGAACCCTTCACAGGCTTCCATTCAGGATGTTGACAGCCAAACGCATTTTCGAATGCGTTCGTCCATTGGATTGGTTTGCAGCGATCGACCTGAAGGACGCGCACTTTCATGTCTCCATTCTTCCTCGACACAGACCGTTTCTACGGTTTGCCTTCGAGGGGCAGGGATATCAGTACACGGTTCTCCCATTCGGGCTAGCCCTGTCCCCTCGCGTCTTTACGAAGGTCATCGAGGCAGCCCTTGTGCCGCTCAGGCAACACGGGGTTCGCATCCTGAACTATCTCGACGACTGGCTGATTCTAGGCCACTCTCGGGATCAGGTTTGCGAACACAGGGACCTGGTGCTTCAGCACCTCGCCCGTCTGGGCCTTCGGGTCAACTGGGAAAAGAGCAAACTCTCCCCAGTGCAGAGGATATCTTTTCTCGGTATGGAAATCGACTCGGTCAGCACTGGCTTCGCGATCGAGTCCCGAGATGGGCATGGCAACACGGCACGCTCCGGGTCCCAGTTACTCGAGCCTGCCGTCAGACCTTCACCCCGTGGGCGAACCTCAGTTTTCTACGGGCAGGTGTTCCCCTAGAATGAGTTTCCAAGCATGTTGTTGTAACAACAGATGCCTCTGCCACGGGCTGGGGCACCATGTGCAATGGACATGCTGCCGCGGGCTCCTGGAGAGGACCCCAGCGCCTATGGCATGTCAATTGCCTCGAGTTGCTGGCCGTACGTCTTGCCCTGCACCGCTTCCGAGCCCTGCTCAAGGACAAGCACGTACTGGTCCGTTCAGACAGCACGGCGACAGTGGCGTACATCAACCGACAAGGTGGTCTACGCTCCCGCAGGATGTCGCAACTCGCCCGCCATCTCCTCCTATGGAGTCAGAAGCATCTGAGGTCGCTTCGTGCCATTCACATCCCGGGAGAACTGAATCGTGCAGCCGACGAGCTGTCACGGTTTCAGCCGCTTCCGGGGGAATGGAGACTCCATCCCCAGACGGTTCAGCTGATTTGGGAACAGTTTGGCGACGCACAGATAGATCTGTTTTCCTCCCACGACTCTTCCCATTGCCGCTGGTATTATTCCCTGACCGAGGGGACCCTCGGCACGGATGCACTAGCGCACAGCTGGCCGCGGGGCCCACGCAAGTATGCGTTTCCCCCAGTGAGCCTTCTCGCACAGGTTCTCTGCAAGATCAGGGAGGACAGGGAGCAGGTCCTTTTGGTCGCCCCATATTGGCCCGGCCGGACCTGGTTCTCAGAACTCATACTCCTTGCGACAGCCCCTCCCTGGTCGATCCCTCTGAGGAAGGACCTCCTTACTCAGAGACGGGGCACCGTATGGCACCCACGTCCTGACCTTTGGAACCTACACGTGTGGGACCTGGACGGGACGCGTTAGATTTGAGTACCCTGCCACCTCAGGTGGCGGCTACCATCACTTCCGTTAGGGCCTTGTCCACGAGACAGGCCTATGCGTTGAAGTGGAACCTCTTCGTCACCTGGTGCTCTTCTCGCCGAGAAGACCCCACGAAATGCTCAATCGGGTCCGTGCTTTCCTTCCTCCAAGAAGGGTTGGAGCGAAGGCTGTCTCCCTCCACCCTGAAGGTCTATGTGGCCGCGATTTCGGCTCATCATGACCTGGTGGATTCAAGAACGGTAGGTCAGCAGGTTCCTTAGAGGAGCGAGGAGATTAAATCCTCCTCGTCCTCCTCAAATACCCTCTTGGGATCTTGCAGTGGTTTTATCTGCCCTGCAGAAAGCTCCCTTTGAGCCCCTGCAGTCTGTGGAGCTGAAGTTCCTTTCAATGAAAGTGGCGCTCTTGATTGCTCTGGCTTCCATCAAGAGGGTAGGGGACCTGCAGGCATTTTCGGTTGACGAAGCGTGCCTGGAATTCGGGCCGGCCAATTCTCACGTGATCCTGAGACCCCGGCCTGGATACGTGCCCAAGGTTCCCACCACTCCCTTCAGGGATCAGGTGGTGAACCTGCAAGCGCTGCCTGTGGAGGAGGCAGACCCAGCCTTGGCACTGCTCTGTCCAGTACATACTCTGTACATACGTAACCGAGACGTTCTCCAACATTCCATGAAATACAGTCTATGACAATATATTCACTGCACTGCACCTCCTTCTGTAAAGGCAAACATTACTCTTTTACAAAATGGATAACAAAGTGCTTTCAGTATCTCAAAAAAAATATTATGGATGAGAAATGAATTAAAAAAAATAAAAAAAAATAACAGTTGTTAAAATAATAATAATAATAATAAATTGGCAACATGATTGCAGATTAATGTTGCTATGCAAGCAAAAAAAAAACATGTTGCCTTATGTAAGTATTTGTCTGGCCATTTTGGATGTCTCCCTAATCAAACACACCTAATTCAGGTCATCAGCTCAATAGAGACTGCAAGACCTGAAATAGGTGGGCCAGAGATAGGAGATACTTAAAATGTGTGTCTTTTTTTCCCTCATTGCTACTTTTTCACAGGAACTTCTTTTACTTTCTTGAATGTGTTTTATCACTTTATCACACATAGGGATTAAAGGCCTTGTTATGTCAAATGGACTGTAGGGTGGTTTTCACAATGGTATGTAAAGTGTAGGCCGAGGAATGCAGGATGACACAAGCATTTAAATGCAACTTTTAATAAACAAAACGAGATCAAGGAACCAGGATACAAGGTATAACAAGTGACCAAGAAAAAGGGAAACGCAAGGGCTATATATACAGACAGGGCAAACAAAAAAGAAGGTTCTCTGAGACCTCCAGACTTGGTTGGGGATGCTGAGTCTTGGACAGCCGTTGCGGTCAATGGTAAGACCGGCTTCATGGCCACTAAAAACTTGGGGCATATAAGTCACCCCAACCAAAAAAAACAAATAGTACAGGAAACAGAAAACCCAGTGACAAACTTAAGGTCCACAACACAACATGGGATATATAACAATAATTCATGTTGAAGGATTGCTGAAATTACCAAAAACTCAGTATCTTTATAATGTTAGCAAGAGAAGTAATATATTAACTGTTCTGTTTTTAAGGTTGCAAATACACTATATTGCCAAAAGTATTGGGACACCACTCCAAATCATTGAATTCAGGTGTTCCAATCACTTCCATGCCACAGGTGTATAAAATCAAGCACCTAGGAATGCAGACTGCTTCTACAAACAATTGTGAAAGAATGGGTTGCTCTCAGGAGCTCAGTGAATTCAAGCGTGGTACCTTGATAGGTTGCCACCTGTGCAATAAGTCCATTTGTGAAATTTCCTCACTACTAAATATTCCACGGTCAACTGTTAGTGGTATTATAACAAAGTGGAAGCAATTGGGAACAACAGCAACTCAGCCACGAAGTGATAGGCCACATAAAAACACAGAGCGGGGTCAGCGCATGCTGAGGCGCACAGTGTGCAGAAGTCGCCAACTTTCTGGAGAGTCAGTAGCTACAGACCTCCAAACTTCGTGTGACCTTCAGATTAGCTCAAGAACAGTGCATAGAGAGCTTCATGGAATAGGTTTCCATGGCCGAGCAGCTGCATCCAAGCCTTACATCACCAAGTGCAATGCAAAGCGTCGGATACAGTGGTGTAAAGCACGCCGTCACTGGACTCTAGAGCAGTGGAGACGTGACGAATCGCTCCAGAGAACTGTCTTCTCTGTCTGGCAATCTGATGGACAAGTCTGGGTTTGGCGGTTGCCAGGAGAACGGTACTTGCCTGACTGCATTGTGCCAAGTGTAAAGATTGGTGGAGGGGGGATTATGGTGTGGGGTTGTTTTTCAAGGGTTGGACTTGGCCCCTTATAGTTCCAGTGAAAGGAACCTTTGGGATGAATTAGAGCGGAGACTGCGAACCAGGCCTTCTTGTCCAACATCAGTGCCTGACCTCACAAATGCGCTCCTAGAAGAATGGTCAAAAATTCCCATAAACACACTCCTAAACCTTGTGGAAAGCCTTCCCAGAAGAGTTGAAGCTGTTATAGCTGCAAAGGGTGGGCCAACTCCACATTAAACCCTACGGCTTAAGAATGGGATGTCATTAAAGTTCATGTGCATGTAAAGGCAGGCGTCCCAAAACTTTTGGCAATATAGTGTATGTGCATGTAACAAATTTGAGATAGATGTATAAGTAGCTGTAGTCAGAATGCATGTGGTATACAGTATTACCTGAGTGGTAGAGAATGAAAGGCAGAAAAGGAGAGAAGGTGTAGCTTTAGAAATGCCATATGGAAAAGAAACACATCTTATTGAGGAATAGAATCTAGCCTAATGGCATTCCAGTTGTCTGCTCTATTTTAGTTCGACTCTAGTTTGTGCACTAATCTAGCTTTTGACTCTTATGACATATTGTAAATAAAATAAATGTAAATGCATGATTGTGTCTCAGTACTCCATGTCTATCCCCTAAACACAAGCAAATCTAAATTTAGCTCTAGATGTCATCAACTAAGCAGATCAACTGGAGTTTTACTCTGTCAAACTCTATATAAATGTCTGTTCACAGCGCATTTATTACACTTGATGACCAGGGCTCAAGAATAGAGTCTTACTGTCAGTAAGTAATAAAGCAAGGTTATATTTTTAACTGATTTCATGACCTTCATTTACTGTATTCAAACTGAAATGATATACTTTTTATGGCTACATAAATATTTGAAGCTTATCGATAATGCATATTATAAATATTGAGAATGTATGTCACAATGCAATCTCTCTATATATATAATTGGGAAAGTTACATTCATTATGGTAAATTAAACTTATAACTTAACATTGCATAAATGTCCAATCATTCACACTTTTTTTTTTCACTTTATTTGTATCTGCATAAATACAAGAATGAAATTATGTAAACTGAAGTCATACTCTTTTTTTAATGCTACATAAATATTTGAAGCTTATTGATAATGTATGTTATAAATGTTGATTCATTATTTCTCAAGGATTTGTCATGGTAATTTATGTCTCATATAGGCTGTGTGTTTTTCTTTGTCTAATTTCTGTCTAATTTTCTCCCAGATGTGTGCACAATGACCGGTCAGAATGCCAGTGAGCAGATGCAACTGATCCAAGTTGATCCCGTCCGCAGGAACATTTCACTGGCGCTGACCCAGATCTTTGTGTGGCCCTTCATCTACCTCATCTTCCTAATGCTCTTAATATTTTCCAGGAAAGAGACTTTCAGAACAGAGACACGCTATATATTGTTTGGTCACTCTCTCCTGGTAGACCTAATATTTCTTTGTCTGACAGATTTTGTGGTGCTCTTATCATATAACTTTGTTTTATTACCGCTGCATTTCTGTATCCCCATCTGCATGTTGATGAAAGCAATCACAGCATGTGCACCACTAACTATTATAGCCATGTGTGTGGAACGCTATGTGGCCATTTGCATGCCTCTCCGACATCATGCCATCTCCACCTCTAGAAGAGCTATAATGGTGATTTTAATGATTTGGATCGTGAGCTCCATAAGCCCCTTTGTTGATATGTTAATTCTTGTCAGCACTGCCTCACGTGAATACATGTCTCAACTCACACACTGCCACTATGAGATTATGATTCCGGAAAAGATTGGTCACTTTGCTAGGGGTCTGTTTTATATTGTGGGGCTTGTGGTTATTTTGATCATTGAAGCCTTTTGTTATGTAATGATATACCTTGCTGCACGCACAGCCTCTGGTGACAATAAGAAGTCAGCATCAAAAGGGCAGCGCACCATTTCCCTGCACATACTTCAGCTGTTTTTATGTACTGCAGAGGTGATGTGCCCTTACATTGAGGCTGTAGTTATGCAGTATGATATTCAATCATATCTGACTGTCCGATTTATAAATTTCCTGGCATTTAGTATCACTTCTAGAGCAGTGAGTCCTCTAGTCTATGGGTTTAGAGATGAGAAATTCTATGCAGCTATGGCTTACTATATCAAATGCAAAAACAACACCATCTCATCTGACACAATTAAACAAGTCTTTAATGAATAATTAATGAATAATCAAACTACATGTTTTTAAACGTGCCCATGTGATTTTAACAGGCCTAAATGCATGTCATAAAGTTATTTGTATTATATCACATATTCTTTAGAACATTATTTTCTCCAGTTTTGATTTTAAGAAATGCATTAAGAGTAGCTATAATATTCCATGTAAAATCGTCCAGAGTTTGTATTTGTCTGGCCAATAAGGTCTTTGGAAGGTGCCTCAGAAGCAGTATGTTGTTTAGTAGCAACCTCTATTGGCCCGATTGAGCATTGTTTTTTTTACATTACATTCATGTCAATGTATTAAATAAAAGTCAGTTATTTCTGTATAAATACAATCTACATATAAGGAAAGCACATAGCACACGTAGCAAGCGTTTTAAGTGTGTTTTGCAGCCTGTAGATTAACATTGTGTGAATCTAACATACAGTAATGTAAATATGCACAAATAAATATTAATTCAAGCTCAACAAATTTACATTTTGGATTTAAAATGTCTCATTTGTTTTTGTTTTCTGAATGTTTTTCATGTGTAACGTCTGTAATGTTATGCCACCCTGAATACAGCACACTTTCTTTCTGAGGCCTCTTAGGAAAATATTAATATCAGCGGTTACTGCAAGTGTCACATGTCACACCTTATTGAAATATTGAAAAATAAATCAGTCATATGCCAAAATGTAAATACATTACACGAGCAGCTTTGTGGTTAAGCAACAGTATCAAATCAGCATAGTTTATGTGATGCTGTAATGCTCATATCTTAATGAAGATACAGTTTAAACTCTTAGCACAGTTATTTGAAAATAAACTAACAGCAACATCATGCAAATAAAAGTTTAAAGTGATAATGCCAAAATGTTTGCTACATGTCTATAATGTTTTGTGGCCTTTGCATGCCACTGTGACATGATGCAATCCTGACTTCCAAACAGCCTTTATTGTGATTTCTGTGTAGTCCTGTGGTTTGGACCCTGAGCTCTATAAACTCTTTGTTTATGTGTACATTCTTATACGACTGCATAAGATAAGTGCTTTGTGAACTCGCTTAAGAGATTTCATCCCTTTTTAAGGGTCTTCTTTTTGTTGAGTATATTTTATGAATACTCTTAAAAAAGGTTTTTAAACGTATTTTGGAGCCAAATGGTTTTGTGGGAAAGGTTTTTCACCATTATACATTTACCATACAGACAAACTGAACTTCTATATGCTACAAATGCTTTTAATAGTGCAGCAACAATACATGGCCAAAGGAAAATTTGGGACATAACAGTTCATCATAGTAAATGAAAATTATCCCTAAAATTCCCAAACACTCACACACCATATTTATGTCTATATGGAGGGAAGTGTGTGTGTATATTATCATGATAGAATGGCACACACAATATATATATATATATATATATATATTGTGTGTATATAACCTGTTTCAATCAGACCAATTGCCACAGGTATATAAAATATAAAAGCACCTACCCATGCAGTCTGCATTTACAAACATTTGTGGGGGAAAAAATGGGTCATTCTGAAGAGCTCAGTGAATTCAAGAGAGGTACTGAGATAGGATGCCATTGTTCCACCTTTGCAATAAGTCAGTTCGTGAAGTTTCATCCCTGCTAGATATTCCACTTTCAACTGTAAGTGGTATTATTGGAAAGTGGAAGCATTTAGGAACAGCAGCAACTCAGCCACGAAGCGGAAGACCATGTGAAGTCACAGAGCGGGGTCACGAAGTGCTGAGGCACATGGTGCATAAAAGTCGCCAACGCTGTGCTGATACCATAGATGAAGAATTCCAAACTTCCTGCACAAAAATTGGAGCTTCACGGAATGGGTTTTTATGGCCGAGCAGCTGCATGTAAGCCTCACATCACCAAGTACAATGCCAAGCGTCAGATGGAGTGGTATAAAGCATACCGCCACCGGACTCTAAAGTAGTGGAAACATGTTCTGTGGAGTGACAAATCATGCTTTTCTGTTTGGCAGTCTTTTGGGTGTATCTGGGTTGGGCAGATGCCAGGAGAACGTTACCTGCCTGACTTCATTGTGCCAACTGTAAAGTTTGGTGGAGGAGGAATAAGGGTATGAGACTAGCTTTTTAGGGGTTGTGCTAGGCCCCTTACTTCCAGTGAAGGGAAAACTTAATGCTTCAGCACACCAAGACATTTTGGACAATACTATGCTTCCAACTTTGTGGGAAGAGTTTGGGGAAGGCCCTTTTCTAATCCAGCATGACTGTGCCCCAGTGCACAAAGCAAGATCCATGGTTGGATGAGTTTGTTGTGGAAGAACTTGACTGGCCCGCACAGAGCCATGACCTCAACCCCATCAAACATATTTGGGATGAAATGGATCAGAGATTGAAAGCCAGACCTTCTTGTCCAACATCAGTGACAGACCTCACAAATGTTCTACTGGATGAATGGGCAAGAGTTCCCACAGAAACACCCCAAAATCTTGTGGAAGCTCTTATTGCTGCAAGGGGGGGTGGGGGGTGGGGGATTGCTGAAATTACCAAAAACTCAGTATCTTTATAATGTTAGCAAGAGAAGCAATATATTAACAGTTCTGTTTTTAAGGTTGCAAATACACTATATTGCCAACAGTATTGGGACACCACTCCAAATCATTGAAGACTGCTTCTACAAACATTTGTGAAAGAATGGGTTGCTCTCAGGAGCTCAGTGAATTCAAGCATGGTACCGTGACAGGTTGCCACCTGTGCAATAAGTCCATTCATGAAATTTCCTCACTACTAAATATTCCACAGTCAACTGTTAGTGGTATTATAACAAAGTGGAAGCAATTGGGAACAACAGCAACTCAGCCACGAAGTGATAGGCCACGTAAAATCACAGAGCGGGGTCAGCGCATGCTGAGGCGCACAGTGTGCAGAAGTCGCCAACTTTCTGCAGAGTCAATAGCTACAGACCTCCAAAATTCGTGTGGACTTCAGATTAGCTCAAGAACAGTGCGTAGAGAGCTTCATGGAATGGGTTTCCATGGCTGAGCAGCTGCATCCAAGCAACATCACCAAGTGCAATGCAAAGCGTCGAATGCAGTGGTGTAAAGCACGCCGCCACTGGACTCTAGAGCAGTGGAGACGTGATGAATCACTCCAGAGAACTGTCTTCTCTGTCTGGCAATCCGATGGACAAGTCTGGGTTCGGCGGTTGCCAGGAGAATGGTACTTGCCTGACTGCATTGTGCCAAGTGTAAAATTTGGTGGAGGGGGGATTATGGTGTGAGGTTGTTTTTCAGGGATTGGATTTGGCCCCTTATAGTTCCAGTGAAAGGAACTCTTAAAGGGCACCTATTATGCAAAATTCACTTTTACAAAATTCACTTTTACGTTTGAACATAAATGTGGGTTGGCAGTGTGTGTACACAACCACCCTATAATGGTAAAAATCCACCCACTCCTTTTTTTTTAATCCCCATAAATCATAAGCAGTGTCTCAGAACAAGGCGTTTGCAGATTCCTGGCAAAGTGACATCACATTTCACAGGCCCCGCCCATGAGTGTTGATGGACACTGCCGTATTAGCAAAGACCCCGCCCTCAGAGAGCTGTACAAAGTCTGCCATGTTTATCTCCTCACCAGAGAATTTAACAGCAGCATTCAAGTAAGAAATGTGTTCTTAATAAAGCTACTAAAGTTCATTCAGTCAAGAGTAATGAGTGATTTTCTGTTTATCTTTTGTTGTTTGATACATATTAACAGCAGATATAGCAGTAGGTACTGTATATTACACTGCTTTCACTTTAGTACACAGATCTAATATACACACAGGATTTCTGTACTTGCTGCATACGTGCACAGACATAACCAACTGTTTTCATGTGAACTTTGTGTGTTTCTGACATAACCTTGTGTGCATTTGACAGTTCCCTTTCGAACGGTCAGTCATACTGCGTCTTCTAGACGCAATGGGAAATAATCTATTTCTCGAATTACTGAAGCATTTTTGTAAAATCATGCAGTGCTACTGCCCATTCAAAACAGTGTAGAGACATCTCGCACACTATTGGCTGGCCAGTGGGAACTGCATGAACCAATGGCAGAACAGCGTAACTGTGCGAACCAATGGGCACAATGCCCGCGAAGCAGGACACAAAGCCCGTGAAGCTGAGCACAAAGCCCGCCAAAATGGGCGTGGCATCTGCCTTAAAGGTACGCTGTAATGCCCTAAAACGTCAGATTAATCTCCTTCAGCGACAATCTCGGTCCTTGCTGATAAACTCTTGAAGCTGAGAAAAGACGAGCCTGCAGCGGAATCGCGAGCTAGCCAGCCCGGACATCCTGCAATGAGTCAGCTGCCTATTTTCACCGCGCTCAATTGCCAGCGGTCCCGCGAGCTGTCGCGCCTTTCCCCTGCGCTCTCCGGTGAAACACTACGGTGTATCCTTATATATTACTATAAGCGACTTATGTAATGTCGCGCCAAATGTGTTACATGCAGCACTCACCTGCATGAAGAGGACGGCCACCATGTGTGTGTGATCTGTCTGGGCAAAGCCCACGCAGACGCTGCTCTCTCTGGCTCCGGCTGCTCTCACTGCGAGAGTATGCCCATCTCCTCTCTTCGTTCGCGAATATTGCTCTTTTCAGAGCGCGACCCCGCCCCTCGCGCTCTCCCGTTTCCTTTCCAGTCTGAACCTCGGCGGAAAAAGCGGCGGAGCCAGAAGGCTGTGTACACCGAGGCTAACAAGCTCACGTCGGCCCAGTGCCCACGTGCCTCGTCTTCGCCTCAGAGAGACATTTCTCCCGTGACGTTCTCTCGATCGGACCTGCTCCCTCCGCTTTAAGCCGAGGGCCTGGTCTCATTCGGCGGCAATGAGGACGATGAGCATCCACACAATGACTCCATGTCTCTCGTCGCTTCAGATGCTGAGGAATGGTTGGGCTCGGTTGACGACCCCACCCCCTTCGACATCACAGCAGTGCAGCGACTCAAAGGCTGGTGCGGACACCGAACTAATCCGTGTCCTCACGAAGGCCGTCAACGAGCTCTGCCTGGACTGGGCCTCCCCTGAAAAGCCTGCACGCAGCCGCCTCGACGAATGGTATCTGCCGGGGCGCCAACAGGCCCCTTGACAGAGAGCTGCACCGTTCTTTCCTGAGGTGCACGAGGAGCTAGCGAAGTCATGAGTAGCTCGCCCCCTACTCTGCTCGTCTCCGCCCATCCATCTCGCACGCGCTCTCCACCAAATCAAATCAAATCACCTTTATTTATATAGCGCTTTTTACAATGGCAATTGTTTCAAAGCAGCTTCACAGTGGTAACAGGAAAATAATGCAACGGAATTTGATTCGGCTGTACAGCCGCTCTGGTGAAAACGGTGATGTCATCCAGCTCATTTCAATTATCATATAGTGTCCATGCGGGCAGATCAGTAATATAGTTGAAATTTAGGTGTCCCCAACTGAGCAAGCCAAAAGCCAAAGGCGACGGTGGCAAGGAACCAAAACTCCTTCAGGGCCAGAATGGAGAAAAAAACCTTGGGAGAAACTAGGCTCATTCGGGGTGCCAGTTCTCCTCTGGCCGACGAACAAATAGTGTATGATTATGATTCTGGCAACATTACAGGTCAGAAGTCATATTAGATGAATAGATATTCGTAGGATTATTCGAAAGATTGGAGTTATCACGCCGGGGACGGGTTTAATGAGGATGTCGTGTCGATGCGGCATTTAAAGGGGGGAGTTTAATTGACACTATTGTCTCTACAGACACTTCAGGGATATGGTCGTCATGTCCAGGCTAAGGTCCACCATCTGGTCTGGATACGGCCCGGATCCGGCCGACTGCAGTAAACCTCGGGATAAACAGAGAGACTAACATTAGCGTAGATGCCATTCTTCTTATGATGTAACGAGTACATCAGGTGTTATTGGAAGTGTTCCCGGTTCCGGCTGACCTAGTTAATGCAGCCTAAAACAATCATTTAACTGATTTGAATAATAGAAATTAAAAATGTTTTATGTGTATGCCATAGTAAAGAGATGTGTTTTTAGTCTAGATTGTGTCTGACAGAGCGTGTCTGCTTCCCGAACAATGCTAGGAAGACTGTTCCAGAGTTTAGGTGCTAAATAGGAAAAGGACCGACCGCCTGGAGTTGATTTTGATATTCTAGGTATTATCAACTGGCCAGAATTTTGAGATCGCAATAGACGTGATGGAGTATAATGCGTTAAGAGCTCGCTCAAGTACTGGGGCGCTAAACCATTTAGTGCTTTGTAAGTAATCAGCAAGATTTTAAAATGTATACGATGTTTAATAGGGAGCCAATGCAGTGTTGCCAAAACCGGGCTAATATGGTCATACTTCCTGGTTCTAGTAAGAACTCTAGCTGCTGCGTTTTGGACCAGCTGCAGTTTATTTATTAAGCGAGCAGGGCAACCACCCAGTAGAGCATTACAATAATCTAGCCTTGAGGTCATGAGCGCATGGACTAACTGTTCAGCATTTTGCATTGAAAGCATGTGCCGTAATTTAGATATATTTTTAAGATGGTAGAATGCAGTTTTACAGATGCTAGAAACGTGGCTTTCAAATGAGAGATTGGTATCAAAGAGCACACCCAGGTTCCTAACTGACGACGAGGACTTGACAGAGCAGCCATCGAGTGTTAGACAGTATTCTAGGTTACTACTTGTGGAGTTTTTTTGTCCAATGATTAAAAATTCAGTTTTTTCTGAATTAAGTTGCAGGAAATTACTAGTCATCCAATTTTTTATATCAGCTATGCATTCTGTTAATCTTGTGAATTGGTAAGTTTCGTCAGGGTGTGAAGAAATATAGAGCTGAGTATCGTCAGCATAACAATGAAAATTAACGCCATGCTTCCTAATAATATCTCCCAGTAGTAGCATGTACAGGGTGAAAAGCAACGGTCCTAGCACTGAGCCCTGTGGTACTCCATACTGAGCTTGTGTTCGGTGTGACATCTCTTCATTTACTGCTACAAACTGATAACGGTCAGATAAGTATGATTTAAACCATGCCAATGAAGTTCCACTAATGCCAACATAATTTTCGAGTCTATTCAAAAGAATGTTGTGGTCGATAGTATCGAATGCAGCGCTAAGATCGAGTAACACTAATAGAGATATACAACCACGATCGGATGATAAGAGTAAATCATTTGTAACTCTAATGAGAGCAGTCTCAGTACTATGATACGGTCTAAATCCTGACTGGAAATCCTCACAGATACCATTTCTTTCTAAAAAGGAGCATAATTGTGAGGACACTGCCTTTTCTAGTATTTTTGACAGAAAGGGTAGATTTGAGATTGGCCTGTAATTGACTAATTTTGCAGGACCAAGTTGCGTTTTTTTTTTGCGTTTCCAAGTGGTTTAATAATAGCCAACTTAAAAGTTTTCAGTACATATCCTAATGTCAAGGATGAATTAATGATATTAAGGAGAGGATCTATGACCTCTGGAAGCATCTCTTTTAGTAGTTTAGTCGGTATGGGGTCGAGCATACATGTTGTTGATTTTGATGATTTAACGAGTTTAGCCAATTCTTCTTCTCCTATAGCAGTGAATGAATGTAATTTTTCCTCAGTGACACTACAATGCACTGTCTGATGTGATACTGTAGTAGACGGCTGCATGGTTATAATTTTTTTCCTAATATTATCAATCTTACAAGTAAAGAAGTTCATAAAGTCATTACTGCTGTGCTGTTTACAAACATCAGAAGGTGAAGCTTTATCTTTGGTTAATTTAGCCACTGTATCGAATAAATACCTAGGGTTGTGTTTGTTTTCTTCTAAGAGAGTCGAGAAATAAGCAGATCTAGCAGTTTTTAGGGCCTTTCTGTATGCAATCATGCTCTCTTTCCACGAAATGCGAAACACTTCTAGTTTTGTTTTCTTCCAGCTGCGCTCCATTTTTCTGGCTGCTGTTTTAAGGGCCCGGGTGTGCTCGTTGTACCACGGCGTTGGACTATTTTCTTTAATCTTCTTTAAGCGCCGGGGAGCAACTGTGTCTAAAGTGCTGGAAAAGAGAGAGTCAATAGTTTCTGTTGCAACATCGAGTTCCTCTAGGCTATCTGGGATGCTGAGGAGATGAAACTGATGAGGAAGATTATTTACAAAGAAGCACCAAAACTTCAAAGGAATTATATTTGAAACTAGACTTGTGAGCTATACCGAAGATATTATTATAAATTACAGCAACACCTCCCCCTTTACCTTTCAGACGCGGCTCGTGTTTATAACAATAATCTTGGGGGGTGGACTCATTTAAAGTAATGTAATCGTCAGGTTTTAGCCAGGTTTCTGTCAAACACAGCACATCTAGGTTATGATCTGTAATCATATCATTAACAATAAGCGCTTTTGAGGAAAGGGATCGAATATTCAGCAGCCCGAGCTTTATCATTTGATCATCTGTATTATATCTGTTGTTTATTTGTTGGACATCAATTACATTTTTACCGTTGAATGGTTTTGATGGTTTTTTGTATTTACTAATTCGTGGAACAGACACAGTCTCTGTGTGATAATATCTAGGTGAAAGAGTCTCTATGTGCTGGGATTTATCTGACTTCTGTGATGTGAGACAGCTAGCAGGCGGTCGGGTAAGCCAGTCCGTCTGCTTCCTGACCTGGGCCCCAGTTAGTCAAGGTTTAGCTCTAAGACTATGTGCCAAATTACTAGAGAGAAGAGCGGCACCATCCCAGGAAGGATGAATACCATCTTTTTTCAACAGGTCAGGTCTGCCCCAAAAGCTTTTCCAATTGTCTATGAACCCTATGTTATTTTGCGGACACCACTTAGACAACCAGCCATTGAGTGATGATAGTCTGCTAAGTATCTCATCACTCCTTTTAACGGGGAGGGGACCAGAGCAAAAAACGTCATCTGCCATCGTACTTGCGAGTTTACACACCTCTTTAATGTTAATTTTGGTGATCTCCAACTGGCGAAGTCGAACATCATTTGTGCCGACGTGAACAATAATCTTAGAGAATTTACGATTAGCATTAGCCAGCACTTTTAAATTTGCTTTGATGTCAGGCGCTCTGGCTCCCGGTAAACATGTGACTATGGTGGCTGGTGTCTCTATTTTCACGTTCCGTGTAATAGAATCGCCAATAACTAGGGCACTTTCAACAGGATTCTCAGTGGGTGCATCACTGAGTGGGGAGAACCTGTTTGATGTTCTAATCGGAACGGAAGAGTGGTTTTTTGATCCGTGACTATGCCGTCTCACCGTCACCCAGTTGCCCTGCTGCACGGGCTCTACAGCCGGAACCGAACAATGTACAGAGTTCACTAAGCTATTCGCATCCAAAGCAGTGTCTAAAGCTGTTACATTCTCACTACTCTCAAATAATGTCTGGATGCGTGTCTCTAATTCTGAAATCTGCACCACTGACGGCGCAGTCGAGAAGGGCTACGAGAAGCTTCCTCCGCTCAAGGAAACGGTGGCCGTGCACCTCTGTCCGCCCTCCGCGATAGGCTGGAAGCCTAAAATCGCCCATCCTTCCAAGCCCTGTCGAACAACGTCAGCCTTGGCAAATAGGGCCTATGCTTCCGCCGGCCAAGCAGGCTCCGCTCTCCACTCGATGGCGGTCCTGCAAGTGTTTCAGGCCAAGCTCCTCCGGACTATGGACGAGACTGGGCCAGATCAAGAGGTTTTCCGCGACCTCTGAAGCGCCACAGACCTGGCCCTTCGCGCCACTAAAACCACCGCCCAGGCCATAGGCAGGTCCATGGCCAGCCTCGTTGTGCTCGAACGCCACCTCTGGCTGAACCTCACCAAGATCAAGGAGGCCGATAAAACCGCCCTCCTTGACGCTCCGATAGCTCCAAACGGCCTATTTGGCCCAGCTGTTGATGGATTCGCAGACCGCTTCACCACGTCTCAGAAAGTGTCCCAGGCAATGCGACACATTCTCCCGAAACGAGCTAGCTCTGCCTCCTCGGCTCGCCCGAGAGCTCCGTACCATCAGCAGCAGCAACTGCAACAGCGCCCGAGCCCGCACCGCCCCGCCCACCACAGGATCAGCGTCAGCATCAGACAAAGCACTTCCCGCCTAAGCGTCAGGGTCCCCGGCCTAAAATAACGCTGGACCCTGAACACAAGGCTGGTCAGGAAGAGAGGAGGGTTGAGTCCCGCCCAGGCTGGTCCGCCCCCCCAAAAGACTCAGAATTCTCTCCCCACGGCCCGTTTTAGTTCCGGCCAGGGAGAAAAATTTTATTTTGAATGTTGTGAGTGTAAACTGCGAGCCCGCTCTGATGCGCGCTCCCTTGCATTCTGCCGCTATAATGGCGAGTTCAATAAAAAACATGAATGTTCAAAATGAATGTCCCTGCACAGCGCGCTGCCTTCCGACACTATAAAACCCCCTGTACAATTCAATGAGGTTACTCGCTCCAATTCGCTCGCAAACCACCCCGTTTCAAGGGCATAACACACACTTCGGTGGAGAGCAACGTGACTCACGTCCTCAAAACTGAAGTGGAGAGCCTATTGATGAAAAAAGCTATAGAGGCGGTGCCTCCAGCACAGAGCGAGTCAGGGTTTTACAGCCGCTATTTCCTTGTCCCCAAAAAAGATGGCGGCCTCAGGCCCATCTTAGACCTCAGACATCTGAACAAGGCTCTTATCAAACGGTCTTTCAGAATGCTGACATTTAAACAGATCATTGCGCAAATCCGCCCGATGGACTGGTTTTTCTCAGTGGATCTGAAAGATTCTTACTTTCATATCCAAATTATCCCACGTCACAGACCGTTTTTGAGATTCGCGTTTGACGGGAAGGCTTATCAGTACAAAGTCCTGCCATTTGGCCTGTCTCTGGCCCCCCGCACTTTCACGTAGTGCATGGATGCAGCTCTCTCCCCCTTAAGACAAGCGGGAATGCGCATTCTGAACTACCTCGACGACTGGCTCATACTGGCCCAGTCAGAGCAAGAAATAAAATCTCACAAATCTGTGCTACTCAGCCATCTAGAATGCCTGGGTCTCAGAATAAATACAGCCAAGAGCTCATTGCTTCCCAGGCAGAGAATCTCCTTCCTGGGAACGATTTTAGACTCAGCCCAAATGAGGGCGTGGCTGTCGAACGAGCGCGCTCTGACTACACAGCAGCTTGCATGTTCGTTCAAAACGGGAACCAACAGACCCCTAAAAATTTTTCAGAGAATGCTAGGCCTAATGGCATCAGCTTCTCCAGTACTTCCGCTGGGCATGATGCGCATGCGCCCCCTGCAGTACTGGCTGAAATCACAGGTTCCTCCCCAAGCATGGCATTCAGGCCAGCTTTGGATCAAAGTGGGCCGCGGCTGCGTCAAAGCCCTGGCCCCGTGGTCGAATCCCCGCCTCTACAAGTCGGGGGTGAGCTTGGGGACAGTTTCCAGACGGATGGTGGTCACCACAGATGCCTCCAACACGGGTTGGGGCGCTCTGTGCGAGGGCGAACCGACCTTCGGCTCATGGTCGAGCACGGAGTCACGGCTGCACATAAACTGCCTAGAAATGCTGGCAGTAGTGCTAGCCCTCGAGACTTTTCTACCACGTCTCTCAGGTCACCATGTTCTAGTCCACACAGACAACACGACAGTGGTCTCCTACATAAACTGCCAAGGCGGGCTCAGGTCGAGATGGCTCAACCAACAGGTCAGACATCTCCTCCTATGGGCAAAAGGCAAATTACATTCACTAAAAGCAGTGCATGTGCCAGGCAGACTGAACCAGGGAGCAGACATGCTCTCCAGGGGCCTCGTGTCCCCAGGGGAATGGACTCTCCATCCCCAAACGGTTCAGATGATATGGAATGTTTTCGGGAGGGCAGAGGTCGACCTCTTTGCCTCCGAAGACAACTGTCACTGCCCGATTTATTTTTCAAAGAGCAAGGATGCGCTGGCCCACGAATGGCCCAGCAGTCTGCTTTATGCTTTTCCTCCAGTCCCGCTCCTCCCTCAGGTCTTAAAAAGAATCAGGGAATGCGGGCACACAGTCCTGCTAGTGGCTCCACTTTGGCGAACCCACCACTGGTTTCCCGAGTTAATTCTGCTACTATCAGCAACCCCATGGCCAGTTCCCCTGAGAAAAAATCTCCTTTTTCAGGTGAACGGGACAATCTGGCACCCCCGTCCCAAACTGTGGGCACTACATGTCTGGCCACTCATAGGGAGTACCTCCCAGTGAGTGTCCTGAGCACTATCAGTGAAGCTAGAGCTCCGTCTACTAGGCGTCTCTATGCCCTTAAATGGTCAGTGTTCTCTGACTGGTGTTCAGCCAGGAACCATAACCCAGTGTTATGCGAGATATCACAGATACTTGTTTTTCTACAAGAGGAGCCAGGAGGCTTAACCCTCCTCGCCCTCCTACAGTGCCAGCCTGGGACCTTTCACTGGTCCTACGAGCACTAAAAGAACCTCCATTCGAACCGTTGCAGACAGCCGAATTAAAACCGCTTTAGCTGAAAACTGCCCTGCTATTAGCACTGGCATCAGTTAAGCGTGTTGGTGACATTCAAGCGCTCTCTGTGAACGCGTCATGTCTAGAATTTGGCCCAGGCGATTCTAAAGTCATCCTCAAACCGAGACATGGCTATGTACCCAAAGTGCTTTCAACACCGTTCAAAGCACAGGTAATCACTCTCTCTGCTCTCCCCCGCTCTGAGGATGAGAGACAGTTACACCTGCTCTGCCCAGTTAGGGCGCTTAGAGCATATATTGAGCGGTCCTCCCACTTTAGACAGTCGGAGCAACTCTTTGTAAGTTTTGGTGGCCGCACTAAAGGACTTCCGGTCACCAAACAAAGCCTGGCCAGATGGCTAGTGGACGCAATAACGTTAGCTTACGACACTATGGGCCTCCAATGCCCCATAGGTTTTTAAAGCTCACTCCACTACAGGCATGGCCTCTTCCTAGGCGTGGTCTAGTGGAGTTTCTATTGGTGACATCTGTAGATCGGCAGGCTGGTCCTCACCGTCTACTTTTACCAGATTCTGCAGCCTGGAAGTCCCTGCACTGCAGGCACAAGTCCTCGCTGTATAAAAATACTAAGACGGCCTCTGCAAGCCCGTCCTATTAATAAGTTGGCATCTGGGGCCTTCATATGCTTCAATGCTTACAAAAGTTTTTTCCTTGTAGTTACTGGTCTTTTTTGAGCCCAGTACGCATAGAAAATATATATATGTATATATATATATATGTGTGTGTGTGTGTGTGTGTGTATATATATACACTCACCTAAAGGATTATTAGGAACACCTGTTCAATTTCTCATTAATGCAATTATCTAATCAACCAATCACATGGCAGTTGCTTCAATGCATTTAGGGGTGTGGTCCTGGTCAAGACAATCTCCTGAACTCCAAACTGAATGTCAGAATGGGAAAGAAAGGTGATTTAAGCAATTTTGAGCGTGGCATGGTTGTTGGTGCCAGACGGGCCGGTCTGAGTATTTCACAATCTGCTCAGTTACTGGGATTTTCATGCACAACCATTTCTAGAGTTTACAAAGAATGGTGTGAAAAGGGAAAAACATCCAGTATGCGGCAGTCCTGTGGGCGAAAATGCCTTGTTGATGCTAGAGGTCAGAGGAGAATGGGCCGACTGATTCAAGCTGATAGAAGAGCAACTTTGACTGAAATAACCACTCGTTACAACCGAGGTATGCAGCAAAGCATTTGTTAAGCCACAACACGCACAACCTTGAGGCGGATGGGCTACAACAGCAGAAGACCCCACCGGGTACCACTCATCTCCACTACAAATAGGAAAAAGAGGCTACAATTTGCATGAGCTCACCAAAATTGGACAGTTGAAGACTGGAAAAATGTTGCCTGGTCTGATGAGTCTCGATTTCTGTTGAGACATTCAGATGGTAGAGTCAGAATTTGGCGTAAACAGAATGAGAACATGGATCCATCATGCCTTGTTACCACTGTGCAGGCTGGTGGTGGTGGTGTAATGGTGTGGGGGATGTTTTCTTGGCACACTTTAGGACCCTTAGTGCCAATTGGGCATCGTTTAAATGCCACGGCCTACCTGAGCATTGTTTCTGACCATGTCCATCCCTTTATGACCACCATGTACCCATCCTCTGATGGCTACTTCCAGCAGGATAATGCACCATGTCACAAAGCTCCAATCATTTCAAATTGGTTTCTTGAACATGACAATGAGTTCACTGTACTAAAATGGCCCCCACAGTCACCAGATCTCAACCCAATAGAGCATCTTTGGGATGTGGTGGAACGGGAGCTTCGTGCCCTGGATGTGCATCCCACAAATCTCCATCAACTGCAAGATGCTATCCTATCAATATGGGCCAACATTTCTAAAGAATGCTTTCAGCACCTTGTTGAATCAATGCCACGTAGAATTAAGGCAGTTCTGAAGGCGAAAGGGGGTCAAACACAGTATTAGTATGGTGTTCCTAATAATCCTTTAGGTGAGTGTATATATGTTATGACGTGTCAATAACTCTAGTCTTGGGCCCTTTAATAAGTGTTTTATTTATTTTGACACACACAAAACAGCTCATTTTTCTCAAACCCAAAAATTGGCATTTTCAAAATGGTATATTAAATGATCTGTTAGGAATTTTGATCTGAAACTTCACAGACACACTCTGGGGACACCTGAGACTTATATTACATCTTGTAAAAAGGGGCATAATAGGTGCCCTTTAATGCTTCAGCATACCAAGACATTTTGGACAATTTCATGCTTCCAACTTTGTAGGAACAGTTTAGGGATGGCCCCTTCCTGACTGCGCACCAGTGCACAAAGCAAGGTCCATAAAGACATGGATGAGTGAGTTTGGTGTGGAGGAACTTGATTGGCCTGCACAGGGTCCTGACCTCAACCCAACAGAACACCTTTGGGATGAATTAGAGCGGAGACTGCGAACCAGGCCTTCTTGTCCAACATCAGTGCCTGACCTCACAAATGCGCTCCTAGAAGAATGGTCAAAAATTCCCATAAACACACTCCTAAACCTTGTGGAAAGCCTTCCCAGAAGAGTTGAAGCTGTTATAGCTGCAAAGTGTGGGCCGACTCCATATTAAACCCTACGGCTTAAGAATGGGATGTCATTAAAGTTCATGTGCATGTAAAGGCAGGCGTCCCAAAACTTTTGGCAATATAGTGTATGTGCATGTAACAAATTTGAGATAGATGTATAAGTAGCTGTAGTCAGAATGCATTGGTATACAGTATTACCTGAGTGGTAGAGAATGAAAAGCAGAAAAGGAGAGAAGGTATAGCTTTAGAAATGCCATATGGAAAAGAAACAGATCTTATTGAGGAATAGAATCTAGCCTAATGGCATTCCAGTTGTCTGCTCTATTTTAGTTTGACTCTAGTTTGTGCACTAATCTAGCTTTTGACTCTTATGACATATTGTAAATAAAATAAATGTAAATGCATGATTGTGTCTCAGTACTCCATGTCTATCCCCTAAACACAAGCAAATCTAAATTTAGCTCTAGATGTCATCAACTAAGCAGATCAACTGGAGTTTTACTCTGTCAAACTCTATATAAATGTCTGTTCACAGCGCATTTATTACACTTGACGACCAGGGCTCAAGAATAGAGTCTTACTGTCAGTAAGTAATAAAGCAAGGTTATATTTTTAACTGATTTCATGACCTTTATTTACTGTATTCAAACTGAAATGATATACTTTTTATGGCTACATAAATATTTGAAGCTTATCGATAATGCATATTATAAATATTGAGAATGTATGTCACAATGCAATCTCTCTCTATATATAATTGGGAAAGTTACATTCATTATGGTAAATTAAACTTATAACTTAACATTGCATAAATGTCCAATCATTCACACTTTTTTTTTTCACTTTATTTGTATCTGCATAAATACAAGAATGAAATTATGTAAACTGAAGTCATACTCTTTTTTTAATGCTACATAAATATTTGAAGCTTATTGATAATGTATGTTATAAATGTTGATTCATTATTTCTCAAGGATTTGTCATGGTAATTTATGTCTCATATAGGCTGTGTGTTTTTCTTTGTCTAATTTCTGTCTAATTTTCTCCCAGATGTGTGCACAATGACCGGTCAGAATGCCAGTGAGCAGATGCAACTGATCCAAGTTGACCCCGTCCGGAGGAACATTTCACTGGCGCTGACCCAGATCTTTGTGTGGCCCTTCATCTACCTCATCTTCCTCATGCTCTTAATATTCTCCAGGAAAGAGACTTTCAGAACAGAGACACGCTATATATTGTTTGGTCACTCTCTCCTGGTAGACCTAATATTTCTTTGTCTGACAGATTTTGTGGTGCTCTTATCATATAACTTTGTTTTATTACCGCTGCATTTCTGTATCCCCATCTGCATGTTGATGAAAGCAATCACAGCATGTGCACCACTAACTATTATAGCCATGTGTGTGGAACGCTATGTGGCCATTTGCATGCCTCTCCGACATCATGCCATCTCCACCTCTAGAAGAGCTATAATGGTGATTTTAATGATTTGGATCGTGAGCTCCATAAGCCCCTTTGTTGATATGTTAATTCTTGTCAGCACTGCCTCACGTGAATACATGTCTCAACTCACACACTGCCACTATGAGATTATGATTCCGGAAAAGATTGGTCACTTTGCTAGGGGTCTGTTTTATATTGTGGGGCTTGTGGTTATTTTGATCATTGAAGCCTTTTGTTATGTAATGATATACCTTGCTGCACGCACAGCCTCTGGTGACAATAAGAAGTCAGCATCAAAAGGGCAGCGCACCATTTCCCTGCACATACTTCAGCTGTTTTTATGTACTGCAGAGGTGATGTGCCCTTACATTGAGGCTGTAGTTATGCAGTATGATATTCAATCATATCTGACTGTCCGATTTATAAATTTCCTGGCATTTAGTATCACTTCTAGAGCAGTGAGTCCTCTAGTCTATGGGTTTAGAGATGAGAAATTCTATGCAGCTATGGCTTACTATATCAAATGCAAAAACAACACCATCTCATCTGACACAATTAAACAAGTCTTTAATGAATAATTCCATCAAACTACATGTTTTTAAACGTGCCCATGTGATTTTAACAGGCCTAAATGCATGTCATAAAGTTATTTGTATTATATCACATATTCTTTAGAACATTATTTTCTCCAGTTTTGATTTTAAGAAATGCATTAAGAGTAGCTATAATATTCCATGTAAAATCGTCCAGAGTTTGTATTTGTCTGGCCAATAAGGTCTTTGGAAGGTGCCTCAGAAGCAGTATGTTGTTTAGTAGCAACCTCTATTGGCCCGATTGAGCATTGTTTTTTTTACATTACATACATGTCAATGTATTAAATAAAACTCAGTTATTTCTTTATAAATACAATCTACATATAAGGAAAGCACATAGCACACGTAGCAAGCGTTTTAAGTGTGTTTTGCAGCCTGTAGATTAACATTGTGTGAATCTAACATACAGTAATGTAAATATGCACAAATAATATTAATTCAAGCTCAACAAATTTACATTTTGGATTTAAAATGTCTCAGTTGTTTTTGTTTTCTGAATGTTTTTCATGTGTAACGTCTGTAATGTTATGCCACCCTGAATACAGCACACTTTCTTTCTGAGGCCTCTTAGGAAAATATTAATATCAGCGGTTACTGCAATTGTCACATGTCACACCTTATTGAAATACTGAAAAATAAATCAGTCATATGCCAAAATGTAAATACATTACACGAGCAGCTTTGTGGTTAAGCAACAGTATCAAATCAGCATAGTTTATGTGATGCTGTAATGCTCATATCTTAATGAAGATACAGTTTAAACTCTTAGCACAGTTATTTGAAAATAAACTAACAGCAACATCATGCAAATAAGAGTTTAAAGTGATAATGCCAAAATGTTTGCCTTTGCATGCCACTGTGACATGATGCAATCCTGACTTCCAAACAGCCTTTATTGTGATTTCTGTGTAGTCCTGTGGTTTGGACCCTGAGCTCTATAAACTCTTTGTTTATGTGTACATTCTTATACGACTGCATAAGATAAGTGCTTTGTGAACTCGCTTAAGAGATTTCATCCCTTTTTAAGGGTCTTCTTTTTGTTGAGTATATTTTACGAATACTCTTAAAAAAGGTTTTTAAATGTATTTTGGAGCCAAATGGTTTTGTGGGATAGGTTTTTCACCATTATACATTTACCATACAGACAAACTGAACTTCTATATGCTACAAATGCTTTTAATAGTGCAGCAACAATACACGGCCAAAGGAAAATTTGGGACATAACAGTTCATCATAGTAAATGAAAATGATCCCTAAAATTCCCAAACACTCACACACCATATTTATGTCTATATGGAGGGAAGTGTGTGTGTATATTATCATGATAGAATGGCACACACAGTATATATATATATTGTGTGTATATAACCTGTTTCAATCAGACCAATTGCCACAGGTATATAAAATATAAAAGCACCTACCCATGCAGTCTGTATTTACAAACATTTGTGGGGGGAAAAATGGGTCATTCTGAAGAGCTCAGTGAATTCAAGAGAGGTACTGAGATAGGATGCCATTGTTCCACCTTTGCAATAAGTCAGTTCGTGAAGTTTCATCCCTGCTAGATATTCCACTTTCAACTGTAAGTGGTATTATTGGAAAGTGGAAGCATTTAGTAACAGCAGCAACTCAGCCACAAAGCGGAAGACCATGTGAAGTCACAGAGCGGGGTCACGAAGTGCTGAGGCACATGGTGCATAAAAGTCGCCAACGCTGTGCTGATACCATAGATGAAGAATTCCAAACTTCCTGCACAAAAATTGGAGCTTCACGGAATGGGTGTCTATGGCCGAGCAGCTGCTTGTAAGCCTCACATCACCAAGTACAATGCCAAGCGTCAGATGGAGTGGTATAAAGCATACCGCCACCGGACTCTAAAGTAGTGGAAACATGTCCTGTGGAGTGACAAATCATGCTTCTCTGTTTGGCAGTCTGATGGGTGTATCTGGGTTGGGCAGATGCCAGGAGAACGTTACCTGCCTGACTTCATTGTGCCAACTGTAAAGTTTGGTGGAGGAGGTATAAGGGTATGAGACTAGCTTTTTAGGGGTTGTGCTAGGCCCCTTACTTCCAGTGAAGGGAAAACTTAATGCTTCAGCACACCAAGACATTTTGGACAATACTATGCTTCCAACTTTGTGGGAAGAGTTTGGGGAAGGCCCTTTTCTAATCCAGCATGACTGTGCCCCAGTGCACAAAGCAAGATCCATGGTTGGATGAGTTTGTTGTGGAAGAGCTTGACTGGCCCGCACAGAGCCATGACCTCAACCCCATCAAACATATTTGGGATGAAATGGATCAGAGATTGAAAGCCAGACCTTCTTGTCCAACATCAGTGACAGACCTCACAAATGTTCTACTGGATGAATGGGCAAGAGTTCCCACAGAAACACCCCAAAATCTTGTGGAAGCTCTTATTGCTGCAGGGGGGTGGGGGGTGGGGGATTGCTGAAATTACCAAAAACTCAGTATCTTTATAATGTTAGCAAGAGAAGCAATATATTAACAGTTCTGTTTTTAAGGTTGCAAATACACTATATTGCCAACAGTATTGGGACACCACTCCAAATCATTGAAGACTGCTTCTACAAACATTTGTGAAAGAATGGGTTGCTCTCAGGAGCTCAGTGAATTCAAGCATGGTACCGTGATAGGTTGCCACCTGTGCAATAAGTCCATTCGTGAAATTTCCTCACTACTAAATATTCCACGGTCAACTGTTAGTGGTATTATAACAAAGTGGAAGCAATTGGGAACAACAGCAACTCAGCCACGAAGTGATAGGCCACGTAAAATCACAGAGCGGGGTCAGCGCATGCTGAGGCGCACAGTGTGCAGAAGTCGCCAACTTTCTGCAGAGTCAATAGCTACAGACCTCCAAAATTCGTGTGGACTTCAGATTAGCTCAAGAACAGTGCGTAGAGAGCTTCATGGAATGGGTTTCCATGGCCGAGCAGCTGCATCCAAGCAACATCACCAAGTGCAATGCAAAGCGTCGAATGCAGTGGTGTAAAGCACGCCGCCACTGGACTCTAGAGCAGTGGAGACGTGACGAATCACTCCAGAGAACTGTCTTCTCTGTCTGGCAATCCGATGGACAAGTCTGGGTTCGGCGGTTGCCAGGAGAATGGTACTTGCCTGACTGCATTGTGCCAAGTGTAAATTATGGTGTGGGGTTGTTTTTTAGGGATTGGATTTGGCCCCTTATAGTTCCAGTGAAAAGAACTCTTAAAGGGCACCTATTATGCAAAATTCACTTTTACATGGTGTTTGTGGGTTGGCAGTGTGTGTACACAACCACCCTATAATGGTAAAAATCCACCCACTCCTTTTTTTTTAATCCCCATAAATCATAAGCAGTGTCTCAGAACAAGGCGTTTGCAGATTCCTGGCAAAGTGACGTCACATTTCACAGGCCCCGCCCACGAGTGTTGATGGACACTGCCGTATTAGCAAAGACCCCGCCCTCAGAGAGCTGTACAAAGTCTGCCATGTTTATCTCCTCACCAGAGAATTTAACAGCAGCATTCAAGTAAGAAATGTGTTCTTAATAAAGCTACTAAAGTTCATTCAGTCAAGAGTAATGAGTGATTTTCTGTTTATCTTTTGTTGTTTGATACATATTAACAGCAGATATAGCAGTAGGTACTGTATATTACACTGCTTTCACTTTAGTACACAGATCTAATATACACACAGGATTTCTGTACTTGCTGCATACGTGCACAGACATAACCAACTGTTTTCATGTGAACTTTGTGTGTTTCTGACATAACCTTGTGTGCATTTGACAGTTCCCTTTCGAACGGTCAGTCATACTGCGTCTTCTAGACGCAATGGGAAATAATCTATTTCTCGAATTACTGAAGCATTTTTGTAAAATCATGCAGTGCTACTGCCCATTCAAAACAGTGTAGAGACATCTCGCACACTATTGGCTGGCCAGTGGGAACTGCATGAACCAATGGCAGAACAGCGTAACTGTGCGAACCAATGGGCACAATGCCCGCGAAGCAGGACACAAAGCCCGTGAAGCTGAGCACAAAGCCCGCCAAAATGGGCGTGGCATCTGCCTTAAAGGTACGCTGTAATGCCCTAAAACGTCAGATTAATCTCCTTCAGCGACAATCTCGGTCCTTGCTGATAAACTCTTGAAGCTACACCACCTTCGCCGAGAAAAGACGAGCCTGCAGCGGAATCGCGAGCTAGCCAGCCCGGACATCCTGCAATGAGTCAGCTGCCTATTTTCACCGCGCTCAATTGCCAGCGGTCCCGCGAGCTGTCGCGCCTTTCCCTTGCGCTCTCCGGTGAAACACTACGGTGTATCCTTATATATTACTATAAACAACTTACGTAATGTCGCGCCAAATGTGTTACATGCAGCACTCACCTGCATGAAGAGGACGGCCACCATGTGTGTGTGATCTGTCTGGGCAAAGCCCACGCAGACGCTGCTCTCTCTGGGTCCAGCTGCTCTCACTGCGAGAGTATGCCCATCTCCTCTCTTTGTTCGCGGATATTGCTCTTTTCAGAGCGCGACCCCGCCCCTCGCGCTCTCCCGTTTCCTTTCCAGTCCGAACCTCGGCGGAAAAAGCGGCGGAGCCAGAAGGCTGAGTACACCGAGGCTAACAAGCTCACGTCGGCCCAGTGCCCACGTGCCTCGTCTTCGCCTCAGAGAGACATTTCTCCCGTGACGTTCTCTCGATCGGACCTGCTCCCTCCGCTTTAAGCCGAGGGCCTGGTCTCATTCGGCGGCAATGAGGACGATGAGCATCCACACGATGACTCCATGTCTCTCGTCGCTTCAGATGCTGAGGAATGGTTGGGCTCGGTCGACGACCCTACCCCCTCGACATCACAGCAGTGCAGCGACTCAAAGGCTGGTGCGGACACCGAACTAATCCGTGTCCTCACGAAGGCCGTCAACGAGCTTGGCCTGGACTGGGCCTCCCCCGAAAAGCCTGCACGCAGCCGCCTCGACGAATGGTATCTGCCGGGGCGCCAACAGGCCCCTTAACAGAGAGCTGCACCGTTCTTTCCTGAGGTGCACAAGGAGCTAGCGAAGTCATGAGTAGCGCGCCCCCTACTCTGCTCGTCTCCGCCCATCCATCTCGCACGCGCTCTCCACCATTGACGGTGCAGTCGAGAAGGGCTACGAGAAGCTTCCTCCGCTCAAGGAAACGGTGGCCGCGCACCTCTGTCCGCCCTCCGCGATAGGCTGGAAGCCTAAAATCGCCCATCCTTCCAAGCCCTGTCGAACAACGTCAGCCTTGGCAAATAGGGCCTATCCCTGCACTGCAGGCACAAGTCCTCGCTGTATAAAAATACTAAGACGGCCTCTGCAAGCCCGTCCTATTAATAAGTTGGCATCTGGGGCCTTCATATGCTTCAATGCTTACAAAAGTTTTTTCCTTGTAGTTACTGGTCTTTTTTGAGCCCAGTACGCATAGAAAATATATATATGTATATATATATATATATATATATGTGTGTGTGTGTGTGTGTATATATATATATGTTATGACGTGTCAATAACTCTAGTCTTGGGCCCTTTAATAAGTGTTTTATTTATTTTGACACACACAAAACAGCTCATTTTTCTCAAACCCAAAAATTGGCATTTTCAAAATGGTATATTAAATGATCTGTTAGGAATTTTGATCTGAAACTTCACAGACACACTCTGGGGACACCTGAGACTTATATTACATCTTGTAAAAAGGGGCATAATAGGTGCCCTTTAATGCTTCAGCATACCAAGACATTTTGGACAATTTCATGCTTCCAACTTTGTAGGAACAGTTTGGGGATGGCCCCTTCCTGACTGCGCACCAGTGCACAAAGCAAGGTCCATAAAGACATGGATGAGTGAGTTTGGTGTGGAGGAACTTGATTGGCCTGCACAGGGTCCTGACCTCAACCCAACAGAACACCTTTGGGATGAATTAGAGCGGAGGCTGCGAACCAGGCCTTCTTGTCCAACATCAGTGCCTGACCTCACAAATGTGCTCCTAGAAGAATGGTCAAAAATTCCCATAAACACACTCCTAAACCTTGTGGAAAGCCTTCCCTGAAGAGTTGAAGCTGTTATAGCTGCAAAGTGTGGGCCAACTCCACATTAAACCCTACGGCTTAAGAATGGGATGTCATTAAAGTTCATGTGCATGTAAAGGCAGGCGTCCCAAAACTTTTGGCAATATAGTGTATGTGCATGTAACAAATCTGAGACAGATGTATAAGTAGCTGTAGTCAGAATGCATGTGGTATACAGTATTACCTGAGTGGTAGAGAATGAAAAGCAGAAAAGGAGAGAAGGTGTAGCTTTAGAAATGCCATATGGAAAAGAAACAGATCTTATTGAGGAATAGAATCTAGCCTAATGGCATTCCAGTTGTCTGCTCTATTTTAGTTTGACTCTAGTTTGTGCACTAATCTAGCTTTTGACTCTTATGACATATTGTAAATAAAATAAATGTAAATGCATGATTGTGTCTCAGTACTCCATGTCTATCCCCTAAACACAAGCAAATCTAAATTTAGCTCTAGATGTCATCAACTAAGCAGATCAACTGGAGTTTTACTCTGTCAAACTCTATATAAATGTCTGTTCACAGCGCATTTATTACACTTGATGACCAGGGCTCAAGAATTGGGACAATCACTATGAGATTATGATTCCGGAAAAGATTGGTCACTTTGCTAGGGGTCTGTTTTATATTGTGGGGCTTGTGGTTATTTTGATCATTGAAGTCTTTTGTTATGTAATGATATACCTTGCTGCACGCACAGCCTCTGGTGACAATAAGAAGTCAGCATCAAAAGGGCAGCGCACCATTTCCCTGCACATACTTCAGCTGTTTTTATGTACTGCAGAGGTGATGTGCCCTTACATTGAGGCTGTAGTTATGCAGTATGATATTCAAACATATCTGACTGTCCGATTTATAAATTTCCTGGCAATTAGTATCACTTCTAGAGCAGTGAGTCCTCTCGTCTATGGGTTTAGAGATGAGAAATTCTACGCAGCTATGGCTTACTATATCAAATGCAAAAACAACACCATCTCATCTGACACAATTAAACAAGTCTTTAATGAATAATTCCATCAAACTACATGTTTTTAAACGTTCCCATGTGATTTTAACAGGCCTAAATGCATGTCATAAAGTTATTTGTATTATATCACATATTCTTTAGAACATTATTTTCTCCAGTTTTGATTTTAAGAAATGCATTAAGAGTAGCTATAATATTCCATGTAAAATCGTCCAGAGTTTGTATTTGTCTGGCCAATAAGGTCTTTGGAAGGTGCCTCAGAAGCAGTATGTTGTTTAGTAGCAACCTCTATTGGCCCGATTGAGCATTGTTTTTTTTACATTACATACATGTCAATGTATTAAATAAAAGTCAGTTATTTCTGTATAAATACAATCTACATATAAGGAAAGCACATAGCACACGTAGCAAGCGTTTTAAGTGTGTTTTGCAGCCTGTAGATTAACATTGTGTGAATCTAACATACAGTAATGTAAATATGCACAAATAAATATTAATTCGAGCTCAACAAATTTACATTTTGGATTTAAAATGTCTCAGTTGTTTTTGTTTTCTGAATGTTTTTCATGTGTAACGTCTGTAATGTTATGCCACCCTGAATACAGCACACTTTCTTTCTGAGGCCTCTTAGGAAAATATTAATATCAGTGGTTACTGCAATTGTCACATGTCACTCCTTATTGAAATATTGAAAAATAAATCAGTCATATGCCAAAATGTAAATACATTACACGAGCAGCTTTGTGGTTAAGCAACAGTATCAAATCAGCATAGTTTATGTGATGCTGTAATGCTCATATCTTAATGAAGATACAGTTTAAACTCTTAGCACAGTTATTTGAAAATAAACTAACAGCAACATCATGCAAATAAAAGTTTAAAGTGATAATGCCAAAATGTTTGCTACATGTCTATAATGTTTTGTGGCCTTTGCATGCCACTGTGACATGATGCAATCCTGACTTCCAAACAGCCTTTATTGTGATTTCTGTGTAGTCCTGTGGTTTGGACCCTGAGCTCTATAAACTCTTTGTTTATGTGTACATTCTTATACGACTGCATAAGATAAGTGCTTTGTGAACTCGCTTAAGAGATTTCATCCCTTTTTAAGGGTCTTCTTTTTGAGTATATTTTATGAATACTCTTAAAAAAGGTTTTTAAATGTATTTTGGAGCCAAATGGTTTTGTGGGATAGGTTTTTCACCATTATACATTTACCATACAGACAAACTGAACTTCTATATGCTACAAATGCTTTTAATAGTGCAGCAACAATACATGGCCAAAGGAAAATTTGGGACATAACAGTTCATCATGGTAAATGAAAATGATCCCTAAAATTCCCAAACACTCACACACCATATTTATGTCTATATGGAGGGAAGTGTGTGTGTATATTATCATGATAGAATGGCACACACAATATGTATACACAAACCAGATTCCAAAAAAGTTGGGACACTGTACAAATTGTGAATAAAAACAGAATGCAATGATTTCTTCAAAAACTTCAAATTTCAATATTTTATTCAGAATACAACATAGATGACATCAAATGTTTAAACTGAGAAAATGTATCATTTTAAGGGAAAAATAAGTTGACTTTAAATTTCATGGCATCAACACATCTCAAAAAAGTTGGGACAAGGCCATGTTTACTACTGTGTGGCATCCCCTCTTCTTTTTATAACAGTCTGCAAACGTCTGGGGACTGAGGAGACAAGTTGCTCAAGTTTAGGAATAGGAATGTTGTCCCATTCTTGTCTAATACAGGCTTCTAGTTGCTCAACTGTCTTAGGTCTTCTTTGTCGCATCTTCCTCTTTATGATGCGCCAAATGTTCTATGGGTGAAAGATCTGGACTGCAGGCTGGCCATTTCAGTACCCGGATCCTTCTACGCAGCCATGATGTTGTAATTGATGCAGTATGTGGTCTGGCATTGTCATGTTGGAAAATGCAAGGTCTTCCCTGAAAGACGACGTCTGGATGGGAGCATATGTTGTTCTAGAACTTGGATATACCTTTCAGCATTGATGGTGCCTTTCCAGATGTGTAAGCTGCCCATGCCACACGCACTCATGCAACCCCATACCATCAGAGATGCAGGCTTCTGAACTGAGCGCTGATAACAACTTGGGTTGTCCTTGTCCTCTTTAGTCCGGATGACATGGCGTCCCAGTTTTCCAAAAAGAACTTCAAATTTTGATTCGTCTGACCACAGAACAGTTTTCCACTTTGCCACAGTCCTTTTTAAATGAGCCTTGGTCCAGAGAAAACGCCTGCGCTTCTGGATCATGTTTAGATATGGCTTCTTTTTTGACCTATAGAGTTTTAGCCGGCAACGACGAATGGCACGGTGGATTGTGTTCACCGACAATGTTTTCTGGAAGTATTCCTGAGCCCATGTTGTGATTTCCATTACAGTAGCATTCCTGTATGTGATGCAGTGCCGTCTAAGGGCCCGAAGATCACGGGCATCCAGTATGGTTTTCCGGCCTTGACCCTTACGCACAGAGATTGTTCCAGATTCTCTGAATCTTTAGATGACATTATGCACTGTAGATGATGATAACTTCAAACTCTTTGCAATTTTTCTCTGAGAAACTCCTTTCTGATATTGCTCCACTATTTTTCACCGCAGCATTGGGGGAATTGGTGATCCTCTGCCCATCTTGACTTCTGAGAGACACTGCCACTCTGAGAGGCTCTTTTTATACCCAATCATGTTGCCAGTTGACCTAATAAGTTGCAAATTGGTTCTCCAGCTGTTCCTTATATGTACATTTAACTTTTCCGGCCTCTTATTGCTACCTGTCCCAACTTTTTTGGAATGTGTAGCTCTCATGAAATCTAAAATGAGCCAATATTTGGCATGACATTTCAAAATGTCTCACTTTCAACATTTTATATGTTATCTATATTCTATTGTGAATAAAATACAAGTTTATGAGATTTGTAAATTATTGCATTCCTTTTTTATTCACAATTTGGACACTGTCCCAACTTTTTTGGAATCAGGTTTGTATATATGACACATCTGTTTCAATCAGACCAATTGCCACAGGTATATAAAATATAAAAGCACCTACCCATGCAGTCTGCATTTACAAACATTTGTAGGGAAAAAAATGGGTCATTCTGAAGAGCTCAGTGAATTCAAGAGAGGTACTGAGATAGGATGCCATTGTTCCACCTTTGCAATAAGTCAGTTCGTGAAATTTTATCCTTGCTAGATACTCCACTTTCAACTGTAAGTGGTATTATTGGAAAGTGGAAGCATTTAGGAACAGCAGCAACTCAGCCACGAAGCAGAAGACCATGTGAAGTCACAGAGCGGGGTCACGAAGTGCTGAGGCACATGGTGCATAAAAGTCGCCAACGCTGTGCTGATACCATAGATGAAGAATTCCAAACTTCCTGCACAAAAACTGGAGCTTCACGGAATGGGTTTCTATGGCCGAGCAGCTGCATGTAAGCCTCACATCACCAAGTACAATGCCAAGCGTCAGATGGAGTGGTATAAAGCATACCGCCACCGGACTCTAAAGTAGTGGAAACATGTTCTGTGGAGTGACAACTCATGCTTCTCTGTTTGGCAGTCTGATGGGTGTATCTGGGTTGGGCAGATGCCAAGAGAACGTTACCTGCCTGACTTCATTGTGCCAACTGTAAAGTTTGGTGGAGGAGGAATAAGGGTATGAGACTAGCTTTTTAGGGGTTGTGCTAGGCCTCTTACTTCCAGTGAAGGGAAAACTTAATGCTTCAGCACACCAAGACATTTTGGACAATACTATGCTTCCAACTTTTTGGGAAGAGTTTGGAGAAGGCCCTTTTCTAATCAAAGCAAGATCCATGGTTGGATGAGTTTGTTGTGGAAGAACTTGACTGGCCTGCACAGAGCCATGACCTCAACCCCATTAAACATATTTGGGATGAAATGGATCAGAGATTGAAAGCCAGGCCTTCTTGTCCAACATCAGTGACAGACCTCACAAATGTTCTACTGGATGAATGGGCAAGAGTTCCCACAGAAACACTCAAAAATCTTGTGGAAGCTCTTATTGCTGCAAGGGGGGGTGGGGGGTAGGGGGGGTAGGGGGTGCGGGGGATTGAAGGATTGCTGAAATTACCAAAAACTCAGTATCTTTACAATGTTAGCAAGAGAAGCAATATATTAACAGTTCTGTTTTTAAGGTTGCAAATACACTATATTGCCAAAAGTATTGGGACACCCCTCCAAATCATTGAATTCAGGTGTTCCAATCACTTCCATGCCACAGGTGTATAAGATCAAGCACCTAGGCATGCAGAGTGCTTCTACAAACATTTGTCAAAGAAGTGTAAAGTTTGGTGGAGGGGGGATTATGGTGTGGGGTTGTTTTTCAGAGGTTGGACTTGGCCCCTTAGTTCCAGTGAAAGGAACTCTTAATGCTTCAGCATACCAAGACATTTTGGACAATTTCATGCTCCCAACTTTGTGGGAACAGATTGGCCTGCACAGAGTCCTGACCTCAACCCGATAGAACACCTTTGGGATGAATTAGAGCGGAGACTGCGAACCAGCCCTTCTCCACCAACATCAGGGCCTGACCTCACAAATGCGCTTCTAGAAGAATGGTCAAAAATTCCCATAAACACACTCCTAATCCTTGTGGAAAGCCTTCCCAGAAGAGTTGAAGCTGTTATAGCTGCAAAGTGTGGGCCAACTCCACATTAAACCCTACGGATTAAGAATGGGATGTCATTAAAGTTCATGTGCATGTAAAGGCAGGCGTCCCAAAACTTTTGGCAATATAGTGTATGTGCATGTAACAAATTTGAGACAGATGTATAAGTAGCTGTAGTCAGAATTCATGTGGTATACAGTATTACCTGAGTGGTAGAGAATAAAAGGCAGAAAAGGAGAGAAGGTGTAGCTTTAGAAATGCCATATGGAAAAGAAACAGATCTTATTGAGGAATAGAATCTAGCCTAATGGCATTCCAGTTGTCTGCTCTATTTTAGTTTGACTCTAGTTTGTGCACTAATCTAGCTTTTGACTCTTATGACATATTGTAAATAAAATAAATGTAAATGCATGATTGTGTCTCAGTACTCCATGTCTATCCCCTAAACACAAGCAAATCTAAATTTAGCTCTAGATGTCATCAACTAAGCAGATCAACTGGAGTTTTACTCTGTCAAACTCTATATAAATGTCTGTTCACAGCGCATTTATTACACTTGACGACCAGGGCTCAAGAATAGAGTCTTACTGTCAGTAAGTAATAAAGCAAGGTTATATTTTTAACTGATTTCATGACCTTCATTTACTGTATTCAAACTGAAATGATATACTTTTTATGGCTACATAAATATTTGAAGCTTATCAATAATGCATATTATAAATATTGAGAATGTATGTCACAATGCAATCTCTATATATCTATAATTGGGAAAGTTACATTCATTATGGTAAATTAAACTTATAACTTAACATTGCATAAATGTCCAATCATTCACACTTTTTTTTTCACTTTATTTGTATCTGCATAAATACAAGAATGAAATTATGTAAACTGAAGTCATACTCTTTTTTTAATGCTACATAAATATTTGAAGCTTATTGATAATGTATATTATAAATGTTGATTAATTATTTCTCAAGGATTTGTCATGGTAATTTATGTCTCATATAGGCTGTGTGTTTTTCTTTGTCTAATTTCTGTCTAATTTTCTCCCAGATGTGTGCACAATGACCGGTCAGAATGCCAGTGAGCAGATGCAACTGATCCAAGTTGATCCCGTCCGGAGGAACATTTCACTGGCGCTGACCCAGATCTTTGTGTGGCCCTTCATCTACCTCATCTTCCTAATGCTCTTAATATTCTCCAAGAAAGAGACTTTCAGAACAGAGACACGCTATATATTGTTTGGTCACTCTCTCCTGGTAGACCTAATATTTCTTTGTCTGACAGATTTTGTGGTGCTCTTATCATATAACTTTGTTTTATTACCGCTGCATTTCTGTATCCCCATCTGCATGTTGATGAAAGCAATCACAGCATGTGCACCACTAACTATTATAGCCATGTGTGTGGAACGCTATGTGGCCATTTGCATGCCTCTCCGACATCATGCCATCTCCACCTCTAGAAGAGCTAAAATGGTGATTTTAATGATTTGGATCCTGAGCTCCATAAGCCCCTTTGTTGATATGTTAATTCTTGTCAGCACTGCCTCACGTGAATACATGTCTCAACTCACACACTGCCACTATGAGATTATGATTCCGGAAAAGATTGGTCACTTTGCTAGGGGTCTGTTGTATATTGTGGGGCTTGTGGTTATTTTGATCATTGAAGTCTATTGTTATGTAATGATATACCTTGCTGCACGCACAGCCTCTGGTGACAATAAGAAGTCAGCATCAAAAGGGCAGCGCACCATTTCCCTGCACATACTTCAGCTGTTTTTATGTACTGCAGAGGTGATGTGCCCTTACATTGAGGCTGTAGTTATGCAGTATGATATTCAAACATATCTGACTGTCCGATTTATAAATTTCCTGGCAATTAGTATCACTTCTAGAGCAGTGAGTCCTCTCGTCTATGGGTTTAGAGATGAGAAATTCTATGCAGCTATGGCTTACTATATCAAATGCAAAAACAACACCATCTCATCTGACACAATTAAACAAGTCTTTAATGAATAATTCCATCAAACTACATGTTTTTAAACGTGCCCATGTGATTTTAACAGGCCTAAATGCATGTCATAAAGTTATTTGTATTATATCACATATTCTTTAGAACATTATTTTCTCCAGTTTTGATTTTAAGAAATGCATTAAGAGTAGCTATAATATTCCATGTAAAATCGTCCAGAGTTTGTATTTGTCTGGCCAATAAGGTCTTTGGAAGGTGCCTCAGAAGCAGTATGTTGTTTAATAGCAACCTCTATTGGCCTGATTGAGCATTGTTTTCTTAACATTACATACATGTCAATGTATTAAATAAAAGTCAGTTATTTCTGTATAAATACAATCTACATATAAGGAAAGCACATAGCACACGAAGCAAGCGTTTTAAGTGTGTTTTGCAGCCTGTAGATTAACATTGTGTGAATCTAACATACAGTAATGTAAATATGCACAAATAAATATTAATTCGAGCTCAACAAATTTACATTTTGGATTTAAAATGTCTCAGTTGTTTTTGTTTTCTGAATGTTTTTCATGTGTAACGTCTGTAATGTTATGCCACCCTGAATACAGCACACTTTCTTTCTGAGGCCTCTTAGGAAAATATTAATATCAGCGGTTACTGCAAGTGTCACATGTCACACCTTATTGAAATATTGAAAAATAAACCAGTCATATGCCAAAATGTAAATACATTACACGAGCAGCTTTGTGGTTAAGCAACAGTATCAAATCAGCATAGTTTATGTGATGCTGTAATGCTCATATCTTAATGAAGATACAGTTTAAACTCTTAGCACAGTTATTTGAAAATAAACTAACAGCAACATCATGCAAATAAAAGTTTAAAGTGATAATGCCAAAATGTTTGCTACATGTCTATAATGTTTTGTGGCCTTTGCATGCCACTGTGACATGATGCAATCCTGACTTCCAAACAGCCTTTATTGTGATTTCTGTGTAGTCCTGTGGTTTGGACCCTGAGCTCTATAAACTCTTTGTTTATGTGTACATTCTTATACGACTGCATAAGATAAGTGCTTTGTGAACTCGCTTAAGAGATTTCATCCCTTTTTAAGGGTCTTCTTTTTGTTGAGTATATTTTATGAATACTCTTAAAAAAGGTTTTTAAACGTATTTTGGAGCCAAATGGTTTTGTGGGATAGGTTTTTCACCATTATACATTTACCATACAGACAAACTGAACTTCTATATGCTACAAATGCTTTTAATAGTGCAGCAACAATACATGGCCAAAGGAAAATTTGGGACATAACAGTTCATCATGGTAAATGAAAATTATCCCTAAAATTCCCAAACACTCACACACCATATTTATGTCTATATGGAGGGAAGTGTGTGTGTATATTATCATGATAGAATGGCACACACAATATATATACTTGTATATATGACACACCTGTTTCAATCAGACCAATTGCCACAGGTATATAAAATATAAAAGCACCTACCCATGCAGTCTGCATTTACAAACATTTGTAGGGAAAAAAATGGGTCATTCTGAAGAGCTCAGTGAATTCAATTAAAGAATTTGGAATCGTATCACACCAAACAATTTTCTGAAACTGGTTGCAATGTGCAGTTTTTGGTGTGGCGGTATGTGATGAAAAGAGTAATTTATTGTGTCATAATACCAATAGCAATAGCCAATGCAGAGAAGCAAAACCGCACGAGGAGGCTGCGCTGTGGCTCGCAAGTAGTGATGTCCGTTTATGAATGATTCGTCACTCTGTCTGCGTTCGCTTAAATAGTTGTAAAACGTGGGCTATAATGGTTGCTACGCACTTGATTATAGATAAAATAAGCTCTCTTACACATACACGTTGTGTTGTGTGTGTAACTTCACCCATACGCAGCAGTGATAGCCTACTGTAGATTAATTTTACTGACTTGACGACTTTGAATTCCGTTCAGTCATTTCGTTTATTTAAACATACTGGTAGTTAAAATATAACTTTTCAATGGCTAATTTCTCCGAACACGTCCACATATGCAATCTTTGATCATATTCCGAATCAGGGAAGTCATTAAAGTGCAGCCAAAGATAAATTACGACCAACGCAATGAAAGAACCGTTCATGAGCGACTATCACAGAGACGGTGTTTCACCACAGAGATACCCAAGAAAAGATACAGGTAAAAGAAAATATTTAATTTCAGTCATGTTCCGTATAGTGAGAAATAATATTATTCTATCCAATTGTCCAGTATTGCTTATACAGTATTAGATGTTTGTTTTTAAACTATAAATGGAACAATCATGACTATATAGCCTATGCAAACTTTGAGAACAGATAACAGAGAACAGATGTAGGCTACAAAATAACATGTAAAATAAATGGTTTGGTTTTGCTTTTGTAAATTGAGCATGCATGATCATATTACAGATATATTAATTTTCTTAAGTTGATTTGTGTTAGGCCCATCTGTAAGATTATGCAGCAGATTTTTTTTTTTTTTTTTTTACATTTTTGTTATCAGTTTGTTTTGTGTAATAGTGTCAAGTTTACATATGCAGAAAAGTGCCTAGATATTAAAAGTGTGTTATGTTATCACTGTTCAATATCACAATACAATACAAGATTACTTGTCAAATAAATAAATGAACTTGAAATCATTTTACTTCACGTGTAGTGATTGCAGAGTGATACAGTACATGGCCAAATAAAAATGACTTTCAATAATCCGGAAAATAGGTTAAAGGGTTAGTTCACCCAAAAAGAAAATAAAAACACCTAAGATTGTAACTCACCCTCATGTTGTTCCAAAAACATTAGTTAGAATGTCGGTAACCAAACCATTTCAGTTTTTCTTCTATGTTCAACATAAGAAAGTCATATTTGGAACGAAATGGGGGTGAGTAAATGGTGATAGAATTAAATTTTTTAGGTGAACTACCTATTTAACTACCTTTAAGATAAATGTTAACGTGTGCCCCCTAAAAGCACAAGTGGCCCCTGCCTGGCCCCCCCAGTTACCGTGGTCTAGAACCGCCACTGGCAGCAACTCAGCCACAAAGCGGAAGACCATGTGAAGTCACAGAGCGGGGTCACCAAGTGCTGAGGCACATGGTGCGTAAAAGTCGCCAACGCTGGAGCTTCACGGAATGGGTTTCTATGGCCGAGCAGCTGCATGTAAGCCTCACATCACCAAGTACAAAGCCAAGCGTCAGATGGAGTGGTATAAAGCATACCGCCACCGGACTCTAAAGTAGTGGAAACATGTTCTGTGGAGTGACAAATCATGCTTCTCTGTTTGGCAGTCTGATGGGTGAATCTGGGTTGGGCAGATGCCAGGAGAACGTTACCTGCCTGACTTCATTGTGCCAACTGTAAAGTTTGGTGGAGGAGGTATAAGGGTATGAGACTAGCTTTTTAGGGGTTGTGCTAGGCCCCTTACTTCCAGTGAAGGGAAAACTTAATGCTTCAGCACACCAAGACATTTTGGACACTTTTTGGGAAGAGTTTGGGGAAGGCCCTTTTCTAATCCAGCATGACTGTGCCCCAGTGCACAAAGCAAGGTCCATGGTTGGATGAGTTTGTTGTGGAAGAACTTGACTGGCCCGCACAGAGCCATGACCTCAACCGCGCAACTTCATATTAATTTCTATGAATTTAGAAAGCAGAATGCGATGTCATTACAGTCCATGTTGATGTCAGGTACCCCAATACTACAGTCATGACAACAAGGACATTAGCCTACAAATAGTCCTGATTGTTTCACAACTTGCTAAACAACTTGATTGGGAACAGCTGAGAAACTTTTCTGACCAATTCACTGACTATTCAAAACTGAAAGATAAGATATTGGTTGAGGTCAATTGAATTGGTCTATCAAGAGCTTTCTTCAGTACACAGTAACTATGGATCCTTTGCCTTGATAGATATACTGTATTTTTGCCAACTAAGTTTTTTTTCTTATCATGTGGACTTGTTTGTCTGACACACCCCTTTGAGACGTGCAGGCCATGCTCATCAATGGCGTCTGCTATGTTCTCAATACACATTGTTTTGTGATCGCTAGAGCGGTGGGTCACCATATACTGCAGCCCAACCACTAAGAGCTCACTAGTGTTTACCACAGCCTACAACCTTTGTGCTGACGTAGTGTGTAAATGTGCGTCAAACCCTGTCTTTCCTTGAACTTAAGCCACTAAAATCAAGATTAAAGGTCCGAATAAACGGATCAATACACTGCATGGAGGGCAGAGTCCTATAGCAGTATATAAATACTGGTGGGCAGTGCTGTCAACTTTAAACATTGCAGAGCTTTACGTTAAGACAAATACAGGCTTAAAGGAAAAAATCTACGATTATTCTTTTTTATTATTAGTAAAAGGCTGTAAGGTAATATGCAGGCTTTTAGAAACTCTGGTTTGTGTGCTAGTGGGAATCTTCTTAAAGGCCGGACCGACTTCCTGGTTGCCCGGAGAAACATGTCAGTGCTGCGACTGAGCGCTGCGTGCGTTCAAATTCTCAAGTAAGATTGCGTGCATTTGTTGCGATATTAAGGTTGTAGTGGTATGCGTGTGAGGGTGTTATTTTAAATTAAGTCATATGCTCAGTCTAATTTATTTTCTTATATCAAAGGGACAAGGCCAATGTGTTCTGCAGCAGCCCCGTTCATCAGCGTCTCCTGCGCCTTCCGGAGGTTGCCCGATCAAAAGCAGTCGCGTTCAGTGTCGGCAGCGGCCTCTGTGCGGTTCCTTTTACACAGGTAACCTTAATGTAAACACGTTTAAATTTTGCTTTTACGCTATAGACATTGAACAATTGACAAACTTGTAAAACGCACGTATGGAGAGGGTGACGACAAGCTAACGGTCGCATTAAAGGGAAATGAAAATGTTGTAATTTACTCACCCTCAAGTTGTTCCAAACCTGTATGAGTTTCTTTCTTCTGTTGAACACAAAATACGATATTTTGAAGACTGCTGGTAACAGACAGTTGACGGTAGCCATTGATTTCCATAGTATGTTCCCCTACTATGGAAGTCAACGGTCTCTTGTCTGCTGTCTGCCTAGTTAGCCTACCAACATTCTTTACAATGTGTTCAACAGAAGAAAGGAACTCATACAGGTTTGGAACAACTTCAGTGTGAGTAAATTGACAGAATTTTCATTTTGGGGTGAACTATCCCTTTACGATTCTCTACTTTTAAATATTATTTTTGCTAAATTAAATTGTTGTTTTTTTTGTTTTTTTTTTAATTGAATGCTGCCTCTTTGTAATTAGTTAGATTTAAGCATAACAAAATAATAAATCTGAAATCTTGTAAAAGTTTATAGAGGGACATTTTAATCCATTAACTGGTCCTAGCTCTATGCCTTTTGATATATGTACATATTCATATTTCTCATAGAATACCACTTTTTACAACAAACTGTTTAGTACATGATGAAATTTGTGGTTATGTGAGTCAGGTTAATTCAGTAACCTCTCATTTTTATATGTGTTGCTGATTCACTAAAAAGAACTGGCTCATAAGAGTCATTCGTCTGAGCTTGTTGCACTGTATGTTTCTGATTCGCTGAAAAGAGCCAACTCATACGAGTCATTTACAAAAATCGAAAAAAATTAATAGAACGAGTGTCCGATCTTATTCTTGATTATTATGACAAGTGTAATGAAACACTTTTTTTCTCCAGCAGGTTGAAAACCTCTCGCATGAATCCCTGATTCGTCGGGCCTCTTGTCTGGTCACAGACAGTGCCAACACATACCTCTCTCAAACCACGCTGGCCCTTGTGGATGCCCTCACACAGTATGCCAAGGTAATACTTATAAACACTGCATTTTAAAACTGTAGTCCACTCAGTAACACTTCACAATGTGAAGACTTGATTGATGTCTAAAATATTATGTTCACTTTTCTCAGGCACTACATACACTCATTGCCCTTCAGAAGCGATACATTACCTCAATAGGAAAACTGTCCCCTGCTGAAGAGGACAGCATTTGGCAGGTGATCATTGGCCAGCGAGTAGAGGTAAATTCTGTTCCTTTAAATGTTTGTTTACTTTTTGTAGAACAAGGTCTGCTTTCGTTTATCTAAGTGTTGTTTAACTTTTGCAACAATATACATCATGATTAGTAAGACTGATTAGCAGACCTTGTTGATATTGAAGTAGTTATCTAATTGAAGAGAACCCAATTTCAGAGCTTTCACAGTATTTCTCCCTTTTGTCAGGTTAGTGATAGATTGGAAGAATGTAAACGCTTTGAGTCAAACTGGATGAATGCCATCCACATCTGTGAGTTATCAGCAGAGGCAGCCTACAATTCAGGTGTGTTTATCAATTGGCCTTATTTATTAAACCTATAAATTTTATCTACTATGCAATCTGTTAAAAAGAGCATTTCTTGTACATATGAGATTGATCCGGGCTATGAATTGATTAAATCCTAATATTTTTACAGGGGCGGAGCATGCATGCACAGCAACAAAGACTAACCTGCAGGTGGCACAGTCCAAAGTGGAGGAGATTAGAAATATCTCAAAAGAAGCAGAGAAAAAACTGGCTGAGACTAAAGCAGAAGAAATCCAGAGAATGGCTGAATATGCTTCCAGCATTGACATTCATGACCTGGAAGATGTTCCAGAGGCCTACCTTCGTGAGGACTAGAAAAAATACAAATGTTCTTGAGTTTGCAATTCAGTAGCAAGCAGTGAATCACTCAATGAGAATGACTGAATCCAGAATGCACCTTGACATGAATTTGCAATGAGTATTAGTTATGGAATTAAAAGAAGTCCTGCTTTTAAAGGCCTTGTTTAATCAAGATATGTGTTCATAACAATAGAACAGGTATAAGTCCAACAAATGTAATTCATTTAGAATAACTTGTATTACCTGTTAAAGTTAACACAGCTTGTAAGATCCATAGATTACTTTGGAAATGACATTTGATTTGGCATTTGTATATATGTATATATTTTCATATTGTTTATTTTTTGATGCGAGTTAATGCAACATTGAAATTGTCACAGGATGATGTGATATTACAATGTATTTCTACAAAGTTGCAATCAATCTGTTTTTATATTTTTAAGAGATCACCTGTTATTTATTATCTTAATAAATGGAAAATTTATTCAGAACAGTTTTTGCTAAATGTCTGAATTCCAATAACTTATTTTATTGAACTGAATTATGGCGCCTTGCGGTTTGACAATTAATGTACAAATAATGTAATCAAATAATGATTTATACATTTATAATATTTTGTGGCATTCACACGTAAACCTAAATGACATTATCACTTATTATAATCATCATGTGTTTTACTTTTAGCATTAAATTACTGATGCTTCCATAAAACGAGTTTCACGTTGAAGTTCACAGTTTTAACCAACAGAGGGCGATGGCATGCTTTATTATGGAAAAAAATGTTTGGGAGAATGATGTCAGAAATAAACATTGTTTAGACTAAAATAATATTTTAGTCTAATTACAATACAAAAGCCCGTTCCTTCAGTTATTAACTGTAAATAGGATGTTGAAGGGACAGTGCAATAAAAATGGGTTTCTGTATTCACTATTACCATGACCTTTTTTCTTGTTTTGAACACAAAAACACCTTGTGTTCCAAATTATTATGCAAGTGACATATCAGTTGGGTTTCAGTACAGTAAACATTCAGATTTTAGTTTTTCAAAGAAAGTGTTTGTTTTATTTCTTCATATCTTTTTTAGATAACTGGTATCAATCTCAGACAGGTTTGTTAAATCGTTTGCCAGGTCTGCTTGGGTAAATGGAAACCCTACTTAAAAAGGTTGTTCCACATTATTAATGTCACAGTTCTCATGCAATATGGGGAGGAATAAAGATCTTTCTGAAGATAAAAAAAGCATGAAATGGTGCAATGTTATGCAAAAGGCATGAAAACAACTAATATTGTGTGAAAACTGATTGGGGATTATTGAACTATCATTAGATTTGTGAGTAATTTACAGCACAAGAGAACTCGGTCAGATAAAGGCTTATTAAGGAAAGTTTCTGTCAAAACAAATTAATTGTATTAAAAGGACAGCTATAAAAAAGCCACTGTTGAGCAGCAAACAGGTATTTGAAGCTGCTGGAGTCTCTGGAGTCTCAAGAGCCTCTCCATGCAGGCTGGCAGTTGTGCGTAAAGTTGCATTTCAGCCACATCTAACCAAAGCTCACAAAGAGAAACGTTTACAGGTTGGTCTATGGATGGATTTCTGGATGGTTGGTGAGTGGCCACCACGTTCCAATGAGACTGCAACGTCAACAAGGAGCCGGCGGGTGATGATTTGGGCTGGAATATTGGGAAGTGAGATGGAAGGTCCCTTTAGGGTCTCTGAGGGTGTCAAGATGACTTCTGCAAGATATGTTGAGTTTATAACTGACCATTTTATGATATGGTATAAAAAAAAGGACAGTGCTTTTCATTCAGGACAATGCACTATCCCATGCTGCAAAAAACACAACATCAATAAAACAGTTTGAAAATGTATTTCTAAACCCACTGTAAACGTTTCTCTTTGTGAGCTTTGGTTAGATGTGGCTGAAATGCAACTTTACGCACAACTGCCAGCCTGCATGGAGAGGCTCTTGAGACTCCAAAGACTCCAGCAGCTTCAAATACCTGTTTGCTGCTCAACAGTGGCTTTTTTATAGCTGTCCTTTTAATACAATTAATTTGTTTTGACAGAAACTTTCCTTAATAAGCCTTTATCTGACCGAGTTCTCTTGTGCTGTACATTACTCACAAATCTTATGATAATTTGATCATCTCTGTTCAGTTTTCACACAATATTAGTTGTTTTCATGCCTTTTACATAACATTGCACCGTTTCATGCTTTTCATCTTCAGAAAGATCTTTCTTCCTCCTCATATTGCATGAGAACTGTGACATTAATAATGTGGAACAACCTCTTAAAGTAGGGTTTCCATTGACCTAAGTAGGCCTGGCAAACTATTTAACAAACCTGTCTGAGATTGATACCAGATATCTAAAAAGAAATGGAGAAATAAAACAAACAAACTCTTTCTTTGAAAAACTAAAATCGGAATGTTTATTGTACTGAAATCCTGCAGAATGGAAACCTCAGTTATTCACTTTTATTGCATCATTTTTCCCATATAATAAAATCAATGGTGACTGAGACTGTTATCTTTTTATTTGACACTTTGATACAAAATGTATTTAATACAGGTCATTCAAACTGAGGTTTCATTCAGTATCAGCGTATAGTCCAGCACAGTGATGCATTAGGCTACTTTCCCGCAGGCATATGAATTAATTCTGATGGCTGAGAATAGAATAGAAGAGTTTTTGACCTTTACGAACTTTCACTCTAACACTAATAACTACCATTAAAACATAACCTATCAATGCTACATTATATAATGTTCTGCAGATCTTTTATTACAAAGTTAGAAATTATTTAAAAATGGCTTAAAATGTAAGAAAATTCGATATGTTCTCTCTTCTCCACGATTCACGAACTACAACGAAAATATTTGTCTGTACGTGCATCAAGTTCCAGAAGTCTTTGCATTAGAGGAGTTACATACATTCAGAAGAGGACCAATAAAAATGATTGATTGGTGTAAATGGCACCACTCAGCTGGGGATTTATCACTCTTGAAAGACATAAATAAAACACAAGGATCATGGAAAGCGTGCCCAGCATGGCTCACTCTTTAATCTGAGTGAACTGGGCGACATCTCCCAGCACCCCATTGAGCCAAGCCATTCCAATATGTCTAGTTTTGTAATGTTACAAGGAACATTTTGGCAAATGCATTCCAGCACGACCAAATGAAGTCGAAGAATCCGCAATTTACCGCTGACAACTCTAATGCACAGCATATATGAGACTAATATCTATATAAAGGAGCTTTAACTTTAATACCCGAAAGATATCCCGGGACACTCTTTTGCTTTTTGACTTTGCGCAGCCTTATTTTTTCCCATTAATTCGAAGCTGTTGCTATTATAATGTCATCAATCAGTTGTCTCTGAACGAGTGTAAATGCTAACTGCATTGCAATGCTCTGCATTTTTGACGAGTTTATTTTTAGGAAACCACTGCTGGACTGAAGGTACCGCCCACGCGCGGTTCGGCTGCTGTGGATCAGACACCGAGTTGATTCAACAAGGAGGAACTCACTGCTGCAGTCAGAAACCATGGCAGAGGAAGTAAGACACATCTTTAGGAATAGCACGTTTTTCAATGGGCTTCTACCTCTGCTCGGACTTCTGTTGAGCGTCTGCACCGGTGGGTACTTTATCTTTTCCAGGATGATAACAAGTCATCTTGAATTGGATTTACCTTAAAGTTAACATGCAAGTTTATGGTAAAGTTTACCTAGCGAGCTGGGATCGGATGTCTTCGATAGTATGCCCATGTGTAAAAATGCTCCGTTAGCTGTTAAAGTTAAAATGAACGGTTATTAAACTAACAATAATACGCTGTTTTTTTTTTGTTGTTTTTTTTTTTTACCTTAAGATGCTTAGGTTTATGAAACTCTTATTATTATACAAGCAAAGCGCGTGTCCAAGTAGCCTACTATTAATATCTTTTGATTTATTTTCTTATAATATATACTCGGTAGAATACTTTTATAAAACAGTTTTTGTGAGTTTGGTGTATGATGTAAAATCAATTTATAGTGTTTATATAATTATTTTGTAAATATTACATAAACGTCTTCACATATTAGACTCGTAATTAATAGCAACATGGCTTTAAATTATTTTAAAGATGCATTCAGTAATTTCTTTTGGCTGATACATTTTTAATATTTTGTTATAAATGAATAGCATTTTTATTTTCACTATCATATAATATCAAAATAAAATGTCCAAACACAATAAACAGCATTATGAAGTGATAACAGTCAGTAAACAAACATAATGCATCCAGCCTGGTAGGTGTCAGTATAAAGTTTAAAACGACTGGTAGCCTATTATGTAGAACTAAACATAAACAAAAACTTACTAGGTGATTCCCAGATCGCTTACTTATGCACCATTCTATGTCATTTTGTAATATAAATAGTGTAAGTAGTTTGTTCACACTGAAAATTCCAAAAAGAAAAAGCACACTTCAAATACCCGGATGATGATTCATTTAACCGAAAAATGAATTGTGGCATGTTGAACACTTCTTGCTCTCAACTGTTGCAGCTTTCCTTACGTAGCAGAAGGGTAGGGGCTATCAGACTCCTGGATGACAAAATAACCTTATCAAATTCATACACACTTGATGGAAGAATCAAGAGTAGTAGGTCGTTTGGGACACTACTTCTATGTTCAGAGGAGTTTCAGATTCTGCTGTTTTGTGTAAGTTATGCTGAAACACCCAGAATGATGAACCAGAATGGAATGGTTGTAAAGTGTTTGAATAAAGGGTGAAGAACAAGTGAAAGGTTGGGTGTATTTAGGCAAGGGGGTGGAGGGCATACTTTAGTGCCTGAGAGGAAAAGGACTGAAGCCGCAGAGTCTGGAAGTATTGACCTGTTATTTGGCACTCTGCCAGTGGCACCTTCCACTTTTGTTGCCTTAAATATTAGGTTAAAATAGGAGAAACTCTCTGCCTGCCCCTTAGAAAAACACTGCAAGAGGAAGTGGTACTGTATGTTACACAGAATGACTATAATCATGTCGTTTGTAGCCCAATGGGAAGGGTGGAAAAATGGATGCAGCAAGCAACTTTTAAGCATAAATAAAGCATTTGCTAAATGGTAGGGTTAGGTCATGGGTCATGGTAGTTCGCTTTGTCAGACTAGATGCTAATGTTGGCTTTCTGCAGGTCAGACACGCTGACTTAAAGATGCAGTAATGGCTTGTTTCCACCTAGCAGTACGGTTCAGTACAGTACAGTTCAGTACGATTCAGGACGCTAAACCCTGATCCAGCTTACTAGGCGTGGTACAGCGATCTACGTCATTCTCGCGCGAAGAAGAAAGCGACACAGTAAACAACAGTGGAGGACATATAGCAGATCTTGTTCTTGCTTCTCAGCATGTGGCTGTTTGTCACAAGAAGACACACTTTGTTTGAGCCAAGGCTGCAGGCTGCAAGGCAAAACACAGCCGATAAAGCACGCTCAAGTGACGATTCTCTGTCAACCAATCAACGTTCTGCAGTGAGTCTAGCTCCACCCTTTAGTACCGGACTACTGTGCTAGGTGCCCCAACGGAAGGGTGCCAAAAAAGTAGTACGGTATGGTTCGGAATTAGGGTACCATTTACAAGTTCTGACAATGGAAACGCGCAAAAATTGCATACCGTACTGAACTGTACTGAACCATACCGCTCGGTGGAAATGAGCCATAAATGATTTCTGAGAAACACTGTTGAAAGTGGATCAGAACGAGCACCACAACACACTTGTAGCCAATCAGCAGTAGGGGGCGTATACACTCATGATAGGGGAGGAGAGAGAGTGAGCAAGAGGGAGATTTGAAGAAAGACTGTTGAAAGAGAGATGGCTGAGAGACATTACAAAAGAGAAAAGGTCAGAGGAATATTACTGAAAAAAAAGTTTTGAATAGACAAGCGCTTAAGACCCGCCTTAATATTAAAAAAGCTTTCCAGCGCTGGAAAGCCCGAAGTGGGAAGGCCTGAAAACGGATGGCGAGGTTATGATGTTTCTGCTCTAGGGCTGCACAATTAATCAAAATGATTTTTTGTAGTAGTAAATTCTGCTCCAACTAAACGCCAGAAGGCGCTCTCGTGCAGAAACTCCAAATATGCCCCACAGAAGTAGATAATACACGTCATTCCAGGAAATCCCTATGGGCATTATACTATCCCTGTAGCTGAATAAACAGAAGATTGAAAGCTTTGATTGATTAAACATGACTAATAAACACACAACTATGACAATATATGGTCTATCTAAGTTCTTCAAGCCTTCTCGGGTATTTTCATGATAATAAAGTATATTTATACTTAAGTGCTAATCGACATAGCCTTTATCACTGTATAGAATACTATGAAATATGTTGTGTGCCTTATTCTGTGTAAGAAGCCACATCATCTCACAGAAGGAGATGACTGACGTCAACTGACGTTATGAAGTGAGTTTGGAACAATAACATGTACGTTATTAAATGTTGTCTTTTGTTGGACAAGAGTTTCATAAATGCTTTTAATGTTTGGAAAGATGTTTGATGCGTGTTGCTTTTTCAAATGCACATTATAAGTGACTCAAACGCGCAGTGCTTTCAGAAGGAGCAGCATTTACTACTGACCACAGAGCCGTGCTTCACTGACAAGCTGTGTATAAAAAATAATTGCAGCCTTTGAGATTTCATAATCGCACAAAGCCAAATCGGTTTAAGCGCGATTTCAGGTTAATTGCGATTAATCGTGCAGCCCTATTCTGCTCCATACATGAGTAACATTGGTTTTGCTATGTCTCATGGCACCAAGATATACTGTTGTTGTAATGTATAGCTATAGAAACAGGACAGTTTTGAGTGTCATTGTTAGTCTTTAGCTGGTGTGCTGCTGGCGACTAACAACCAACTCTTGCTTGTATATACTCTTGTGTACTGTATGTTCATTTTGTGTTCTTCCTTGTTGTTCGTTCATCATCATCTTTGCTTTATTTTTCACAAAGCAGTATTTTGCTTTGCTTCAGCTATGATAAAGATAAATCCACTCTTGCATTGTGTGTTTGTGCATTTTGGGGGTGGAGCAATGAGGGGAGGGGTGTGTTTGTTTGGGTTGATTTCATATATCAACAGTGTTTCTCAGAAATCGCTTACTGCATCTTTTAGTAATGAACATTATTACTATTATTACTGGATTGAATTTAGTTAGTTTACGTTTATTTTTGTTTACATTTGAAGGGCTTCTGAAACTTTTTGTGTGGTTTCAATTAATGGTATATATATATATTGAATTTATAAAAATACCAGGATTAGAGTAGAATAAGTAACAAATAAATGCAATATTTGTTCTTTTAATTTCAACATTTTTGCCTGAGTAGATGAATCCTTTTGGCCGATGCTTTTCATGCATGAATCATAAATCCAGCGTGTATGTAATTTGAAGAGAAAATGACACTTGAGGCTTTGTCATATCAGCAGTTTACCTCACGTGTTATTCTGTATTGTGCAAAGTGATTTCATAGGGTCATTTCAAGTATACATTTAGTAGACGGGCCATTCACTGCAGTCACTATCGGCAAATGACATGCAGGCTAATCCAGGGTCATGTAAGGACAGAGCACACACACAGGGTGTCTGTGATAGCCTCACTGCTGTAGATTGAGAGAGATCTATGTTATGGAAATGCAGTCAGCAAGTGTCACCCTGACCGGGCAAATTAGTCCAAGGTGAAAGCAATGCAAGCTCAGCTCCTTCATCATGCAGGTGATGCATCACAAAAAATATAGGTTAGCCTATGTTATTTCATTGCTGCATGCTAAATGGATAAGCCAGAGTGTGATTTAAGCTAATTGTTTTTTTTGTTGGCTTCACTCTCGAAAAGATACTTAAGTTTGGCTGCTTTGTATAGTGCATAGAAATGACCAATGCATGTCAATAGTGATCCAGAATGCATGCATACTTTCATAGGCCAATTTAGATGGGCCGACTCTTTATTATGTGCACCGCATCATCCATCCCATCTTTGTACTTCAATTTAATCTCACTTAGCCTACATAACTGCAGGCTGAAATCTGACAATCACATTAAAAGATTCTTTTGAAGGAGGTCCATCAGGAAATGACTTTATTGTGAGCTGAAGCAGCACGGAGGGGCGCAAGCCATGACCGCAGAGAAGCGTTTTGCTGTGAATGTCTTCCATCCTGGAAAGATGTGATAATCAGAGTCTTTGTAACTGGGCTGCTCTCCATTAAACAATGTAATGCAGTAACCTTCAGCCCTGGGAAAGTGCTGTTCCTTGTTATGTGCATACTTTGTTGAAAAGAGAAGAATGGCTGATTACCAGCATATGTTTTGTTTTGGATGCTGGTCTCCCTATCAGGCTTCTTAACTAGCTGGTCAACCAGTGACCTGATGCTAATTTCCAGATATAGTTTAGCATCTTTAATTAGTATTATATATAAGAAAAATATATATTATTGTCCGCTAAAAGTCATGTGACACAACTAACAGATACACTCACCTAAAGGATTATTAGGAACACCATACTAATACTGTGTTTGACCCCCTTTCGCCTTCAGAACTGCCTTAATTCTACGTGGCATTGATTCAACAAGGTGCTGAAAGCATTCTTTAGAAATGTTGGCCCATATTGATAGGATAGCATCTTGCAGTTGATGGAGATTTGTGGGATGCACATCCAGGGCACGAAGCTCTCATTCCACCACATCCCAAAGATGCTCTATTGGGTTGAGATCTGGTGACTGTGGGGGCCATTTTAGTACAGTGAACTCATTGTCATGTTCAAGAAACCAGTTTGAAATGATTCGAGCTTTGTGACATGGTGCATTATCCTGCTGGAAGTAGCCATCAGAGGATGGGTACATGGTGGTCATAAAGGGATGGACATGGTCAGAAACAATGCTCAGGTAGGCCGTGGCATTTAAACGATGCCCAATTGGCACTAAGGGGCCTAAAGTGTGCCAAGAAAACATCCCCCACACCATTACACCACCACCACCAGCCTGCACAGTGGTAACAAGGCATGATGGATCCATGTTCTCATTCTGTTTACACCAAATTCTGACTCTACCATCTGAATGTCTCAACAGAAATCGAGACTCATCAGACCAGGCAACATTTTTCCAGTCTTCAACTGTCCAATTTTGGTGAGCTCGTGCAAATTGTAGCCTCTTTTTCCTATTTGTAGTGGAGATGAGTGGTACCCGGTGGGGTCTTCTGCTGTTGTAGCCCATCCGCCTCAAGGTTGTGCGTGTTGTGGCTTCACAAATGCTTTGCTGCATACCTCGGTTGTAACGAGTGGTTATTTCAGTCAAAGTTGCTCTTCTATCAGCTTGAATCAGTCGGCCCATTCTCCTCTGACCTCTAGCATCAACAAGGCATTTTCGCCCACAGGACTGCCGCATACTGGATGTTTTTCCCTTTTCACACCATTCTTTGTAAACTCTAGAAATGGTTGTGCGTGAAAATCCCAGTAACTGAGCAGATTGTGAAATACTCAGACCGGCCCGTCTGGCACCAACAACCATGCCACGCTCAAAATTGCTTAAATCACCTTTCTTTCCCATTCTGACATTCAGTTTGGAGTTCAGGAGATTGTCTTGACCAGGACCACACCCCTAAATGCATTGAAGCAACTGCCATGTGATTGGTTGATTAGATAATTGCATTAATGAGAAATTGAACAGGTGTTCCTAATAATCCTTTAGGTGAGTGTATGTGGGGTCACTATGTCTTTTAAAAATCAGATCATTTAAAGGGTTAGTTCACCCAAAAATGAAAATTCTGTCATTAATTACTCACCCTTGTGTCATTCCAAACCCGTAAGAGCACAAACGAAGATCTTTTTGATGAAATCTGAGAGTCTGAGATCTTTCTGTCCCTCCATTGACAACTACGCAACTACCACTTTGACACAAAGTTCATAAAGAGATCGTAAAACTAATCCATATGAATTGAGTGGTTTAGTCCATATTTTCTAAAGAGACTTTATATGATGAACAGATTTAATTTAGGCTTTTATTCACATTTAAACATTGAACCTCATTGGTTCTCACACATTAAGAGAACATGCTTGAGCTTATGTTTACCACAACTGAACTGATGTGTGTTGATATGTAGTTTATATGTGAATAAAATTATATCATATAGAGGACCCCTGCAGACCGGCATGGGTTTGTCAAATTGTCATTGAGCCATTTGTTTTGAATAAATTCATAGTAATTCATAGCATAATTTTAATTCTTTGATGTTAATTTTCCTTTATTGCTATACACAATGCTTACAAATATATATTGCTTACACAATGATATCAGATCAGTGCAGTTTCCATTTTCACTTATGGGATTGGTGCTAAACGTCCTCTAGTTTTCTTACCGAACCAAATCCATCTGTTCTCCCAGCACTGAGAGCTCCCTCTGTCTGGGCATTGGAACAAAGAGCATTTTATGTGCAATGATCTTCCATGCCGTCTTTGTAATTGTTAGTCACTGTGGAAGTTTTTAACGAGGGCTACTGGGCAGGAACGCAGTCCTTGTGCTGTGATGTTGATGAGGCCTCAGCTGTGTTCTCTTTAGCTGTTGATGTATGAGGTAATCACAGGGACATGGAGGGTGTGGGGTCCTTATGGTCCTGCAGAGATATGTAGGTGGTTCTGCTACATTATATTTCTATCGTAAATATGACCGCATGCTACCTCATGAGAGCACTAGTCCATGGTTTTGTATGACAGGGCAGTTATATTGTAGAACTTGCAATGATTATTCAGCAGCCTTATAAGGATTTCCTGTTGAACTTCTGACAGGAACAAGCTTTGGTGCATGGGTGAACCTTCAGAGACTGTCCTGTAATACCACCATTTGAGATAATGTGATATGGGTCAATGACATAAGAGTGTCAGCCATAATGAAACTTATTTAAAAGAAAATCTACTTAAATTTTTTTTAAATATAATTTTTATTTATATTTTTAATAGTACAGTAAAAATATAATAAGTTATAAAATATATATTTTTTGAAGTTAAAAAGTATTTTTAAAACATCATAAATTATTCATTCATAAATATAATTTTGTACGAGTCACACCCCATGACATTTTACAGTCTGAACAAACGTTCTTACCTTATCAGAAAAAAATAATTTGATTTTTTTTTTATTTTTTTTTTTATAAAGACTTATTGACCTGGACATGATATCATTACCTGTGTTCCGATATATTCATTATTTTATTTTTTTATATTTTTATTTATATGTATCTGTCTGTTGGTTGGACCACATGATTGTTGTTTCTTTTTATCACTCAGACATTTTTTTGATTTATGCTCCCAAAAAATATCAAAATGTATTTTAATTCAGAAAATAAAAGTATGGAAAACAAGCATCATTGGCCTGGTTCTTGCTGGATATGAAAATACTACTTGCTACATTATCATTATCACCAGCATAGTGTTTTTTGTTTTGTTTTTTGAAGCTTTGTCATCTATATCAAATGTGCCCCAAGAGCGGGATTTGTTGGGCAAACTGACACTATAATGCAGAAGAATCTTTCCCACCTGTGCTAATATTGCTTGTTGACTTAATAGCCAATGGTCATACAGGTGGAGAAAGGTATTAAATCAATGGAATTTGACATGCAAACAAACTTAAGGACAAAGCCCTCAAGGTGGGTGGTATTGGTTATCAATACAGATTTGTGTTCTAGTCTGCCATTTTGTGGACTGGGTGAAGAAGAAAAGGGGAGTGTGCAGAGAAAGTAAACTAGGCCTATTGTGTTTCATGTTGACCAAACTGCTGCAATACTTTCCTCTTTAATTCAGTCTTGTTTGTGTGTCCTTCACTTCGTGACATCTTGAGTGTTCTGTGTCTTTGTTGGCAACATTTCAACACCCTGAAAGCCTTGAGGAACAACATCTCATGCTTTGATTTTTGGCACCTCCTAGCAGACTTTTTTCAGTGCATTTTTGGAGGACATATTGAGGGTTTTGACATTTCTGGAAATGTTGCAACTGAATCATTGTGCATGCAGATCCAAATAATGAACAGATTTTAACACTTATTTTGTTTGCATAGCCCTATCAATTGAGCTCTGCTTCCTGTTAGTGTCTGCATGAACACTGATACTCAGAAGGGAAGGAAAACAATTCTCAGGGAGTTTGGGAAGGAAGTCAAAAACCCAGCCCTTGTGTTCTGATGGCATGCTGTTCTGTGAAGCCTCATTAACAGCTCACATTTCATACCTTAGTCACCTTGTTTTGAAACTCTCATTTTAATCAGGCATCCAGAGGAACTGCCTGATGCTTAATGTAGTGCGTTTAAAATGATTTTTCCAGCTTTGATTTCAAATTAGGATCCATTTTCAGAACAATGTGGTATTCTGAGGAAATTGTTGACTCATGCAAGAGAATAATGCCTATTTAGGAACTGCAAAAGAATGTCTTATGAGTCAGAAAGGTGCTAAATTAGACGTCTCCATCCTTATTGAGAATAAGAGCAATTGTACTTAAGCTCAACTATGGTTGGTGTCAGCATTTTATTGAATTCACAGTCACCAAACACATACAGAAGTAAAAGGAAGTTTCTGCATTTAACTTCTCCAAAGTTTGGGGTCTGTAAGATTTAAAAAAAGAAGAAGAAATGAATACTTTTATTCCAGTATTAAATTGATCAAAAGTTACAGTAAAAACATTTATTGTTACAAAAGTTTTCTATTTCAAATAAACACTTTGAACCTTCTATTCATCAAACAATCCAGAAAAAAATGTATCAGTTTCTACAAAAATATTAAGCAGCACAACTGGTTTCTCAAAGGAACCACTGGCGAATTAGTCTTCCAGGTTCTGATGTCATACCTGCACCACTCTAAAGGTAGGTGTGGCTCTGAGGCCCCGCCTTCTTTGACGTGGAAATCTTTTCCGGTTAATTTCTTCTGTTCAATCTGTCGAGGTCAGACGTGAGTAAAAACATGAAAGCAATGGAGAGCTGCTTTGCTTTACAGTAGAAATTGAAGTTGCAATTTTAATTGAAAGAGACACTGACACTGTTTAATACTGTAAAGCTGCTTGCTTTAAAGCAATTGAGTGCTACATAAAGTGTTATATAAAGAAATGTAATGTGACTTGACTAATTGCAGAGCTTGTGCAAACAAATCCATATCGCTACAATCAGATGCTTTCTTAACTGCTGTTTTCTTAACTCTGTCATTTTTGTTGTGCATTAGTTTTGTTATTGAGAGGAAAGTGTGCAGCACATATTCACATATTCATCTAAATGCTGCTCTCAGCAGTGTGGGTGGCGTTGGGATGTTCGCTTACGGCTTACCTCTGCAAAAGGTATTTCAAACTTCTTTATACCCCTGAGTGAAGAACGAAAAAAAAACTTCACAAGTACATCAGGGCCTTAAAGGGATAGTTCACCCAAAAATGAAAATTACCCCATGATTTACTCACCCTCAAGCCATCCTAGGTGTATATGACATTCTTCTTTCAGACGAATACAATTGGAGTTATATGAAAATATGTCCTGGGTCTTCCAAGCTTTATAATGGCAGTGAATGGCAGCCCAAAATTTGAAGCCCAAAAAAGTGCATTCATCCTTCATAAACGTACTCCACAACGCTCCGCGGGTTAATAAAGGCCTTCTGAAGCGAACCGATGGGTTTTTGTAAGAAAAATATCCATATTTAACAGGTTTTAAAGTAAAATATCTACACTCTCAGAAAAAAAGGTACAGTGGAGGTACAATTTTGTTCCTTGGGGAACCAAACGTCTAACTGTACCTTTAAAGGTACACAATTGGTCCTTAGGGTACAATTATACCATTGTTTTCCTCTACTTAGAGGTACAAAAATGTACCCTTAAGGGTACCACCCCAGTGACGGCCACTTGTACCTTAAAAGGTACAATTTTGTACAATTTATTTTTTTATTTTTTTTTATTTTTTGAGAGAGAGTGTAGCTTCCACCAGACCGCCTTCCGTATTCAACTTACGAAGAAAGTGCAATGTCTCTCGCAGTTCAAAACGCTTACGCTACGTCCTCGGAGCCATGTAGATTACTTTTATAATGGATGGATGCACTTTTTTTGGCTTCAGTTTTTTTTTTTTTAAGTAAATAAAAAATATGTAAATTGTAAGTTGTAAGTTTGTCAGCTGACCAATCTGAAGGATTTGTATAATATTGTAGAACTTGTAGAGTTTTCTCAACACAAGGAAGTCACAAGTGTAATAAAATAGAGATAAATTTACGTTATCTTATTGAAAGATAAACTGTTGTGGACCATTGAGAAGTCCTGTCCTTTCCGAGCTTGGTACTAGGGATTTTCTTGCCCTCTCATAGGTGTCTGGCAGTTGTCCTAGCATCCTTATCTGATGGTGTTGGACATTTGTTTGTGTTAGTCCACAATGGTCCAATCGAAACCTTTCTCCACTGTTGCCGTCACTGTTGGGGTACCGTAACCCCCCCTTAGAATATGCTGTTCACTACACACCTTTAACTCAAACATTATTGATTCCTTTAAGTGCTGGTCTTTAATCAGATGTGATGGAAGAAAAAGCCTTGCTATAGAGAGTGAGAGGAAGCATTCCTCAGGAAGAAGGAAATGTTCAGGGAGTCTGAGAAAGGAGGCCTGTCAGAATGTTTGTGTTTTATTTGAATTAAGTTGGAGGCTTTCTTGGCACTATGAGAATTGTTTCATTGTTTCCAAGGAAGTAAAGATATCTGCTTTCAGATGTTTTATGACTAATGAGAATATGATTAACATATGTTACCAAATATCAATAAACAAAGGCCAAGTGGCCTTGAAACATTGATTTGTTCAGTCAAAAGTGTAGGTTTATGTATTAAACAGAAGGTGTACAAGACTAACTTAGAGATAGATTATATAGATAATAGATTGTCAAAAAAAGGTATTTTTACAGGTTCAAAATAATAATTGTGGTTTTGTTTGGAATAAAATGGATTTGGTAAACAATTTTATATATAGTTCTTCTTATTTTTTCACTTTCTGACAAAAATACGAAGCGTTTAACATTAATGCAACAAAATGAAGCCCAAAAAATGTGAATTGAGGTCTGTAATTTTTGCTTTATCTTCATATTTTATCGCAGACATACAGTATTTTGCTTTATATAGGATTCTGGGTAATGCAGTCATAAACTGCCTAAATTAGATACTTTCTGGTAAACTTGATTGCTATTCTTCATTAGCGGTACAAAAATGCATGTATAAATATGATAAATACTAGTTCGCTTCCACCATGATCATTTAATTAGCAAACCCCAACTTGTATGTTCACCACTATTGTGGATGCGTGTCATAAATATTATAAATCGTATCATAAATATAAATAATGTTTCATAAATATTTGAAGACTAGCCTAATAGTGCATTGCAGGTTCAGTAGACTAAAGTTATTCTTATTTCACAGCGTGTCAACATTTTGTTTTTGAGCAAAACCAGTTTCAGCTTTTTTTGTCTGTCAGTGGTTTTACTCCCTCGTAGATTGATTCTTGGGACAGAGAGTTTTCTTTGGGGCATCCAACCACAAAGATGTTTAAATATTTATTATTTCCTTTTGGAAGCCATTATAATCACCCTTAAAGCATTCAACATTTGTACAAGCCTTGAGTGTACTGTCTTTAATCTGCATAGTAGTGTCTATAGGTCCAGCAATCAGGTCCAATTAGGGGTCATGAACTAAGATAACTTTTTCCCTTCCTTTTTTGGCAGTATATGAGTACTGTGGTTGCGCTAGTAAGACCCTAGCAGAATGGTTGCTCTCACTAAACTCAATGACCATAGCACATGGCCACAAAACAGCACAACTAATTACCATTGGTATGTCAAGTACAGCTGTTGCATGTCACATCTCTTTAGTCTCTGACATTCATTATTACACTATTGGCAATGTGACCAAAGGTGAGGCAATTCAATTGAAGTCACACTGTCCTCTCACTCCCATCTAATGAAGACTGACGGCAAATTAAAACAATAGTGTATCTCTCTCTTGTTCAATCTGTATTTAGCAGCTTTAGCAAGAGTCATGGAATCAGAGTCGGTTAACCACCACTATTTCTTTGTTTTTGTTTTTTTTGTGGTCAAACTTCATTTTTTTTTTTGTTGGTTCTTCTTGCGTCACCCTTTTTTCTGCTAGGAAATTAGTCACATCTGTCACATTTTTTTCCACTGTCATATTGTTCCATATTGTATTTTTTCACTGTCATATTGTTCACTGACATATTGTTTTCACTGTCATATATGTGACCCTGGACCACAAAACCAGTCATAAGTCCCACGGGTATATTTGTGGCAATAGCCAACAATACATTGTATGGGTCAAAATTATTGATTTTTCTTTTATGCCAAAAATCATTAAAATATTAAGTAAAGATTATGTTCCATGAAGATATTTTGTAAATTTCCTACCATAAATATATCAAAAATGTATTATTTTTAGTAATATGCGTTGCTAAGGGCTTCATTTGGACAACTTTAAAGGTGTTTTTCTCAATATTTCGATTTTTTTTGCACCCTCAGATTCCAGATTTTTAAATAGTTGTATCTCAGCCAAATATACATCAATGGAAAGCTTATTTATTCATCTTTCAGATAATGTATAAATCTCAATTTCAAAAAATTGACCCTTATGACTGGTTTTGTGGTCCAGGGTCACATATGTATTATTTAATCAGTGTTATTTTAGTATTTATATACTGTGATATTATTTATTAATTATTTTGATTTTTAAGTTTTAGTCATTGTGTTATTTGCGTTTGTCATTTTTATACTTTTTATTTATATTTTTTTAATTTTAATTTTAGTACTTAAACTTATTTTGTCAAGTTAGTTGCCAATGCAACCTTTCTAATTTATGTTTTTCATCTAATATTTATATTTTATTTTTATTTAAGCTTTATTTCAATTAACAAAAAAAATTATAGTCTTATTTAACAATAAAATTGAACTGTATTTTTTGTTTCTTTGTTCACAAGAATATTCATGTTGCACTTTTCAATACAATGAAAGTGCAAAAGCATTATAAAAGCAGTCCATGCAACATTTATTTTAATGCAATACTATATTTAAAGTCTTTGCAAGTCATTTGATAGCTTTGTTTGAGGAACAGTCTGAATGTTAAGCCGTTATTTGCTAAAGTCTTGCTTTATCCTGGTGCCCTTCTTCAACTGTTCTTATTTTGTGAAATAAAAAAAGATGTTAGTTAAATGATTTTTTTTTATTTGGGTAAACTACTTGATGAATTCAGATAAGATTTGTTGTCAAATCTCACCCAACCTGATTTCTCATAAAGTTCCTTATATCTTTTATAGTGCACTTCTGGTGACGTTCATCACCTCTCCACTGCTATTATGACGTTAACAAAGCCTTCATTTAAAATCCTCTCATTGGTCTCATCCTGCCACATCACCGTGGTCCTTAAAAACAACTCTAATCTGAGTGAGCCGTTGCGTGCGAGAGAGGAGTTTGGCCTGCTTTTGTTTCCTGCTTTTTTGGGAATCTGAATATAGGGGATGCATCAGCCGGTTCTTCCCTCCCAGTGACCTGACAGAAAGACCAGGGGCTCTGGGACAAGTCTCCCCACACCGAAATCAAGTTAAGATGTTTCACAAGAGGGTGAGGTCAGGTTCAGATCTCGGTTCACGCTGGGGCGTTTGGCGCGTGAGACGAGGAGTGGAATGCATAGTGGAGGGCTCGAATATACAGTTGGACCTCGTGAACAGCTTGTAGCAGTTAGTGATGTCAGGAGAGAGAAAAACAAACACAGGGAAAGCTTCAAAGACCAAGCATATCTCTTTCATTAATTCATTTCTGATTTGTTTCCCCTCATTTCCTTCTTGTTCTCACTCATCTTCTCCGTTCCGTGTAGCGACTTTTCAATTTGTTCCTCGTTACCTTTGCCAATTTTTTTTTTAATTTAATGCAGTCATACTATACCTCTCATTTCCTATTGAGTTTTTAAAATCTGATCGGCAGAGCTGGGCTGGCCCTCAGATGACTTTCGCCAGGCCTAGATGCTTTTTGAATTTTTTTATGTATTGTTAAGCCAGGCCTGGATTGAGGTAATGATGGAATCTTCCAGACTATGGTATCCTCAAGCAAACTTTGCATACTTGCAAAACGATGGTAATTGTATCCATTAAATGGTTACACTGCCTTTCAATAACTTAAATTACAGATCAAAGACTTTGTTAATAGTCTTTTGTTTCATTATTTCTGTTGTTTTACAGGTTTACAGCAAATGCAATGAACACAAATTTGCCTCGCTGGCCTTGATTCAGGTATCTGAGGCTGAGGCCATCTGTTCATCTCTACTGAAAGAGCACGGCATCTATAGCTATAGTGTTTCTAAACATAAGACTGCATTACTGGCGCAGTGGTGCACATTAAAGGAATATTCAGGGTTAAAAGCAGCTTAAAGGGTTAGTTCACCCAAAAATGAAAATTCTGTCATTAATTACTCACCCTCATGTCATAAGACTTTCGTTCATCTTCGGAACACAAAAAAATATCTTTTGATGAAATCTGAGACTTTACAGTCCCTCCGTTGACAGCTATGCAACTACCACTTTGACACTTTAAAAAGTTTATAAAGAGATCGTAAAACTAATCCATATTAATTGAGCAGTTTAGCCCAAATTTTCTGAAGAGACTCGATCGCTTTATATGATGAACAGATTGAATTTAGGCTTTTATTCACCTATAAACATTCATCAACTCACACACATCAGAAATGGTAAACGGAAGCTCAAGCATGTTCGCTTGACGTGTGAGAACCAGTGAGGTTCATTCTCGTGTTACGCAGCACGTTTGAGCTTCAGCAAGAACCAGTGAGGTTCATCCTCGTGTTACGCAGCACATTTGAGCTTCCGCAAGAACCAATGAGGTTCATTCTCGTGTTACGCAGCACGTTTGAGCTTCCTCAAGAACCAATGAGGTTCATTCTCGTGTTACGCAGCACGTTTGAGCTTCCTCAAGAACCAATGAGGTTTGTTCTCGTTGAGGTTCAGGTTCAGTTGAGCTTCTGTTTACCATATCTGATGGGTGTGTTTATGAATGTTTATATGTGAATAAAAGACTAAATTCAATCTGTTGATCATATAAAGTGATCGAGTTAAAATTTGGATTTAACCGCTCAATTCATATGGATTAGTTTTACGATCTCTTTATGAACTTTTTGAAGAGTCAAAGTGTTAGTTGTGAAGTTGTCAACGGAGGGACAGAAAGCTCTCAGATTTCATTAAAATATCTTCATTTGTGTTTCGAAGATGAATAAAAGTCTTAAGTGTGAGTAATTAATGACAGAATTTTTATTTTTGAGTGAACTATCGACAGCATCTGTGGCCAGAAAATAATAGAAAGGCGAATATAGTCTACAGTTACAGTTATTATATACTGTAGTTTAGGGATGCGCCGATCCGATACTCAGTATCGGTATCGGCTCCGATACCGCCATTATTTGCCGGATCGGGTATCGGTCAGACAGGACTGATCCAAATCCGATACTGTGCTTATAAGATTCTGTGTTATTTTTAAGCCCCAGTGCCCCACAAAAGGCACAAAAACGTTATAAAGCATCATCAACGCTTCGTGCACTATATTAAGTGTTCTGAAGCCATTCCATAGTTTAATGTGAGGTACAGATGAATATTTAAGTCATTAAATTCAAGTTCACATAAATGCTTCCCTCCGCTACGTCTGTCAGTCATTCTCCATTCAGCTTTCAAACTGCGTGTCGCGTTCGGTTACGACAGTCAAAACGACGAAAACTCCCCAAGATGATTCAATGTTCCTGTTATTATGCTTGATCTGTAGATAACAGTCTATGGTTTCGCATAAAATCACTTTATCTGGCTGGAGTTTAGTGCGGTTTCTAAATCGTGTTACTTTCTACCGGGTGTCTGTTAGATCACAACACTAGACTAGAGATTGTATTGTTCTTCACGCGCACGGTAACTGAATTTTTAAACTGTTAAAAGAAAAGGCTCAATAAAATATTGCACAGACAGAAACTACGCATCGATATATCTTCCCTTTGTGTTTTGAACTTTTCAATGCAGACGGAGCGCTGCGCTCTGTGACTCCATGTTGCCTCAAGCGCATCATCCTGCACACGGGATGTGCATACGCGCCTTTGTGCCGCTCTGTATTGGAGCCTTTCGTATTATAATACTTTTGCGCAATGAAAGATTATTAATAGCCTTTCTTGTTCTGCCCTATCTATAATATGTTGCTGCCTCATTAAAAAAGCTGCGCAATACATTTAAAATAAATGTCTTTTAATTTCTTAGTATATAGGCCCTATTTCTATAAATATATTTACTTGTTTTTCATGAATGTATTTTACAACAATGTGTAACATTTTACCAGATTTAGTTCTACACTTATTCAGTTTTATTTGTTCCCCACTAAATGTTTTTTTTTTTCACTAAATGTTTAGATTTTATACAATTATTGTGCACTCATGATTTTTCTAGAGTAACTTTTGCTGCTGAATTATCCACCATCTAGTTTATAGTAGTATTTTTGTCATAGATTGTGATTGTGTTGTTTTTCTTTATAATGAAGTTGTCTGTATTTAGTAGATTGTGTTTAACACACAAAAGAGTGATTATCAGTTCAACACACTGAGGTATAGAAATTCTACATTGAATTTTTAAACAAAACTGCACTGGTATTGGATTGGTATCGGTATCGGCCGATACTCAGAATTTTTGGTATCGGATCGGTTCTGAAAAAATGGTATCGGTGCATCCCTACTGTAGTTATTATAATTAATTCCCATCGTTAATGTCGATAGAGCCTAACCTGGAATATTCCTTTAATTCTGGTTTAATCAGGGTGGTTTGGGGCAGAATTCAAATACACTCTTTTTCTGAGATTCTAGACAGGCCAAGATGGAACATGTGCCATTTGTGGATGTCCAAACTGTGCAGCATACCACGCATTTCATCACGGTGGTGTGTATAGGATTTTGGAGTTGTTTTCGCAGCCGACTGCGGGCCGATATTTTTGTCAGTGTGTGTTCGTTATCCTCCCTGATGAGCACCATTGGATGTGTTTGTAGAATGTATGTGTGTACGTGAGAGGGCAGGGTTGCGAGGTCAGTGGTGGGTTGGCTGGTAGACAGGTGACAGCTGCTCCCACAGCTCAGACTGCAGTGAAGTGGAGACACCACAGACTGTGTTGTTCTGCCCTAAACACAACAAACATGCACAGGGCAACCATTAACATAAAGCATAAATAACAGGCCAAACCTTTACATATGAAATGTCAATTGACTCTGATTTTCCAATGATAAAGTAATACAAATGTATTCAGTTAGTAGTTGAAAGCATGATTATTAGGTTGTACACATTCATGCAGCTTGAGTGCTGTTGTCATTGACGCAAAAAGGGACCAAGAGTAAGAATTATGTTGCCATGCTTCCTAAGAACTTTAAATCCCCTTCCTCTTACCTGAGTTTTGATGTGGCAGCCTGACTTCAAAAGTTAGACCACATCTGAAGTTTGCCTGATCTAAAGTTTTGTTGATAGTTGAGCAAAATTTTAAGCCCCATTCATTATAACTGCTCATTATAACTCTTGGTAAAACTGCTTTACCGAACAGCCTCCGTTTCGTTTGAATCCCACTTCACATACATTTTTTTTTTTATTTTGTAGAAAGGGTTTGACATTTAAATAGCTGGAAACCTTGTAGCCTGAAACAAGACGATGGGTTTTACCCAATATATTTCCTCTTTATTACCATTTGTCACTGGGTGTCTACATTCGTTCTGATTTGTAGAAACACTGCTACGTATTGGAAGGTCCCTCCTTGTCCAACACAATATTCAGGAACCCCTATATGGGTATAGATAAAGATATGTTTTTTATGTCTGCTGTAATTATGATAAATCTGCTTGTTTTTTTTAAAGAATTTTAACAGAAACTGGCAGTATTAATATATTCAAATAATTCATTTTGTGACTCAAGCTATTCATTTTAGATTCGATTTTTAACTATATTAATACATGTATTTATATATGGGGGGATTTTTTTCAGAATTTAATTAGCAATTTATTTTATAATGTATTATTTTAATATATTAATTAGGGGTGTAACGGTTCAAATTACTCACAGGTTGGTTTGTATCACAGTTTTAGGGTCACTGTTTCGGTACGGTTCGGTATTTGCTATTTTCAGGAAATAAAGCTGTCAAATAAAAATAAAGTACAAGCAATAGCACAAATAAATACAATAGATAAAATATATAAATATAATAAACATTGCTTTTCAGGTAGGTCTAACAGTTGTTTTCAGGTACAGAAATTGAATAAAGTAATCAAATGTAAAATAACACTGCATATAATCTTCACTGTATAAATTAAATAAAGATGAATCCTTATTAAACTTACAAAATTTATGCAGTCAAGAGCAGTGAGTGATTTCTTTGTCAGCAGAAGAAATATTAGGCTGCTGTCTCTTTAAGACAATGCACGGATCCAATATACTGATACTGTACACATGCGTTATCTTTCTTGACTGTTTACGCTCACTTAAGACATAGCCAACTATGTTTGCTAGAATATTGGCAAGGCTTAAAAACACGAGCAAATGATAAACTTTCGTGAAGATGCAGAAAGGCCCCGGAACTGTGCCGAGCGCCATTCATGTTGGTCCCGGGCCATTGGTCAGTCCTTATTGTCGAGCCCTACCCAGCACTTAATTAGCACTGAATGCCTGTTTAAACACAGAAGGCAATGTGTGCTGTTTTTGTCTCACCTGCACTTGTGCGTTATCAACACCGGGGTGATGACGGCGAAAATGATACGACACTTGCATTGAACAAAGTTTACAAAGAGTGACTGTTTTGTCCACTCTTTGTGACCATCGCTGTTGTAACATTGGGAAGCCAGAATGTTCCCAGGCAGGAGGTTTGTATGATGCAGGCAGCGGCTCTATCAGCGGCTTGTCTCCTTTGCTTGCCATACTGAACTGCAACACACCAACATATGTGGAACTGTAATGTCAGCAACAGATTTACATACTAACAGTTGATTGGACAGCTACTCACGTGAAACGCATGCGGAGTGTATCTATCGACAGAAACCTTAGCGGAACTATGTCTGTCTGTTTTACACTTTGTTTTTTTCCACACACCATATTATAGATCTATACGTCATCAGATTTGAGATTAACAGTGGTACAAATGCGCGCCAAACTGTGGGTGGCAAACAATACGGTTCGTTTTGGTTTTTCCCGAGAACCGTTACACCCCATGTACTCTTAAGTCATCCTGCGGCCCTTTTGGCAGTTTGCTGTAGCTTCCTGGTTAAGAATCACTGCCTTATTGTTGGCTAGTTTATTTAGTGTTTTATTAGTAGTATTAGTAGTAATAGTAGTAGTAGTAGTGATGGTGCTTTAAAATGCACACAGTCAGTTGTAAGTTGTAAATTACTAACTATAGTTTTGTTATAGTCTATTTATTTGTTGAATACATGTCAATGGGCTGTGCGTGCATTTAGTCTGTTCTGTTTTTTTAAATGTTCTTTATAGACATACAAACATCTGTGGCAGTTTTGTCTCACCTTGCTGTTTTTTTTTGGGGGGGGGCATTAGCATTTTTAGGACTGTCACATTTTTCATTTAAAGGCATGTCTCGAGGCCCCTATAATCTGCTATATTCTGTTTAGGAGTTTTTGAATAACACATGTCATATGTGACCCTATTTATATATGGCTTCCGACAACGAACATCACATTCTTTGTAAGTAATTCAAGCCATACACTATGGGTGTGCGATATATATCGTCTGTGTTTTAAAGATGTGCGATCTGACATGATCGAGTATATCCCTCACAAACACCCAGAGAGTGCATGCATACATTACGTGATATTGTCTTGTAGATTAGAGTGTGGGTGCACATTTACAGTGCACGCTTTCACTGCGTGATTTACTCTATTACATAAATTAATATAGTTAATACATTTCACACGAAGAGTGCAGTTATTCTCCAGGCATCAGCATAACAAATGTGATTGCCTATTGATTTTATACAAGTTTACTAAACAAGAAGTTAATAAGTCTCTGAGCAACACACGGAGGTGTTTCCTTACTGAATGAATCAGCTTTTTGAAGGAATCAATTGAGTCAATGATTCAGTGACTAAGAAAAATTAAGATAGCCAAATGCTTCGTTCCTGAATGAATCAGTCGTTTGAATGAATCGGTTGAATGACTGACTCATTAACGGTGAACTTGCTGCCACCTACTGGCGGTTTTAAATTCACATTTAAAGTATTTTTCATGTTTTAAATCATTTCAAATATCAATATTAATTTAACGTTTTATGTTTAAAACATCAAAACATTATTTATGCATTTGTAACTGCAGGTTATTCATTTGTCATCTCTGAGCTGCATTAAATAGTCTAAATGCATTTAAATGCCACTTCAGATGCAGCTTCTGTGTTTCCTCTCCATTGCAAAGATGAATTTTGTTATTTAATTTGATTGATAACAGCCCTATTGTGTCTTATTATTATAATTAAATTTGATTTAATTATTAAATTGACACAAAAGATGATGCATGCAAACAATTAGGTTTAAAAAAATAAAATTATAAAGGTAAAAATGCCCATAAAAAGGTAAAAAATCAATTGAAACGTATTAGAATTTTTTTTTTTTTGTCACTGCTGTAGACTGACCACAACACAGAATATGAGGAATATCAAAAACTTTAGGAGTCAGCTGTCCACAGCAGTCCTAAACCTGCCAAGGTACCAGCACAATAACACACAAAATATTGTTTAATTATCGTTATTGATAAAATCCTAGAAAATATCGAGATAATTTTTTTTGAGACATCCCACATAAGGGGACAGATTTGGCATTCTGCAGACATTTTGCTCATCCCTAAGTTTTGATCATTCATATGTACTTCTTATTTCACTTACTTCGTATTGTAATAATAATCAATATTATTCTATTAATGATCAGGCAAGTTTAATATATGATGGTGGTCCGACAGTGAGCCTGAAATGGTGGTCCGATATCTGGAAATCTTATCTTACTATCTGGGCTTACAGTTACAGTTTGACCCCTCCTGCGCCCCTGGTCGTAGTGGTGCACCCTGCTCTCTGTTTGCTGATTGACATAAATGACTCTTTAACAATCTCAGTGTGAATTGAAATGGGTGATCCTCTGGTCTCAGCAAATTTGATATTCAAGCAGTCAGCCAGATTGCAGTATACTCTGCCTCTCTCACATACACACACACACACACACACACCCACCCACCCACCCTCTCTGTCTTTGTGTGTGTGGTGGTATTCTTGCAATTACAGGGTGGGTAGGGGAACAGGCAGAGGGAAAGCCTGCACCCATACAGGCAAGATATAATAGCAGAGGTTTACCACTAGTATGCAGCTGCCAAGTTTTCAAAATATCAGCCACTATTTAGTGCCTCCATAGACCCACTTTTTAATGATATGGTCTCGTATACCCATTCTATGTATTTTAAATAGTACGGGTTTTACCTTGTGTTTTGATGGTATGAATAGTTCTTAGCGCAGTCATTTGTACAAGCAGCATTAACTGCCGTAAGAGGAAAGCTTAGTGTCTCAATTAACAATTTTTCCATCTGAAATGCAGCAATTTGTGGGATTTAATGACTGAGGAGATTTTTATTTTCACTGCTCTGTGTTTCTCTCAGAATATGTTTTGCACAGCTCCCATTCTGTAGCCTATAATTTTTCTGTTTTCCAGTGATCTTCATGGAAACGTGTTCATTTGTTTTGTTTTCAGAACACCATGATTTCTTGCATGAGGCTAAGCTGCAGTGTGCTGTTGTTTACTAACCAAAATTGACCGTTAAAGGGATAGTACGCCCAAAATTGAAACTTCTGTCATCATTTACTCACCCTTATATTGACTTTCTCTCTTCTGTGGAACACAAAAGATCCAATGTTATTTTGACCTCATTGTCTTTCATTCTTCAAATTTTGTGATATTTCTAATTTTTCAACTTTTGCTTCATATCCATGCAAGGACACTAGGGAAGCACATGGAATGGGAGTGTAACTATCTGTAAAGCACTGTTTACATGAAGCAAACAAGAAGTACGTCAGTAATGCAGAACCATAAGTTCATCCGCTAGAGACAGCTTTACAGCTCAAATATCAACATTTTTTATGGAAGTAAATTCATGTGAATACTTTAACAGAAAAATAAAACCTTCACATTTCTGTTTTTAAACCCTCCAGTACACTTTTCTCTTTGACTTTCATCATAATTGCGTTATTGTGCTTGCATTTTCCATTTCCTTTTTTTCTCTTCTTTTTGCAAACTCAGGGATGAGTGAAAATTATTCTCTCTGCTAATCAACAGCATGACACAAATGCTTTCAACAGAGTTTCAGTTTTGTTTAACTAGAATATTCCTTCAATTTTAGGACTGCGCTGTCATGAAAATTGTGAAACGGTGCAGAAGTCAGATGATTTCCAAATCGCACTGTTCTAGTGTCTTTTTATCCCTGTAAAGCCTGACATATGAAAAAAAAATAATGGCCTATTGAACTTTTATATATTATATTATATTATATTATATTATATTATTTTAATTAGATTATATTATATTATTTTTATATGTATTATATTTAATACATTAGACTTTTATGGTAATTTTTCATCTCATCACAACAAAAAATACTTTTTAGAGTGGCATTTTACTTTTTCAGCAAGTTTGCATTAAATTGGTCTAAAGTGACATTAAAGACTTTTACATTGTTATAAACAATTTCAAGTAAATGCTGTTCTTTTGTTAAAATAGAAAGCATTTATTTTAAATTGTAATAATATTTTAAAATCTTACAGTTTTTACTGCATTTTTGATGCACTACTATTTGTTTTGTAGAGGCATATAATTGGACAAAAACAACTATGCAGTGCAGTGCAGTGCAGTATATGAGTTATCAATATTTTTGCTCTATTTCTTTTTTTAACCATAAGAAAAAAATAAAATAAAATGTGAATTTTGCCAATATTTAAGGGTGCTTTCACACTTGGTTCGGTTGCCTGGTCTGAACCCGAGTTTGATTGCTCCCCCTGACCCCACTGGATTGTGTTCACATTATATTATTTGGGTCTGAACCGCGGTACGCTTGCATCATCAAAGCAGCAGCTGTTAGTACTGTTTTAGTGTAAGTACTACATAACTACAATATATAATGTTGAATATAATGTATAATAATGCAGTGGGGGAATATTTGTGGGTCCTGATAATGCCAAATGTCTTATGTTACCAGTGAAAAGTGGCCTACATTATTTTAAATATATCTAGTCAGTGACAGATTGCAAGCATATTCGTCTAAAATAATTCTGTATTTTCAGCTTCAGAATCATGAATATTTTTATTCTGGTGTCACCATTGTCCAGTGCATTGTGTTACCAGCACCAAGTCCAAGCATATTGTTTCCACCCCCATTGTAATACCAAATTTAGCATTTTAATCAACAGTACATTTTTTGTTAACCTTTTACCATATGTCTTGATGTATCGCAATAATATTGTATCGTGAGTTCAGTATTGTGATATGTATCGAATCGTGACATGAGGGTATCATTACACCCCTAGTCAGCACATAAAAGCATGTCTACAAGCCACGAATGTACTGCAAATGTTCTACAGAATACGGGAATCCGGCAGAAACGAGATATAGCATACATTCTCTCTGCTTACAGTGTATCAGTCATGCTTGTCAGGAAAGTGAGGGAGAACACACAAACACAGTTTTATCTGATCATACGTCATCAATAGCGGTTCACTTACGCGATTTAGTACGATTGCGTTCATCCCTGATGGACTCCTCTTCCCAACACCTTCTTTTAATCAATCTCTACCATTGTCATGTTAACTGCCAGCTCACCAGAATACCATGTTTACATGTATCAGCAAATAACTCCAGTGTGTTCAAATAAACATGCAAAGGGCACAGATGCAGATTAAAGAGACCCATTAAAGAGTAAAAGAACTCCCAAATTGGCTGTTGGTGTTTTTCATCTTGTTCCAGCGGCTTTTATTGGGCAAGGTGCTCAGACGGTTAACGGAGAGGACAGTCGGAGCGTCCCGCAGCGTGACGCGGGGGTCTGTATGGTGCTCATTATGAATGTGAAGCACGGGCTGTGTGGCACAGCGCTCCCGGCCTGCTGCAGTTGAGAAGGAAGGCCTCCCGCATGGGGCGTAATTAAGGCTGGGGAAAACACAAGCCCTCATTATCTGCCTTACTGGATCTCCCACTACTGTACTTCAGTTATGACCTTTCAAAGGTTCTCCTGATGGAAGTGATGTCAGCAAGATTAGACAGATGGAACTGTTTAAGTGCATATAACATTTTAAACTGATTCACAGTATAATATAAAAAGGTTTCTGTGAGATACTTCTAAACTGGTTTGCATTATGTATACAACAGTTCTGTCATGACAACTCTCTGAGCGATTGGCAAGGTAATAGATATGGAAATTAGGGCTGCAGCAAATGATTATTTTGATAATCGATTAATCTAACGATTGTTGGAACGATTAATCGACTAATCGTTGATTATTTCCCTGGTTAATCAGTAGGCTTTGATCGATTATTTAAAATATTGAGTTATACATATTTTAACTAATAAATAAAACAAGGAAATCACTTCAGCTTTTTAAAATGTATTTTTAAACTTCTTCAGGTTTTCTTTCCTCCTCAGAAGTCATCAATAGTCCAACTGTTACAATGAGAGGTACTTTGTTTTTATTAAGTCTGGGAATTGTAATAATAAGTTTTTAATAAGAGTAAAAATATTAGTATGTAATATCGTGCATATTTTTTGAAAAATGTTCCTATCTAAAGTTTTTTTTTTTAACTGTCTATCGAGTTTATGGTCATTGAATGGCATTCCTGAGGTAAATGTAACATTTTGTGACATATTGTTTGCAAGCTGTTTTATTGACGTATTTCTGCAGTTGAAACTCTGATTAAGTGATTACATTAGAGATGGATTCATTTCAGTATGTTGTACTGTATCTTTCAACATAGTTTTTGATGTTCATTCATATTTATTTCGTGCTGTAATAGTAGAAAATAGGAAGAGATAATAGGTTCACGTGCCGCTTGACCTGAGGTGTTACAGCGATCTGTCACGCCACATTTAAGAGCGACAAAACCACATGTATTGTTTGAATTCCATAGTAAAATTGACAGAATTTAAAACTGAGACTTTGTTTTCTATCAAAAGTAACCTGCTCTGTCTTATCTGTCCGCATGTTGTCTGTGTCCTCTTTGCTCTGCAATGTATCTTTCACTGCGTGAGAAAATGGACGAGCGGCGTGAGAACAGTCTTAATTGTGTGAATTTGAATAAGTGAGAGTTGGTGGCCCTGCATGACAGAATTTTTTTTTTTTTTGTAGTTATGTTAACCTTTCCCAAATTTTACAGTTTCGTTTGCACTCCGAAGTGTCGTGTCTTCTTCTATTTGGATTGGATCCGGGAGGGCTGCATTACAGTATTGCGCTACAATGCCCCACTGGTCAAACCATGTTATTGCAGGCCCCTCAAATAGGTCATATGAGATCAAAAGTATTTGTCAACCATTTTTTATTGTCGAAGTTGTCGATAATGTCAACTAATTGTTTCAGCACTGATGGCAATGTTAATGTATTTGGTCTTGGCAGAATAGATCTGCTACGCTGCTGCTGCTGCAGAGCAAGTACTTGCTACTGCCAATACATTCACAGACATTGCTGTGAGCATGTAAGACATGCTGCTGCTGCTGCACATGTAACATAACATACATGAAATAACCCCCCATAGCAGATTTATACAGGTGGAGCTGGGGAAGGTGGAGGGTTTCTGAAAGTGCACTGCAGACTGCTAACAGCAAACACTACCAGTATTTGAATGTTGAGCCGCAGCTCATTGGCCGCTGATGCAACAGCAACCAATTAGCTGAGCTATGTAGAAAAACGATGTGATCGCTACTGAATGAGTTAAGGACCCATCAGCCTGCGCCATCTAGAGTTTCATGCCAGAACTCCACTTGTCTGTGTTTGTTCCAAACAGACTGTCAGTCTGTGGTGGGGATTTTTCAATGACTCTTTTTCTCCATCAGCTAGACAGTAAATATTTTGATGTGCTAAAAAAAAAAAAAGAGATGGCTACTGTTGATCTATTTCCTGTATCATTATTCCTGATGATCTGTATCTCTCCAGGTGTGTGGGCCAACAAGGTGGTGGTTCCTGAGCAGGTGACTGCAGTGCTGGGGAAAAACGTTACTTTGACCTGTAGGGTGGAGGTCAGCACAGACCTTAGCCTGACCCAGAGTTCTTGGGAACGCCGGCTGCCCTCTGGCACCATCACTTTAGCCGTCTTCAACCCCCAGTACGGAACCTCCATAGCTGAGGAGTACAGCAAAAGAGTGCACTTCCTCAAACCTTCGATGCAAGATGTATCCATTGTCCTGGAGGGCATGAGTTTTGCAGACATTGGGACCTACACTTGTAAAGTGGTCACCTTCCAACTTGGAAACATGCAGGCATCTACAACTGTGGACATTATGGGTAAGTACATTTTTGTGATCTAACAGTTTGTACATTGTATAATTGCATAATACTTGTGAATTCTTTCAGGTGAATCATTTTGTAAAACATTAGAAATCCTCCTGAACCCTATAGCTTGTTGGGTCATACATTTTGGTTTACGTTTTGAAAAATTCCATCCATCCATCCATCCATCCATCCATCCATCCATCCATCCATCCATCCATCCATCCATCCATCCATCCATCCATCCATCCATCCATCCATCCATCCATCCATCCATCCATCCATCCATCCATCCATCCATCCATCCATCGTTCCATCCATCCATCCATTCCAGTTCTGTTTATTGGTTTTAAGAACAAAAAAGATTAAGCACTTCAAAGCTTTAACTAACATTACAAAAATTCTCTGTTGAAAACAAGACTGGAATTATAGGGAAGTTTGATTTAGGAACTTGTGTTGGAATGGCTTATTTTTGTGTGCTGTAATTATAGAAAGGGGTGGAAAACACCCTTCAAACAGCCCCTTTTCTGCTTGAGTGAAATGAAGTGTTGTCAAACGCTTAAAAGATGACAAAAATATCTGTCATACACTGGCATGATAATACATTCCTTGTTCTATTTTTCTATTGCCGGGCGCCATTTATTTCCTGCGTTCCTGCAAAACATAAAAAACAGAAGCTAATCTTTTCCTTATTGTAAGTGGTAACCAAAAGTTCGAATTTTATCAATCCAGTCTGTAATAGCATTACAGATTCAGACGTTAAAGCAAAGCCGTATTTTTCCATGGTATTTTCAAAGGAAAAGGAGAAATTTACTCAAAACCCTAAAACTATAAATGTCACTGGCCAATCAACTGCTTCGAGCTTGTGTGTTTTTGCACACAAGCTTAAAGGCGCCATTCCTATTCCTGTAAATTTAACAGTGGTGAATCATCGCTGGAATTCTCAGTGACCGTGTGAATTTTTACAATAAACTGCATCAGATATGGCACACAAGCTAAGTGGTGTAATTTGTACCCACAATTCATTCTCTTCCTTTTTTTAACACAATTATTTTGCTTTCACGTGCAGTCCATTATAATGACCGAAATTATTTGAGGAACAGTTTTGGCGGCAGTCGTAGTCTGCAACCCAGAACAGGAATGTTTCGGGTCTGGATTTATGTAGGCGACGGTGACCCAGCCCTAAATCCTGCCTGCTCTGATGATAAATCAATACCCTGGCCGTCTCCAGGGCCTACGCCCACCCACAACCAGATCAGCTGGCTCTTTATTTCTTCTATCAGGAGGGTTGGGTGTGAATGAGTTGCCAAGATGCCCCTGCAAGCTCTGAGTCAGCAGAGCTCCAGCGTGATGCAGATGGCATAGGGTTCAGGTTGGATGAATGTAGGGTGGGTCTGATCTTGGCACTCAGATGTCAGTGCTCAGTGATGCACTATGGTTCCCCCCACTCAGGTGCCGCTAGGTTATATTTAGCATTAGGGGTCCCTGGGGTTATTTAGATTTCTTGTATACAGGACCGGCCTGTAAACAGAGTAGAACAGGTGTGTGGAGCAGACGGCCTTGCGTGTAGGATTAAGTTGACGTTCCTGGCCCACATGGTAAAACTGTTTCTTAAGAGCACAGCTGTTGCAATTCTCTAGAGAGAGTGATGGAGAAAGGAAAGAGGGAAAAGGACAAATGAAAATAAGATTCATACATTTTTATTAATAAAGGATATTATGGCTGCGTTCACAACACACTTCACTGTTGGCCAAATCACAAACAGCATTTCATGCCGATTTTCATTCAGTACAGTACTAGATTTTTACACTTTAATACTTTTATTCAGCAAGGACATCTTTTTTAACATTATAAATTACTATTTCAAATAAATGCTGTTCATTTGAACTTTCTATTCATCAAAGAATCCTGAAAGATTATTATGTCAAGGTTTCCACAAAAATATTAAGCAGCAGCAGCTGTTTTCAACATTGATGATAATAATAATAAATGTTTCTTGAGCAGCAAATCAGCGTATTAAAATGATTTTTGAAGGATCATGTGACACTGAAAGACTGGAGTAATGATGCTGAAAATTCAATATTGTAGTTGTATTTGTTTATTAATATATACAGTAGTTATTCTAATCTGTGATATATTGTTGTTATTTTAATCACTTGTCAATTAAAAAACAATTGTATTTTAAAAAACAAAAAAATAAAACAGAAATATATAAATGTATACAGTCAAACCAAAAATTCAGACACCAGATATATTTTTTTACTAGTGGGTGCAGGACACTATAGTTCATTTATGTAAGTGAGGATAGCAAAATAAAGTAAACTGTGACATATTATACCCAAACATTCTTCATACAGTGAACTACCAGTAAAATTGATACAAATTTGGGACCAAAATTATTCAGACACTTTGACCTGACTATGTTTTGCTTAAATGTTTTTTCTTTAATTGCTAATGCGACCTTTTACACCACAGACTGAACAAAATGAAGCATTGCTTGGTAACTGGTTGACCTAAATTGGTATTATCTAATTGTGTAGTTAAATTTAACAGCTGGTTGGTTTGATTGTAATCCATTACATACCTTTCTATCAAAGTTATCTGACATTATCAAGATGAATTTGTTCTGACACAGTTTAACTGAGTCTGAGTTCTTGTCATATTTTATCACCATTTTCTAAACTATAGTGAATAAACTGTGATAATGGGAGAAAATGTTGAAGGTGTCTGAATAAATTTTGGTTTGACTGTATGTTTAAAAAAATCACACATTTGCAGTATATAGTTATTATGATTATTTTAAAGGGCATGTCACTGTTATGTTGTCATGGTAATGTTAATCCTGATGCATTTAAATAAGACTATAAGTTCTTATAATTTCATGTAATAATAAAATATGAAATCACATTGAGTATCTTATAAACAGCAGGGTAAATGTTATATGCCTGTGTGTTGCTAGACAAGTTATATGGACCACATTTATAAGGTCCTGTGAACATCCTCAAAATAAAAATGCTGAATTTGAGCAGAAAATCGAAATTGGACACTGGCTTGTAGTGTGAATGCAACCTTTGAGGTGAGTGGTCTAATGTTATTTCAGAAATAAAAACAGTTGAAATTGAGTCAGTTGTTTTAATTCAACAAGTGTGGGGCTTTATTACTCAGGGCAGCTGAACAAATCATGGCAGCAAAACATTTTACAATGATTGATTCAGCTGTAATACACAATGTGTCTTTCCTTTTGTTCTCTGTAAATCCATGTGGACTCTCTTAGTAATATTAAGACACTAATATGCCACTTTTCTGTAGAGACAGAAGCCACTCAGATGCACTCAGGGATGTTGTGCTACTCCTACCTCAGCACTCAGTAATTTCATATCATCCATTTTTAATGCGAATTTGTGGGTTTGGGATAATCAATCAATTCTGAGAGTACAAAGGCCTCCATCCTTTACATGACTTCTTTTATTCCTTTCTTTATTTATTCATCTTGTTGTATATCATTGTAGGTTTAATATTAGTAACACATTTTGTATAGTTCTTTCTGACCCTTCCATATTTTTATTATTTATTTGTTGTTTTCTTGAGGGATGTTCATTTAGAGTAATCTTGTAGTCAAGTACTGTAATACATAATAAAAATTGATTCTTTTATTTATTTTCTTTCAAATGTACTTTTTATACGGTACCATTCAAAAGTTTAGGGTTGGTAAGATTTTTTATAATGTCTCTTATGTTCACCAAGGCTGCATTTATTTGATCAAGAGTACAATAAAAACAGTAATATTGTGAAATTATTACAATTTAAAATAACTTTTTTTATTTTAATATACACTATATTGCCAAAAGTTTTGGGACGCCTGCCTTTACATGAACTTTAATGACATCCCATTCTTAATCCGTAGGGTTTAATATGGAGTTGGCCCACCCTTTGCAGCTATACCAGCTTCAACTCTTCTGGGAAGTTTTTCCACAAGGTTTAGGAGTGTGTTTAATGGAATTTTTGACCATTCTTCTAAAAGCGCATTTGTGAGGTCAGGCACTGATGTTGGACGAGAAGGCCTGGTTCGCAGTCTCCGCTCTAATTCATCCCAAAGGTGTACTATCGGGTTGAGGTCAGGACTCTGTTCAGGCCAATCAAGTTCCTCCACACCAAACTCGCTCATCCATGTCTTTATGGACCTTGCTTTGTGCACTGGTGCACAGTCATGTTGGAACACAAAGTTGGGAGCATGAAATTGTCCAAAATGTCTTGGTATGCTGAAGCATTAAAAGTTCCTTTCACTGGAACTAAGAGGCCAAGCCCAACCCCCGAAAAACAACCCCACACCATAATCCCTCCTCCACCAAACTTTACACTTGGCACAATGCAGTCAGGCAAGTACCGTTCTCCTGGCATGCGCCAAACCCAGACTTGTCCATCAGATTGCCAGACAGAAGCGTGATTTGTCACTCCAGAGAACACGTCTCCACTGCTCTAGAGTCCAGTGGCGGCATGCTTTACACCGCTGCATCCGACGCTTTACATTGCACTTGGTGATGTTGCTTGGATGCAGCTGCTCGGCCATGGAAACCCATTCCATGAAGCTCTCTACGCACTGTTCTTGAGCTAATCTGAAGGCCACACGAAGTTTGGAGGTCTGTAGCTATTGATTCTGCAGAAAGTTGGTGACTTCTGCGCACTGTGCGCCTCAGCATGCGCTGACCCCGCTCTGTGATTTTACGTGGCCTATCACTTCGTGGCTGAGTTGCTGTTGTTCCCAATTGCTTCCACTTTGTTATAATACCACTAACATTTGACCGTGGAATATTTAGTAGTGAGGAAATTTCACAAATGGACTTATTGCACAGGTGGCAACCTATCACGGTACCACGCTTGAATTCACTGAGCTCCTGAGAGCGACCCATTCTTTCACAAATGTTTGTAGAAGCAGTCTGCATGCCTAGGTGCCTGATTTTATACACCTTTGGCCATGGAAGTGATTGGAACACCTGAATTCAATGATTTGGAGGAGTGTCCCAATACTTTAGGCAATATAGTGTATTTTAAAATGTAATTCATTCCTGTGATGACAAAGCTGAATTTCCAGCATCATTACTCCAGTCTTAAGTGTCACACTGAAGAAAATCATGATCCTTCAGAAATCATTCTAATATGCTCAAAAAACATTTCTTATTATTACAAATGTGGAAATCAGTTGTGATGCTTACAATTTTTATGGAAACCTTTAAAAGAACGGCATTCGAAATATAAATTTTTGTAACATTATAAAGGTCTTCACTGTCACTTTTAATTAATTTAATTAGTCTTTGCTAAACAAAAGTACTATATTTTTTTTTTTTTTTTTATGTGTTTATCATTAAGTTTTGTTTCATCTCTTCCTTATTTTTCCCTTTAGTGGAACCAAAGGTCTCTGTGTCTCCTGGCTCCTTGTCTCTGCTGGCTGGAGATGGTGAAACACTGGTGGCGACATGTACAGCTGAAAGGGGTCGCCCAGCGGCAGAGGTGTTCTGGGAATCAGATCTGCCGGGTCAGACATCAGTCGTCTCGCAGACGGAGCCTGAAGGCACTACCACCACTTTAGTACACTACCTCTTGGCCCCCACCCGGGATGCATTTGGCCGGACCCTCAGCTGCGTTGTTCGTCACCCAGCCCTATCCAAAGATTTCCGCATTCCCTACCGGCTCAATGTGTTTTGTGAGTGTAACGTTCTCACTGTAGAATAACTTTACTCTTGTTTTGTATTTCAAGAGTTCCATGGGTTTTCTGTATGTTACAATGAGCACTGATAGCTCACTTTTGCCACTCTCAATAGGAGTTATTTTAACACCTTAATCCTCGATGTGCTTTCTTTTGGCTGCTGTCTGTTTGAACGGCGTGCAGCTTAATGGAGGCGCTTTATGAAATATTGATCTGAGCACAGCAAGGGCAGCAACAGGAGCGGAAATACAAGTGGTAGAGTTCATACTGACAGAGGGAGGCTTTAGTACGCAATAAATCACAAATTGCCTTCCAAAGTGTTTAAAAGTAAGAAAACTACTTTTGAGCTTTACAACCTCATACATGTATTAATACTAATGGTTTAATCATAGACAGAGCTGACCTTGCAAAATTTCGATTTCCAGTAACAATATCTAATATATCCTTAAAACACAATATATTTACTTGAAGCTAGTAAGTCTTGTTTGAAACATAAATCTTACACAAATTTACTGATATCTATGCTTAAAATAAGAGCAAGACAATTTGATATTGTGGCAAGGAAACTATATTTAAAGCAAGATCTATTTTCTTATATATAAGTCTTAACATCTTATGCAATTATTCTTCTCAAGTAAATTTGTTTTACATTTTAAAAATGTTTATACATTTTACTGAAAAAGATGAAAATGTCTGATTTAGAATTTTTTTTTTTTTTTCCAATGTAGTTTTTAAATGGGCAACTGTGGTTTACATTGTTCAATAAGAAAGTAAAACACTGCCCGTGTTGATAAGAATTTGATCATGTTGTTGTTATATAGACTGCTGGGGTTGAATCTCAAGGCTGTTTCACTCCTGAATCTTCTCTCAATATTACATATCAGTTTATTTTCTCAGCCACAGCTAAGCCAGTATCCTGAGGTTTTGTGTAATTGAGTTAGCCAATCATGTCTCCCCTTGCTGTTTCTGGGACTCCAAAGCGTGAGAATTTTAGTGCTCAATTTTAGTGTCTCATTAAAATAATTTATAGTTTAATTGCTTGGAAGTAAAACATGCTACAGAAAGCAAAGTTTATTGTTCATTTTAACATTTAATATTTTAGTAATGACCAACTAGGGGTTTCCTGTATAGTTTACAGCATCCTTAAAGGGTTAGTTCACCCAAAAATAAAAATTCTGTCATTTACTCACCCTCATGTCGTTTCAAACCTGTAAGACTTTCGTTCATCTTTGAAATACAAATGAAGATATAATGAAATCTGAGAGATTTCTGTCCCTCCTTTGACAGTCCACGCCACTACCACTTTGACACTTCAAAAAGTTCATAAAGAGATAAACGAAATTCTTGCTTGACGTGCGAGAACCAATGAGGTTCGTTCTCGTGTGTTATGCAGTATAGCTGAGCTTATGTTTATGTTCGCTGATCAATGTTTATATGTGAATAAAAGCCTAAATTCAATCTGTTCATCATATAAAGAGATCTCGGGCCTATTATACACCCGGCGCAATGTGACGCCAGGTGCAACGCAAGTGTTTTTTGCTAGTTTCAGCCCGACGCAGTTATCATTTTCACATCCAGCGCCACGTTGTTTAAATAGAAAATGCACTCGCGCCCATCTGTTCTCCCGTGGGCGTGCTGGTCTGAAAACGAGGTGTGTTCAGGTGCATTGTTGGCTATTGTAGGATTACAATGTAAAAGATTATTATTGTGTACATAACAATAAAAATGCCTACATGTCATAATGTATAGTCATTGCATGTATCAGAATGACCTATTTGCAGTAATGATGAATGAAATTGGCTAATTGTTTGACCAATCGTGGCAATACACATATTTAATGTTCATATTTAAACTGACTCGTCAGGTTGAGGGTGTCTATATTCCGCCATATAAATAGGCTAGCAATCCACCATAGTGCAAGCACACCTGGCTTTTAAAGGGAATGGGAGATGAGACTCTGATTGGTTTATTGCACGTTACGCCCAAAACACACCCATGACTCATTAAGAGACTATAGGTACAACCCTTTTGGACCATGTGCCTGGCGTGCAAACCATTTTTTCTGTCGCTAAACTAGAAAAAGTGGATTCAGACATGCCCTAAGTGCACCTGCGCCATGCACTTCAGACTATGTGCTTAGATTGTTAAAATAGGGCCCAGAGTCTTTTCAGAAAATTTGGACTAAACCGTAAAGTAGTAGTTGTGTGGACTGTCAATGGAGGGCAGAAATCTCTAAGATTTCATTTCAAATATCTTTATTTGTGTTTCGAAGATGAACGAAAGTCTTAGGGGTTTGGAATGAGGGTGAGTAATTAAATACTTTTTTTTTGTTTGTTTAATTTTTGGGTGAACTATCCATTTAAAAAAATGACATTTATTGTACCTGATACAATATACAAAGTACAAAGTACAAAGTATATACTGATACAAAGTATATATATATAAATCTTGATTTGATTTAGATTCAATTCACACATACATACATACATATATATATATATATATATGAATCTAAATCAAATCAAGATGAAATATGTGTCAAAACCACTGATCTATATAGAAAACTGGATTGCTCATGACGTCATAAAAAGTGAAGCCGCCGCGCTATACAGATCAGTGGTCAAAACCCAGCCCTAAAACATATCCTTTTTTGTGTTCTGTGGAACAAAAGGATTTAAATTTTGCTAAGCACTATATATTTTTATAGCAAGGTGATGTTCATGTTCTGCCTTTTAATTTCATGCAACAATGATTTAAATTATGTTACAGTTGCTCCAGATGTTATGGTGATGGGCCAGGAGGATGCATGGTACGTGGGACAAAAAAATGTACAGCTGGATTGTGGAGCCAGTGCCAACCCACCTGCTCTTTTGTACCTCTGGACCAGGTCTGTGCGCTCATCTACACTACATCATGCTACCTCTAATCTTATTAGACATGTCAATTCAATGGTAAAATCTAGCTATGGTTGTAGATGAGCATTAAGACCCTGATAAGCTCACGACACAGTTCTTTTTCACATTTTGCTTAGGGGTAAAAAGAAGTTCAAAATACTGTTAAGTATACTGTTAGCAAACAGCTCACACTGCTGAGAGTGGCGTTTAGGTGAATATGTAAAATATGTGCTACGTGCTTTCCTCTCAATAACAAAATGAACACACAACAAAAATGACAGCGGTGAGAAAACAGCAGTTAAGAAAGCATCCAATCACAGCAATATGGATATGTTTGCACAAGCAATTGCAGCGCTCCAATCAAGGCACGTTTATTTATATAGCACTTTATACAATAGATTACTTTAAAGCAAGCTGCTTTAAAAAAAAAGTGTCAGTGTCAACAACTCCAATTTCCACTATATTTCGTGTTTTACTCACGTCTGACCTCGACAGACTGAACAGAAGAAATGAGCCAGAGAAGATTTCCATGTCAAAGGAGGTGGAGCCTCAGTGCCACACCTACCTATTATGAAATCACCACAGACCAATGGTAGTTCGAAGGTGTTTACTAGCATACTTTTCCAGAAAGTATGCTTTGGTAAACTGTTGGCGAACTTCATTTTGGCCTTATTTTGTTTGTTGCTGAAAGTATATTGGGGTCTTCAAAAGTTGCTTCAGGGTGTCTTCCTGCTGCAAAACTTGTTGTCAACAAGCTCTAAACTGATAATCTGTCTTTTGTCACTCCCCAGGCTGGACGCACCAATGCCTGCAGGTGTGGACACATCTAATGGCAGCCTTCTGTTTACTCGTCCTTTAAAGTTGAGCGACTCTGGACAATACAGGTGTGAAGTTCAGAACGATGTTGGGCAGAGCTTTCAGGATGTACACTTCTTGGTACTAGGTGAGAAGTTTCTCGTAACCTTTCAGGTCCACACATACAAGTGATGATGTTTAGTCCATGAGGGGCTGAAGTTTGAATAAGGATCACTGGGTGATAAATTATGTCCTGACATTTGCTCTTCCCTCTTGAAATGCACACCATTCATACTTACCCACACAGTTATTTACTCAAGTGAGGCATTGAGGCATAAACAAGATACCAAGTTGCTGACTCGGTGAAGCTGGATAAAAATGACATGGTTGACAAACACTGTTTTTTGTGCACCACACACATAGTGCATGAGAGAATTGACTGAACTGATAGAGTTTTCTATTAAAATGTTAAGTTAACACAAATATAATTGGTAAAATAAATGTTTGATTCCACTGAATAATATAGTGCTACAGGAATGAGTTCTAAAACCCAGAAATAAGGTATGTGGTTAACACAAGCTCAACATATTTTCATGTTTTATTCTATGACATAAAATTCATCAGTAATAGCCCACTTTTTTAAGCTGTTATGTTTTGAAAAGTCTGCTAAAGTCTGCTTAGTGGCTAAATGGGACTACAGAGGTTGTCAGGACTCTTGTGATCCTGCAAACTATTCTAACCAAAAACTTTTATTTCTGGCGAATATATTTAGGCTTAAAGGGGTCATGAACTGCATTGTTTTATTGTTTGATAATTTTTCCTGGGGTGCACTTATAAAGTCAAAAATGGTCATAATTTAGAAATAAAAGGCATTTTTACTACCCTGATTTTAGCTTTCTGATTTGAACGCTCTGTTTTAAGGGGTGTGTCTGCTGTGAGACTTCAGTGTAAACGCCCACTGCTGTGATTAGCTAGCATCTTTGCATATGAAATAGCTAAGAACTCTCTCGAAAACTTTTAGCACGTTTTTACTGTTACAGCTCTCAAGGTTAACTAATCGTGAAAAGTTGATTATAGCATTATATTTCGATCGGGGCATGAAAGGTTGCAGTGATGAGCATTGTAGCCGATCATAGACATGTTGAGCGCATGAATACAGTGATCTCTTCATTGCATTGATTTCTGCACACTAACGAATGTTTTCATCAAAACTAACAGTGCAAACATGATGTAAATAAGAGATTGGCACGACTCCAGAACTCAGTCACTGATAAACTTGCGCTGTTTGATTGACAGCTCCAGCGATATCAAAGGGAGCGTTCTTTGATCGCTTTCTATATATAATTTAATCACAGTTTAAATAACAGATTATTTTCATCCTACTAAGAAAAACAATGTGAAGTTGACCGTTTAGTCACTGGTTTGATTTACTGGCACATAGACAAAGAACATCTGACTGTACATGAATCATTACATCACCATCAGAAATCAGAAATCACTGGTCACAGATCATAGCCTAGAAATCTAGACGCACCCTAGCGGCAGCAAATGTAATTTGCAGCCAGGGTCGTCTAGCAACTCTCCGTTGGCTTGCGAGCTTGAAAAACCAAACTCTAGTCAGGCCAATCACATCGTGTATAGAGTCGGTGGGCGGGCTTAACATAATGACGGCAGAGTTGCGACGGTTCCGCGTGCTACTTGAAAACAAATAAGCTGGTGAACAGTGGTCTTTTGAATCGGCTTTGGCCACGACTCTGGAAGACTTGGAGTTAAGCTTTTCTTTGAGAAAAGAACAAAGAACGGCACTGAAGTCATTCTTAAAAAAGGAAGATGTGTTCGGAGTTTAGCCGACCGGATACGGCAAAAGTTTAATCTATCAACTAGCTCCGCTTCACCTTCTTCGTTGCTCTGGTTGGTTGTAGTGCTATCCTATTGCGTGCAGAGGGAATCTGAAAGACAACCGTTTATCCCGCCCCTCGGATTGAGCCCTGCCAATGATGTGTTCCCAGACCCAACATCTTGATGTGGGTCTGGCTTGTCAGGCTACACAGATCAGGCATTATAATTAAAACAGTTACTTACATGTTGTTGCAGTACTGTCGAAGTCCATACCGTAAAAGTCTGTTTGCAAAGCCTGCGCTGAAATTGCGACTGATTTACCAAAGAATCCACAGTGAAATGTACCGCATACAAATAAATAATGCTCAACTGAGACATTCACATTGTTGAAAATAAATAACCACATTCCTAGCATTAGGATCCTTTGGAAGGTAATGTTATTTTTAGTCCAGTGATCCTGTACTATTGCTCTTCTCTCTTCGTCATCTCACTAACACGCTAGTGGGCGGGGCCAAAGTTGCAGAGATGACGTATGCTCTCCACAATGGGCACATTCCACCATAAGTCATTCTCTGGGCTTGGTTACAATAAAAGCTGTTTTCAAGGAAGTTTTCAGTTCTGAAACTTACAGGATATTCTTATAGTATGATTGACCTCTTATATGTCAGAAGCTCAAGGAAAATTTGATTTCTCAGTTCATGATCCCTTTAAAAAATGATAAACATTGTGATAATTTGTGAAAATTATCTTGATGAACAAAACGTGTAAGAATCATAAACTTATGTTTGTCACAATTTACTTTCTGCAATAATCCAAAAGCTAATGGAAAGATCCTATTGAGTTTCTATAGAGGGAACCAGGGTGATGACTTCCAAACTTCCAGGTTGGCCTATAAAATTATGTAATTCCTGCAGCACTCTATTTATTGATAGTGTTTGATTTATTTATTTGACTTTATATACCTTCTTGGATTTGTTTTTTCACTAAACTTATTGCAGTGCATCCTGGTAAATTCTGGAACAGCTTGGAACAGCTTTTCTGTGTTTGAGACTGTGTTGCTTCATTGTGTGTATTCACTGAGTCTGTATTTCCTGTTACTGAATTGGTGAATTCCTGAATCTCTTGTTGAAAATATCGTTTAGAAAAAAGGAAGAAAGAAAGAAAAAAGCTGGCAGAATGTGCCAGAAGGGTCTACATTTGGCCTGTGAGGTTTAGGCAATGACGTAAATAAAGTTGGATCAAACTCGCAGCAGTTTTAATTAAATCGGATATATGCCACTGTGCTTTTTACCACATATTTGGCTCTTCCTCAGGCAGCAAAACATGAGGAAACTTTTATCATGTAGCTCAGGTCCTGGAGGGCCACTGTCCTGCAGAGTTTAGCTCCAACCCTGATAAAAACTCACCTGCCTGTAGCTTTCTAGTAATCCTGAAGCCCTTGATTAGTTGGTTCAGGTGTATTTGAATAGGGTTGGAGTTAAACTCTCCAGGACCGAAGTTGCCCATCTATGATGGAGCTCTTGTGGTCAAATCATAATCCAAATATTGTGGCAGGTTTTCGACTTCAGTGGTGCACAAACATGGATGTAGGAAGGACAGAGAAAAACTAAATGATATAGTGAAAATCAGGAACTGGGCTTAGAGTGACTCTCTTGAAATGAATGTTGTCCCTAGTTGACGTACAGGAAATGGATACACCAAATAGTTCCACATTCATACCAGCCAAAAGAGCAATATTTTAACATCCTCTCCCTTTTTAATGTCCCCAGAAAATCTTGATGTACTAGTCTTTAAATCTTGTTC